>JAJPGS010001499.1:3000000-3493062 GCA_028654335.1 Alnus rubra | reverse complement strand
GCTCGGGACTTTCCCTTGTCCTACAAACACCACCTGTCAAGGACCCAGTAACACCACAAAATTCGCCACTTCGATTAACAACGTGTCTTTTAATCTCCCGTCGGCTTTACTCCAAGCCCACTTTTTTGGACGGTCTAACGGCGTTTACACTACTGATTTTCCGACAACGCCACCGGTGACGTTTAACTATACGGGAACGCCGCCCAATAACACTAACGTGAGCAATGGCACGCGTGTTGTGGTGTTGCCGTTCAACGCTAGTGTGGAGGTGATATTGCAGGGCACTAGCATTCTTGGTGGTGAGAGTCACCCTCTCCATCTGCACGGCTACAATTTCTTTGTTGTTGGACAGGGTTTCGGAAACTATGATCCAAACAAGGACCCTGCTAGCTTCAATCTAGTCGACCCAGTTGAGAGGAACACGGCCGGCATTCCGGCCGGTGGCTGGCTCGCTATTCGCTTCTTGGCTGACAACCCAGGTCTGTTATATGCTTTTATTTTTTATTTTTTTTAGTGGTTATCATGGGTACGTATTTTAGCCCCCAACAAAATTTTTGGATACCGTTCAAAGTGTCCCCTCCACATAAGTCTGGTATCGACATTTCGCCCGCGGGTTTAGTCCCAAAAATTTATTTGCACTAAAGAATGTCAAATCGATCTTACTAATACTTAATAAGTCAGCAGGACCGAATACCTTAGTATTATACCAAATTGAAATTTTTTAAAGTTATTTAATTTCTACACTTTTTTTTTGTGTGAATATCTCTATATATACGACTCTGATCATATGCCTAGCTAGCTCCTTAACTATAGATATATCGTACTCATAAAAATTGATAACATATTTTTTTTCATAATGGAATTAGCAGCATAATTAATATAGAATATATAATATATATCATTAAATTAAGGATCGAAAAACATTAGTTTATCTATATTTGGTGGTACGTGTTAAGTTGTTTTTGTTAGAAAAACAAATTTCTATTTATGATAAAGAAATTATAAGTGGTGATTTAATAATCTTTTTTTATATTTCAGAATTTGTTTAAGAAGAGTTTTAAATAATATAATGGACCAGAAACGACATTGATTTAATCCTACTCTGCGCTTTTAACTTTAAAGATTGTTGATGCTCATTAATTAGTTTTTTTTTTTCCTCTTCTCTTGACGTGTCTACAGGGGTGTGGTTTATGCATTGCCATCTAGATGTCCACACGAGCTGGGGGCTAAGGATGGCGTGGATTGTCTTGGATGGGCCAGAGCCGAATCAGAAGTTACCGCCGCCACCGTCCGATCTTCCAACGTGCTAACTTGACCGATTGTTGGTCCGGACAGGCGGATATGCATTGCTTTTTTTTTTTTTTCTTTCCCGAGTGGTTTTGTTTTATTTTCCAATTTTCATTAATAATTGTTTTTTGATGATCAAATACTTTCCGATTGTTTTTCACCTTTGGTTGAGAGAGATCAAAGGGGCTCTCATGAGATTGATAATTAATATTAATTAATGATCTTCTTTTATTGTCCCTTTTTAAGTTAATAAGTATTGTTAAATATTGTATTAAAGAGAGAGAGAGAGAAAGCACGTATGAGCGCCGTATTTACCATCTTTACTATATTAAAGTGTAGCTTTCTCTTTATAATGAAAAAATGAGTAGTGAATAAGAAATCTTAAACTAAACCCTAAATACATAAAAAAAAATAAAAAATCATCCAGAATAATATCAATTATTCTTATCAAGTATGATTATGCATGATAACCAAATGTTTTCTCATTGTTTTTTTTTTAAAAAAAAAAAATTATTTATTATTTTTTGGTTGAGAGAGAGAGAGAGGAGATCGAGGAACTTAATTCATGCATGGGATTGGTTGATTATATAAAATAATGTGCAGCTTTCAGTGTTAATTTCAAGTACCAAAGTAGTTCATACTACAATATCTTTGATGTTCATCCGATAGTTACAAGCTATTTGCTTCTAAATAAAGTTCATTTGATTACTTAGTTCTGAAATAAGCGGGTACTCATCTGGCCTCTCTTTAACATGATTGCACATTTGAGACATAATGATGATAGTTTAAGGAAAAAAAATGCAAAAAAGGACACAAGTGGATGGTGCAAGACCTGTCACGAGATTGGAACTTAATTAATCAAAACATAATTAGATTTGACGACTTTTTCTCATCTTCAATATAGATGGTTATGAATAGCACTCATGACTGTAATTTCTTGGTTAAAAGCAAGAAAACTACATTTCATATCTATAATAAATAAAATAAATAAATGGGTTAAATAGCCTATACACTCCGTGCTTTACGACCTTTATTTTTTGCCTCCTCAGTTTTACCTTTTATCAAATTTGGTACATGTGGTATATGAAAATACGGAAATGATACCTCCGTCTAATTTTCCATCCAAAACTAACGTCCAGCCACGTCATGCTACAGGTATCGGCGTGTATGCGCGACACATGTCCCCGTAATACACTTCAGCGTTGATGTGGCTATCATTTTTTTTATTTTTTTTAATTATTATTTTAATGATTTCTTTTATATATATATATATATAATAAATAAATAAATTCTTGGGTGGCTGAGCCACCCCTTTGGGCCACATAGGGGTATCTATTGGAAACACAAAATAATCTGCGTGGCCAATTGATATAACCCAAAAAAGGACTAAATGTTTGTTACTTAAACACAATTTTTTTTTCAATGTATACCCCTGTGGTTTTACAATTACCAGAAATGGTACCTTGATTTTATAAACATATCACACATGGTACATTGTACACAATTAATATATTTTTGTCTCCAAGGGGTAGCTCAATCGGCTGAGGACCACGCCTAATAAAACAGAGGTTACTAGTTTGTATCCCCCATCATCCTCTTGTGTGGATATGTCAAAAAATAAAATAAAATAAAATCAATATATTTTGTACCATATATATATTATTTTAAATATATTTTTTTTCTTTTTATAAAAAAAATTATTAAAATAATAATAATAATAAAAATGATAACCACGTCAGCGCTGAAGTGTATCACGATTCACGAGGACAAGTTTCGCGCATGCACGCCGACACCTGTAGGATGACATGGCTGTACATTAGTTTTGGACGGGAAATTAGACGGAAGTACCATTTTTGTCTTTTCATTTACCACATGTGCCAAATTTGATAAAAAAAAGTAAAACTGGGGGGTGGGGAGAGGCAAAAAATAAATGTCGTAACACAGGGGGCAAATAGGTATTTAACTTTAAATAAATAAATAACAGTACTATATATATATAATATTTTTTTTATCATACAATTGTTTGACATTATAATTGTCGTGGCACTCTAAATCAACCGTTGAGTTTTTTTATTATTTAATAATAACTAATCTAATGGTTCGTTGGAAATGCCACGTTAGCGTTGTAGGATATAATTATATTTCTCAATAATAATAATAATAATAATAAATTATCTTCAATTTATTAGATTCCTAGTTATATTATTCTAGAATTGGAAGTTCTAGCCCTTTTCTTCATACGTTCGATTGTAAATCTTGACTAGCTAGGAATGTGAATCCTGATCCATTAAGATTGTAAGTCCTATTGTTTCTCTATTTATTAATCCTAGTTTACAAAGGTATATTTTATTGTCTGATCCCCCAAGAGAAAAATCCTTCCTCTCCCTTGAATTCGAACCCAAAAATAAATTAAAAAAAAAACAAAAAAAAAAAACAAGAATACGACTACTCACATTAATATATGCAAGTTTAAGATTCGAAAAAAGAAAAAAAGAAAAAAATGATTACTCCAATTAACATATGCAAATAAGATTAAGATCTAGGATATACCTAGAGAGGGAATTGAAAGGGAAAAGCTAAATGGAGCTGTCTCACATTTTCTTTTTCATTGGATCGGAATGATCAGAAATATATAACAAGCTGTTTTTTTAAGATGCTCACATCAATCACATACAACAGAAATCAATATATACATTTAGCTACTCATTTTTACTACAGCATAAGCTCGGAAAAGTACTGCTCGAATTCTTGATCAATTGTTGGTTTCCTATTGCCTGATTGAGCATCTGCATACAAAATGATGAAGTTATTTCGATCTCCACCCAGTAAATGATAATATAAAAATCTTACAAATTACATATAAATAATAGAAAGAATGATTTACAGGAAGATTGGATGTTCTAAGCCCCTATGCACATGCACATCACAGATATTATTATTATTATATATAAGTATATATTATGCTCCTATCCTCACATATACACCTCCCATCCAATTCTAGATTACCTTGGTTTACACTCCATCTTCCGGATGAAAGAACAAACATATTTGGGTTAACCCCATTGGAGCAGGGAATATCTTCAAGTTCCTTATCTGTACACTCTTCAATGCGGTCGTTTCCGTATTCTGAGCAAGTGTAATCCACTTCGTTACAGAATTCTAGGAGCTGCTCCTCAAGATTCTTAAATCCTTGTAGTCCATCAAGATGGGGAGGAGGATGCTCACCAATCAGCGATGCCAGTTTGTCTTTGCGGGATCCAAAAGAGGAGTGGGCATGCTTAGAACTACTGCTGTCACTATTAACAGATGAAGTGGAAGGCTTATCGAATAGAGATGTTTTTGGGTACTGTAGTGGGAGATTAGCTTCATACGAAGACATCACAGAGTCAGAATCTCCACCAAAACTATTGCTATCTTTCATTGATTCAGTTTCTGACTCATGCTCCACCGTTGCTCCCTCTGTTTTTCCAGTTATTATGGGTGGAAATATGCTCTCCAGTTCAGGATTTCTTTCAAACACAGAGACATGTTCAGAAGCAAAGCTGCGATTCCAGCATTTGTGCTTTCGTATAGGCAAATCCAATTGCCCTGCCTGCAATTTTCTTTTCTTGTTCAAGTCGGCAATGTTGTTCCCGAGCCCTTTATTGACATGGAAACTGAAGAGTAATATGGAAATATTTTGGAAGCTCAAAACTACTACGGAAATGTTTATAAGGAAATAAAAAATGACTAATAAAAGCTAAACATTACAATATTTATGTAAAAAATTTTAAGGTAATGCACATAACATAACCACCTTTCATCTTCCTAGCTCAAAATGCAGAGAGAAATATAAAACTCTACTTTTCTTAATTGTATTTATCCCCATCTTTGGTTTGGGAACTACAAAAAAAAAGATGCTTGAAAAATCCAGTACTCAAAACAATCACCACATAGGAACCACAAAACACTGGACTGGAATTAATTGTGATACTCCTTAATGTCAAGAGCCTTTAGTTTTAAGCACCAAGAAGCTCATTGGCAGAAAATCCGAGACAAGAACACAAATTTTGACAGTATTTAAACCAAAAAACAGAATAAAAAACATTATCCTCACTTCATATGGTAAAATATCTCCCTGCCGCCTCCTCCCTCCCAAATTTTCTTTGTCTATGTCTATTAGTAGTCAGTATAGCCCTTCTTAGTAATACAACCTAAACCATTTCCTTCTTCCGCAGCTTTTAACCTAACATATCTTGTCCATAGTAACATGGTTTATTGAGTAAATTCTTCTTTGATAGGTTATGCTTATACTCACCAAAAAAGCAAACCGCTATTAATCAACCCAGAAGCTACTAAATATGAGAATTTAGATCACAATGTCCATAAACGGCCTGGCAACCATAGGGCACATAAGCAATCAAAACTGCACCTTCTAATAATAGTTTTCCCAGGGGCAATGATTCCCAAGCATGAGCTCGCGGTTTTTTCTGTTTTGGCCTGAACATAAGATTGAATCTTGCTCCAAAACATCAAATTTTGGTGTTACCATTTAGGGCCAGATATGCAGGGGTTGAGGCAGTTAGAAGAGACATGGCAATTGGCAAACCACTAAAATATGTTACCTGGAAAGTTCCCCCAAAAAATGCTAATTCCGTTTTCAGGGCTTCACTAGATTCTGTTTTCTCCTCAAGAGAAATGAAATGCTAAAAATCAGCACTTTCCCACAAAAGCCTTGACATTTCCTTGAAATGTGTTTTCGTGGATACAATTTTCTTAAGAAAAGAACAAAGCACGCCCTATGTATATAGCTAGCAAGCGAGTCATCATAAAAAGAACAACAACTAGTTGGGTCCTTCATCCTTGCTGGAACACCCTACAGAAGGAAAATATTAAACCCCATAAACTCTCTATCCTGGAACTAAGTTTAAGGAGTAATAGACAAGTAGCGGATCCAACAAAGAGATCCAATAATCTCTACCCATAATTACTTCCTTAATCCAACTAGTTACTTCCTATTTGGTAAAAAGTTGTCCATTAAACACAACCAAGATAATTATAGACTCCAAATTTAGCAACTTTCGGCTGATTTTCAACAAAAGCAAACACATAAACAAGCTGGAACCGAATCAGAAAGCCTCATCAACTAAAAATATGAACTAACTTCAACTAAAAAGGCAAGAGCTTTCGATGATCAAAATTCAAAAGGCCATGAACAAAAAAGGGGAAAAAAATTGAGAACCTTGAAACCTGACCTGTGAATCTCAGATGGGTTCCGGCTAGTTTCGTTCATCTCGACCCAGAAAAGGAGAGCCAATTAACGAGCTTCAGAGGAGTCAGTAAAACCCACGTAGAGCTTTCTCTTTGAGGATATCCGAGAATAATAATATAATTTCACTCTCTCTATCATGATTTCATCTTCCTCTCTTTGTCGCTTTCCTTTTTTTTTAACTTTGCTGTTGGATTGGAACTCTAAGCGGCTCTATAGCGCGTTTGGTTCACGATATTTGTTGTATAGAGGCATCTGGTATTTCAGTTGGCTGGTTGTGCAGTTGGCCGTTCAATTGAAGCGCGTTTCACTTTTGTCTCGAGGGCGCGTGAGTTCATGCTGACATGGATTGCACCATCTCTCTTCCACGTGATTTGGCGCCAGAATAGTTACTTTTGCGGGCCTCACTGTTGGAAGTTCTCACATGCTTTTCTTTATTCAAGACGATCAACTTTAGATCTTCAATTTGTTTGGACTCGATTGTTATTTGATAAATTTTGTCATAAATAGGATATGGGCTTCAAAAATTTCTGTTGGGGTTTTTCTATGAATAAATCTCGTAATTTATCTTTTTTCTTGAAGCTCTTTATGCTTACCAAAATATCAGGGTGGTTTGGGTTTTCGGCTTATGAAGAACATTAATTTATCTCGCATTACGAAGCTGGGTTAGAAGCTTCTCTATGATCATAACAGTCTTTAGGTTTCTCTCTTCAACAGGAAGTATGTCAAGTATGGTAATCTTTTAACCTATCCCCTGACATCTGGATTTTTTATTTGGAATGGTATTAAAGCTATTGTTCCTCTCTTAACTTTTGGTGCTTGCTATATTCCTCAATTTTCTAGTTAGTTATCTGTTTGGTTTTTCCCATGGATCCCAACCTTATCCAATTTTAAGCCTATTGCTCGTGACCCTTCTTTTTCTAATCGTTACCCTTTCTCAATTGCGAATCTCATTTGTCCTTTAACTCGTACTTGGAATATGCATATGCTTCCTTTTCTGTTTAATCCAGCTACTGTCTTGGAAATTTTGAATATTAGAATTTATGACAACATAGATTCTCTTCTTTGGACTCCTTCATCGGGTGTTTTCACTACGAAATCTGCTCATCACCTTCTCACCTCAAATCGTCATTCGACCTTTTCCCCTCTCCCTCCTGCTACCTGGAAAGCGCTTTGGAAACTTAAACTGAATCATAGACTACGTTTGTTTCTTTGAAAATGGTTTGGAATATTTTCCCTACTAAGAGTCGTATTTCTTTTTCCATTCTCTCTTCTCCAACAGACATTTCTTGCTCTCTTTGTTCTTTTCCTACTGATTCCATGTTACACTTATTTTTTACATGTCCAATTGCTCGGTGGTTTGGAGGAATTCTTTCTGGCCTTTGGACAGCCTTGCTCTTCGTATTGATTCTTTGTCTGATTGGTTGTCTATAATTCTACATTCGAAAACTATTGGGATTCCTATTTCAGATTCACATATGTTTTAGATTTTTACTTCTGTTGCTTATGATCAAATTTGGTTTGCCAGAAATAAAGCTATTCATGAGGATTTAATTCCAAATGCTTTAGATATCTCTGCTAGTATTAAAAGGATTGCCAAGAGCCATCATTCATCTTGGAACAATAAGCGTGCTCCTCATCAAGCTGTTAGACAGTTCCTATTCTGCCTTTTTACAAGATTAATTATGATACAGCTATTCGCCCTTCTTTTTCGACTCAGACTACGGTATGTCATGATTATACGGGTTCTATTATTCAGTGTTCTACTATTATTAGTCAGCTATCTACTATTATTAGTCAGCTATTATGGGTGAGGCTACTGCAGCTTTATTGCAGCTCGTTTGGCTCTATCTTTGAATATGTCTTCAGCTATTTTAGAAGGTGATTCCCTGATTGTAACCTTGGCTCTTAATCATCCTGATATCACACAAGATTGGAGAATTTCGTTTACTGTCTCCAATATTCTATCTACCATTCCCCCACTACTAGCTGGTCAACTAGTCATGTCAACCAAAATACAAACTTTTGTGCCCACAATGTAGCAAATTAGGCCGCAACTAGATTCTCATCTAGCTGCATTCTCACTTTCTCTTTTAGCTCTAGCTCCTTTCCTCCCCGTTTTGGAAAGGAAATTTCTTCTTATTTTTTGGTTCCTTAAATTTTGTCTTTCCCTCTGTAGTACTTAAAAAAAAAAAATGGAGTTATTTTCCCCTTCAATGAAATAAATACTTGTGATTCAACCATAACAAATATTAGGAAGGCAAAGAATCAAAAGAATATTGAAAAATATTAAGTGAGGGGATTGTCAGACTCCCTCTCAATGTGTTTTCTAGTGCTTTTAGCATTATCGATCATCAGCTACCCAATCATTTTTCTTAAATATAGGGAATAAAATTACTTTTTATTTCCCTAAACATATATACTCCACAATAGCTTACCTTTATCTTCCCCTATAACATTAAAATATTATTTTTAATTTTTTCTTTTGTTTTTTTATTCATTTATTTTCTTCTCTCTCTCGTTGTCTCCATCTCACTCAAGATGAAGAAAGGTCGCATCCCTTCCGTTTCTTCCTTTTAAACATCATGGAGAGAAAGAGATCAGAGAGCTTGAGAAAGAGGGAGATGCTAAGATAGAGAGAGAGACGATCGATAGAGAGAGCTCGGGAGAGTCTGAGGGAGAAAGAGAGATGCAGAGAATTGACAAAGAGAGGGAGAGGACGCTGGTGGGTTGTCCGATGGTCCGACACTGTGGGTGTTGGTGAAAGAGATCCTAGGCCGAAAGTCATTTCTAGATAGTTTAGTGAGCCCCTTAATCGAAGAGCTTGAACACGTTTTTTGAGATTAGGGAGATTGCCCTGGATCTAAGCCACCTTCGACGGCTTCTAAGCCTTGGGTCTCCTTTGATGAGGTAATCTCTAGATTTATTCGATTGATTTTATGGGTATTCAGCGGTTAGGAAAATTAGTTGGCCGAATGGCCAAAGATTGAAAAAGTTGAGGCTAGCAATGAAAGTTGCAAATTTGTTTGGTGATTTCGGATTGGTGGCCGACTGGTAGAAAGAAATTAGGGCATTAGTAGCAGATGCCTTATAAGTAGTTATTTTTCTTAAAATAGGAAAAATTTGAAAAAAAAAAGTTTTTTAAAAAAAAACCACAACAGTTGTCCTATTTTACATCTTCATCCTTAGGTAGTTACAGTGCTACCCAATATAGCATTGCTACCCAATCAATATTTTAATAAAAAAAAACACATCTCTCTCTTATGACTCTCTTTCCTTCACTGCAACACTCGCCGCCCACTTCTCTGCTATCACGCATCCCCCTGTTTGTTCCCCAAACCCATACCCCAGCAATGAATGTTTCCCTTGCTTGTTCATCAACAAATGCGCATGTCCACTCTCACGGCCACCCGCCATGTCACCGATTCATGTTCCTCCGCTTCATTGCCTGCCGATACAACCCTTTCCAGCAGAGCCAAGAAAAAAGCAGGCGAGAATTGTCGGAGGAGTGCTTAGACACAAGCTAGATTCGAGGGAAATGCCATCCTCCTCAATAAACCTGGAATGACGGAGGAAGAACTGGAGAAGGAGAGAGCTGCGGTTCACTTGGAAAACTTGGGAAACAGAGGGGTCACGATAAAGAGAATAAAAGACATGAATAAAAAAATAAGAGAAAAAATTAAAAAACAATATTTTAATGATATAGGAAAATATTAAGAGAATTTGTTGTGGGGAGAATTTATATAGGAAAAAAAAAAAAAAAGTGGTTCGATCCCTAAATTAGGAAAAAATGGTTGGGAATCTGTTGTTATTGCTCTTATAGGTGTTGTTGATGGACTAGGATCCTCTCCAGTTGAGAGGAACCGAAGAGGAGCCAATCATTATAACTTAGGGTATTTTTGTAATTTCACATCAGGCTCTCTAGTTGAAAATCAACTGGAGAGGATTTCGTTGCATTGTTGATGGCTTGTGTTTCTTCGGTGGTTGCAGATGATGAATGTTGAAGCCTTGCAGGGAGGTGAGAATGGTGAAGGAAGAGGCAGATAGGAGTTCTGAAGAGAAAGAAGAAAGGGATTGAGACTTGGGAAGTGTGAGAGGATAAAGGAGAGAGAGAGAGTGAGTGTTCTTTAGGATTATAGTAATCTATGGAAATGTTACAGTAATCTAATGTATAGGAAAGTTGTTATATGTGAGTTTTTGTAAATTTTTTGATATTTTTCCTAAATTTAGGGAACAGAACCCCTTATAGGGTGGTTGCTTGTGAATGCTTAGAGTGTTGTTTTTTTATGGGTTTACTCTAATAATTTTGTAGTGTACTCCACCACTAAGAGGAAGGAAACACGGAAAAATCACATGGAACAACACTAAAATAATTCGATCGCAATACAAGTGAGATATCGTCTTATTTTGCTGCATATTTTAATTTTCTAACATTAGTATCGAGTCTGATATTGTGTTTTTGGCAGTATTCCCGCACACACCACCGTGCTCCATTGTGTGCACCACCATGGGGCGTTGGCACAATGTTGCGCGCACCACCACACCACGCGCGTAACATGGCTTGTGTGTATGACTCTATGTTGCACCCTTTATGGCAAGGCTTCCCTTTACTCAAAGTGCAACATTGCCACGTATGTCGTCATCACAGACGACGCAACTTGGTGCGACGGTCTCTATGGCAATGAATCGCACGGGCTTTGTGTGTCGTCACAGATCTATGACGCCGCACTAAGCAACATTGTGCAGTGGCTTATGCTGTCACACTGAAGTAACTGAGATTCGATAGAGAGAGAGAAGACCGTCACACAAAGAATTGCGTTGTGGCTAATTCAAATCTTGTCAGATTAATGATGGATCTCGTTTCTACCAAGAAAGAGCATCTCCACGTGACAATGTCAAGCAGAGTGGTAGGTGGAGATTGACGGCCAATATCAAGTTTGTTACGTCCAAATAAGAATTGTACGTTTGATGCCCTAAGTACGACCCTATGCCCTAGGTTGATTGGTGTCATACGCTTGACAAGCCTAGGTTGAACAGAGATTGTACGTTCAATGCCCTAAGTCAAGCGGGTCGTACATTTGATATGCCCATGTCAAATAGGGTTATACATTTGGCACTAATCCTAAGAAAAGGGCTAGTCTTGTGGGCTATATGGGTTTGTGCATGACATTCTCCAAATGAGTAATGGTACGTTTAAGTGTTAAATTTTTAAAATTAGAATTAAATTTTTATTCTGTTTGCGAATTTTAAAGTTTGACCGGTTAGAAAATGTTGAATAAAATATTATTTATTTTTGAAAAAAGTTTTCACACCGCAACAAAGACAATTCAACGAAGAAGATGTGGATTGTTTTTTCACACAACTTTTATTATTATTATTATTATTTCTAAATAATATAGCACCAAACTGACATGGCACTAACACCGAACTCTTGACCTGTCAAATGTGGTACACGTGACCAACGACAAAATGCTATTTTTGACTACAAAGTAACATAGAGATCAATTTGAAACCTAAACACAACCTAAAAACCTGATTGCCGAAATTAAACCTAATGACCGAGTTAAAATCAAATAAAAACAAAATGACTGACATGTCAAAAAAAAAAAAAATTCAATTAAAAACACGACGACTAAATATGAGTTTTTTCCTAAAATTTAACATTCCAAAAGTCCAAACTCGAGACATTCTTATACAACTCTAAAGCAACTAATACCCCAAATTTTTAGTCATTTAAAGGGTTTATTATACCATTTTTAATATATATAATCGATTGAAAGAAGAAGAAAAAAAAACCGTAACGCAAGCCCACTCTTCCATTAGAAGGATCCAGGTGGAATCGAACCACCAACCTCCCAAACCTCAGAGAGTTTTGAGTGCTCTCACCATTTGAGCTTATGGATCCACATCAGCTTCGAAAGCTTAATTATCATTTATAACCAAAATTTAATATTTCGGAATATCTCCCCTACAACATCGCCCCGAAAACCAAAAATATTTCAAACCAGCATTTAATTAAATTTTTCTTTCTTCTTGAAACTGGTGAAAACAATTGTTAATAACGTTAGAAAGCTCACACATGTTTTTGTACGATCGAAAATATCTACAAATTGGTTTGTAATAAAATGGCATGCCCCTTAACATGTTTTTTAAAAAGTATAATTTCTCCCATGCTTTTCTAATAGAATTAACAAAAAATAAAGACATGTACCTTTCACATGCTTTAGGAACGTCTAATAAAGTAAGAAATAACTTCCTACAAACTAATTTGTAGCTAATTTCTGTCCGGTTTTGACTGTCCTGTTTGGGTAACTGAAGTGCCTAGAGCTCAAAAAACAATGTATCCCATGACACCATCCATAGCCCCACAATATAGTTCCCCATGTTAACTACAATAACAAACACAGTTTGAATTACAAGTAAGCCAGTAAAAAGTAAAACATCAAAAGTCTAAAACAGAACATATGATATGATCCTCGCGGATCTCCTGAAAAGCCAAGCCAAACAGAATTTACACGCGTATAACATTAAAAAAAGTTTGGAACCAAGAACCAAATAATATAGCATTGAAACTACAAATGGGGTTGGCCATACCATGAATTGCGTTTTCCCTTTACCGGTCTTCAATCTTCATCATCCTAGCAAGACGAATAGCCAAGAAAATACATTCACATAAAGCCGACTTCAGCAAAAACTCAATTCCAAGCATATGTCCCAAGATCCACTAGCATGAAGAGTCTCTTCAGCAAAAACAAACATTCAAGTGTTGTGCCACAAAGAGACGATGTCTTAAAGGACGATAAAATAAAACTTTCTATGAAAAAACCTGATTCAACACTACTGACATCTACAGAAACAGCATAATCTCAACTTACGTCTAATTATCTTTAAGGAAGGATAAAACGTCAACTATCAAAACAAAGTTCGGTGGTCATTATTAAGGCAGCCATACAAAATTAACAATGATAAAAATCTATGAAGGAAGCTAGAAAAAATAAACTCAAAGCAAAATTTGGTACGCTAGAATGGTGATTTCCTAGGAATAAGAATGGGTACTACTAGAAATACAAGCTGCTGAAATAGAATGACAATTTAGTTTAGTGATAACACAAAAATGACAAAATTTCCTAAAATACCTTAGTTCTTGGGTCCATCATTTCACCCAAAGAAAGGGCACCCAAAAATTAAAATATTAAAAACTAAATTAGAGAGAGAGAGAGAGAAAAAAAAAACCCTTCATCTTCATGGATGGCCAACCAACCCCTTGGGAGTGTCGGCAACCCTAACAGCAGGGGTGCACCCCAATTGCAAAAGCAGTATATAAGGCGTACCCAGTAGAACTTACAAGTAAACCAGAGACCAAAATGTTATTCCATTCCTACGAAATAACTATTCCTCTCATTTTTTGGAAGAATAGCAATTCTTCATTTTGTGGTAATAGCTATTCCCGGTGATTGATGTGCGACACTAAATAACTGCTGAGTCCATTCCTGCGTGTCAAACGTGTCCTTAGTTGTAATCCAAGCAACTTGAAAGGGCTAAAATAACAATACAAAATCACAATGACAAATAAAAATATACATAACCGAGTAAGCTAGAAACGCTGGCAAAACATGGTGGTAAGAACCAGATTACATAGAAACAACAAATGGGGATCAAAATCTTGGTTCATGAATTCCATCTTACCTTGTACGGCCATCAAAAACCACAAAACACCAAAAAAAAAAAAAACACACAATCTTGGGCCAAAACCATTTGTTTCACACTTTTAAGCTGGTCCAAGGTTCAGCAACAGAAATTCCCAGTCTCTATCCATATAAGTGAAAAAATGATCCTTCATCAAGGTCTTCTGCTCCAACAGACAAGAGAGAATCACAGCAATGACACTCTGTTGCAGAACATTCACAAGAATTACACCACTAAACAATACATCTCAGCAACTCTGTAACAAAAAATCTAACACAAAACAATAGAATTTCTCCTGCCAACAAGGACCAGAGATCTGCCAGCATTGAACGACAGAAGCAGTCTATTCTGTGACCCCCTAAAACAAAAGAAAAAGAAGCGCCATAACATCAAGAGGAGGATCAACTTACACGATCAAAACTATTTAGAGGACAAAATACTCATAACTGAGAACAAAAAACATGGTAGATATCAAAAGAAGAAGGATATTTAATGCATTAAGACACTTAATGAAAAAGCAGCAAGAAACAAAAAACATATGTCATACTCCCCAAAGCTCCAATTTTGCTAGTAAGAATCAATGCAACTACTACCAAGCAAAAAAGAAAAAGGATGTGAAATTAAAAAAGAAAAGAAAAGAAAGGATAATAGATCATAAAACGCAATTATCCCCAAAATTTGAAGTTTACTAATGTAAGCAATAAGTGATCAAAATACATCACATCTTCAAATCATAGGAAGTTCTTCAACATGGCAGCCAAAGGAAGTTCAGCACACCAAACCACAAGATAAAAATCCACAGGCAAGGAGAAAACTAAAGAACTAGATGAAACTATAAAGCTGTTGCTAAAAAACTTGAATCACATGCATCACCTGTCCTGATATTACCTTTCCTGTGATACCCAACAGAACACCTCAACGACCTGGATTGGCAAGTTAGGACGAAAAAAACAAACGATCTCTGCAAGCAAGCCAAAACAACTAGTTCGTGTGGCTGACTGGCAAAGCAACTCCATATTTTATGCTTCCGAAACTTGATCTGGAAATCGAACAGCAGTGATTCTGGTGCGACAAAGGAAGAGAACCCAATTCAAGCCACCGGGAGCACATTGCTATACAGAAGGTGACCATCATCATCAAGAAGAACTTACAGTACGAGACATAAAACTTCCACAACAGGACATGGTCACCAGCCCCACAATTGGATTTACATATCCGCTGATGAAAGTGGAGTACAATAATGAACACCCCAAACCTAAAACTAAGGAGTATGATGATAAAGACCAACCCCAAAACTCATCATGAGTATAAAATCATGGCAGGCGGATTTGTACAAGAAAATGAACAGTGGACAACAGGAAAGAAACATTCAACTGAAATTTGCATTCCTCATTCTTGAACCATAGCAAGATATAGATTTTCATTGAAAGCATATAAACAAATTTCAATTTGATCAAATTCATGGACTACTATCATTAAACAGAAAGCAGCTAATAAGCATAACTGCTGATTATCCACTGTGTCCGTATGCAATGGAAACTAAGAAAATGAGTGCAGGTGCCAACTAATAAGCATAAATGCTGATTATCCACCGTTAATGTTTCTCATCATATTTCATAATGTACTGCATCTCGACATGGAGTCACTAATTGGTTCATCTATTCCACCTAGACATGGTCGGTTCATGTTTCATTCAGTTCATTAAGATGCATACTCCTGGCAATAAGATCAATACCATGTTTAAAACCGAGGGACAGAGCAGATTGCATCTTCTGGGCATATTGTAGTTGAAAAGGCTTGCTACCTTTGATATTTGTAACTTCGTTTGAAGAGTAAGCTAAAAATCCCTATGCTCAGTAAAAGCATAATGAATAGATAGCATATTAAACGGCAATGCGTATGGAATAACAGGGTTGAAATAGCTCTGACTATATTCCGTCTAGATCAAAATAGCAGAGATTGATGCACTTTTTGTTCAAATTCAAACAGCAGATAATACCTTTTCGGGTTAATAACTTAACATAGCAGATTGATGTACCTTTTCGGTGGAAATCAGGAACAGATATCCGATCACGTATACCCAAATAGAGCTAGTGAAGCTTCATCTGTATCCTCTCTTTGGGTCAATTGTTATAGACACAACCCAAGGACGCATTTTGTTGCATAGATATTGCCGAATAGCTTGCTAGAGAGAGAGAGAGAGAGAGAGAGAGAGAGAGAACGCACACACACAAGGGAGGAGGCCAGCCCAAAAGGAAAAGAAGACTCCAGGGCTGTCTCCCCCAAAACCCCCCAAAATGAAGATTTTATTCAGCGTATTTGACCTGCCATGCGAGCGCACCCATCATGGCAAAGGTCGATACATGACTACAACCATCTTATCATATCCTACAACATACTATACCTGCTTGTGCCACACACCACGCCTCTCAATAGATCAGATTGATGTAATAACAGAAGATACTGTAACAATCAGGCAATGAAAGTATATTTCCACGGTCAAAAGTGCCTTCTGCGCTAAACGATCCGATTCCCCGGCCGATCACAAGCTCGTATGCAGGGTTAGGGTCTCTTTGTCAACGATGGTCTGAACATAGCCCTCGAGATTGGGATAGGACGCTGAAGCCGAATTTGAGCGGTTCGATTGCTCCTGTGTACAAATCATCCCCTTTTGACAACCCAAAAATCAGGGCTAATAACTAATCAGGCGAAAGAAAGTTAATAAACATAACCACGAACGAAAACAAAAACAATTACAAAGAAAGAGTTTCCATTTGGTATCTTTACACACCTCTAAACGAAATTAAACCATTGAAAAGAGAAACTGAACGGATCCGAATTCATCTGTGACTGCTTGAATGAAACAACAAAAATCATCTCTCTTCAGACTCAAAAGAAGCCAAGAACCAAAGCAGACCTACCAAACATACCCTCGGAAGCGTTTCGGTCACCCAAACTCAAACGAACGGAAGTCTGTGGAATAGGAAGACAGCGATCAAAAGCGAAAAATAGAACAAAACGGCAAGAAGCCATAATCGGAACGCAGTTGAAGAAGCGATTTGATCGAATCTGGGTCAAGAAATTGAAGCAAACGAGAAGGAGAGGAACAGATCTAGGAGAAACAGCGAGATTGAATGAAATACGAGGAAAGGAGAAAAAGAAGAAACTGTTTTTATATCGGAATATTAGGTTTATCCGACGGTTGTGATTGATTGAAGTAAAGGATGGACAGCCGGATTTGCGAGTCGACAAAGAATATTCGGTGGATCAGATCCCGCAGAATCGTCTGAATGGGTTTGTAATTTGGACAATCCAGACCGTTTCTTGCATAGAAGTTGATAGGACGGCCTTCAAATGCCATCCGTTCAAATTTTAAATTTCAAAATTTTGATGCTGCTCAATGGCTCATGTTTTTGGGATATTTTTCTTGGGATAATTACACCGTTGGTCCTATGGTATGCCATAATTATTTTTTACTCCCTATGGTTTAAAAAGTTCATGGAAAGTCCTTGTGGTATGCAATAATTACAAATAGATCTCTAGCGTCAAATTCTGTTAAAATTTTTAACAGATTCCGTCAAATGCCACGTCAGCGACACGTGTCGCCAATAAGATGGCGACACGTGTCCATCGTAATAAAAAAATATAAATTTATTAAAAAATAAATAAAATTACTTATTTTTAAAAAAAATAATAAAATTCAAAAAAAAAAAAAAAAAAGCTCAAAGGACACGTGTCGCTGACGTGACATTTGACGGAATCTGTTAAAAATTTTAACAGAATTTGACGCCAGGGATCGATTTGTAATTATTGCATACCACGAGGATCTCCCATGAACTTTTTAAACCATAGGGAGTGAAAAATAATTATGGTATACCACAAGGACCAACGGTGCAATTATCCCATTTTTCTTTCTTATTTGTTTGGATGGTGAATTTTTGAAATTAAAATTTAATTTTTATTTGGTGTGTGAATTTTGAGGTTTGAATTTATGAGATAAAATTAAAAAAAAAAAAAAAAGTTGAATAAAATATGATTTGTTTTTGAAAAAATTAAATATGATTTGTTTTTTAAAAAAAATTGAATAAAATATAATTTATTTTTTTAAAAAGCAAATACAAAATCATATTTGTTTTTGAAATCATAGTTGCCAAACGAACTATTATGGATGGTTCAGCCATTCATTTTTTAGCATATTTGAAGGTGACAGAACCATTCTATAATCATTAAAGATGGTCGAATCACTCCAAATAAATAAATAAATAAATAAATAAATTGAAGGGGGCGGCAACCTAGTCTGTTTACCTAAGCATATAACGTTTAATGACAACCTCCCCTCCCCTTCCTCTTCCCCTTTCTTGTAGAAGGAAGCTTTGTTGAAGAGTTGTTGGTGGAGAGATTCCGATTGCATCAAATTGTATTAGGCTCTTGATCTAAGAAATATCAACAAAATTTTGATAAGTCTGTGAGGATTCAATGATTTAAAGGAACCATATTAAAACAACATTTTCAAAGAAAATCATGACCATAAAATCCAACGTTTTTCCTTTCAAATCCTTATCATAAGTTATCATTTACCATTTTTAAGAAATACTTGTTCTCTTTGAGGTGACTAAAGTTTCTTTTCTTTATCCGCGATTATCTCATTTTTGCCCGAATTTTCTTTCACCTTAAATCTAAAATTTATGTTTGCTATTATATTCTATAAGAACATCCCTAGTCTTGCATGACGTTAATATATATACTTAATTTACTATTTTATATCAATATCTCCAAATTTATGTTTTCCTTTTAACTTTTTTTTTTTTTTTTTTATGACCATGCAAGCTACTCCTTTGTTTGGGTTGGCCACGGCCCACGGGTGCCACCCCTTAGTTGAGGGCAGCCTCATGAGCCACCCCTCGCTGGGGTGGTCGTCATTTCTTGCGTGGATGGATAACACTTGTCTTTTTTTGTCTTTTTTTTCTTTTTAAATTTTAATAAAGTAAAAAACTACATTTTTTTTTACCGACATGGCCAGACTTCTTAACTCTATCTAATCAGTTTTAACCGGTTTTGGAGTTAAAATTCAGATTAGAAAATGGAGTTAAATAGTTTGTAAATTTATATTTTTCCCAAAAATAGAAGTGAAACAGGCTTTTTACACTTCATTCTCTTAATTGTGTCGTGTCGATCTTTATCTGAACTTTCAATTATAGTGATTTTCATCTACAGGCTATGGCCATATCCCATCCGTCAGTTTGATTCTCTTTCAATGAATTTCTCACGTTTCAACCATGACTGAGTTGTTCAGTAAATTCAAAATAATTTTGCTATGGTGGAAATTGGAAAGCATTCCATTTTATCTGCAAAAACAATTTCGGTGAGTAGTCTCTTGCATTTGGAAAAATAAAATAAAATTATATTCGATAAGAGTAATACGACTCGATGACGTGATAATAAAAACTAGCCAAAAAAATAAAAATCAACAGTTAATTTTCAATGCCACGCCATTCAATTGTGTATGACAATCTACTAAATAGATTATTCATTCTACAATAGAACTGATGAGTGACCAAATTCTATAATCATTCGCTTCAAATCATCAAATGCCATTAACTGATCCCAGCACTCGTGGCCTGGAGATGGGCGTAGAGCACACCATTGCCGGTAATTCTGGACTGCGATCAGTTCACCACGCCATTGGATTAAGACCAGCTGAATGAGCAAACTTTACTGGGTAAAAAGAATGACATTGAAATGAAGTACAACACAAATTTGTTTATTTTGGTCCGTTACAAGGATTACAACTTTAGGTTAAATCATTTCGCAGACACAGAAGATCTCTACAAAAGACTTTTGACTCTGATTCCCACTTTATACAAACTTTTATCAGTTGGAGAACCTCGTTTCTGTTAAACTCTACATAATCCAAATGGTCACCCAGAAGTAGGGGAAGAAAACAAGAAAAAATTAAATAGAAAAAACCTGTATGTCTCGTGAAGCAAAGACCAGTTTAGCTTTAGCTATTATCAGGGGCCGAAATACTCAAAATCCTTCATGCAAATCACCTAGCAAACAGCTTCTGCATCTCCTAGGCTGTGGTTAGTCTGGGTGAGAAATTGAAAAGGGTCATTTTCTCCTTCCTGAACTACCCCAAGCGTGTAGTTCTACATGCTGGGACTCCTACAAGCAGCCCACCCCAGTCATCATCACAAGACCAGCACTCATCCACCCCTTTGCAGTTTAACTGTAAGAACTTCAGATACGACCAGTGCAATCCCAAAATTCCCCAACGATCAACTTCATTTAGATGTTAATGCACCAGTTAGATATTATCATAGGCAGTCCTGAAGCGAAGACCAGAACCAATATGTCTTGATGTGGGCATACCCAGCTGAGGATATTTGGACCCAGAACCTGAAGCAGGGAAACATAACAGTTCATGTGACAGGTTTGGAGAAGAAGAACAGTGTGCATGAATACATAAATAGACACATGTAGCACAGTTTTGCATTCCCAATTTGGGTCAGAGAGAGAGAAAGAGTCTGAACCTTTGCAAGAATTCCCCCCCACCCAAAAAAACAAAAAAGAAGAAGAAGGAGAAGATACAGAGAAGCACCATCTCAAGACCGGTCAATCTGGTCAAGCCACATTGCACATAGTAATCAAGAAGGAACAGATGGCCATAATGGAATTGTATTTGTACCAAACTCTAATGGTGCTTCAGTCTGAATTGATCTACCAGCCTGCTAGATGACCATAATGGCTAAATAGAGCAAATATACATAAACTGCACTGGAGCTATGCAGAAGATTCAAGCTAAAGCTAAAATCTGAAGAGTGGAGCCTTCTTAAATCTATCAAGAGCAGTTATACATTTCTGTTGATTAAAAGGAGCAAACGAGGGAACCGTCAGTGTGGCTGAGAATAAGCCATAAACTCAGGGCTGAAGACCAAATATTGAAGCTTTCCAGTGTTCATCAAGGGCATATATTAAATTGTCATAAAGGAGAAGGAAGGGGAGGTATGCCAAAGTGCACTAGCACAAAATGGAACCCTCCTTCCCCTAAGAATGACAGGGAGGTTGTGATTATGGGTTCAAGATCCACCTGGGTGCATAACTTACTAATCAAAGAAAAGGGAGGGAGGCACTGTTCTTACTGTAGTCAGGTTTTCATAGGCACCAAGATCATATGGATGTGCATAGACATTCCCTCCTTTCTCGGCAAGCCACATAGCTCTAACTCCTTCGTGGTACTGCCAGAAGTACAAAATAATCAGTGCTGATCAGGTTGACCATCAAACATAGGTGTTATGAACTAAACTAATTAGTTGATTTTTTTAATTACCTCAATCGTGGTCTTGTTATGCAAAATGAGGTAGATATGCCAACCTAAAAGAACGCTTAGGGCAACACATAAGGGGACAAGCAACAGTGCAGAAATGACCTGTAAATAAGTATTGATGAACAAAATGAGTAACATGCTGAGTTGTGCTTAAACCAAACAGATCTTGTAAATAATAGCATATTACATATGCAGTTCTGAAAGAGTCTCCACTTTGCTGCTCATCCTTTGGGGAATCAATAGTTAGACTACCCACAAGCAAGACCTGAAAGTTTTAGAAGGGGGGAGGGGGAAGAAACAAAGAACGTTATTGTCTTGGAACTATCTCCATTCGGTCATTACAGAGAGATCAATCAAGTGCAGCTCCCCAATAATGAAAAAAGACTGGTTATAAAAGCCAAGAAGTCAATGCATGCCATTACAACATGAAGAAGAGCAGTTTTGAAAGCATAATAGAAACTGTCAATCTTGGACATAAATAAGTTCAACGTACCAGCGAATAGATGCACGCAATTACAGCATACACGACGAAAACGAAGAACACCTTATAGTTTGCATGCCCAACGCAATTATTTATCCAAATGCAGTGGTGATCCTTTACAATCAAGAGGCAAGACTTTAACACATTACCCAGGAGATTTGGGATAAAGCATGAATGAAAACATAGATCATGCATACCATTCGCAAAACACATCTTCTGCAAACACGGCAATGATGCGCACGGGGAGGCTTATGGCGAGAACACTTTTGGCAGTATCTTAAATCCCCACCCTGCAAAAACATTCCACAAAAAGTCACACGCAGCATCCCAGGCTCAAGCTGTTCGATATATTAGATAATTGCTTTCTTTTAAATATTATTGCAATCTCAGATATTTATTTTGTTTCTCTACCCCAGATGATTGCTTCAAGTAAATTGTTAAAAAAAAATATCCTTCAGTAATAGATGCATGACAAATATATCCGGTGTTGATCCATATGAAAACCACATCAACTCTTTTCATAAATTTACTAAAGGAACTCTGAGAACCTAGAAATACTGAGGAAGCTCAATTATCCATTTTCCATACAACTGAAAAGTATCTGAATCTACAAAAGAAATAGACCAAAGCATAACACCTTAGCTAGGCAAAATACCAATATATTTTTCTGTACCCACAGCAAACTTCATTCAGAAGGGATCAATTTAGCAAAATGATATGCACCACCATGCAAGTCTAGTGGGACACACATCAATAATAGACAAAGGCATTATATTGACAACAAAATGAAACTCTGGAGCTGAAATCTCCAATGGATTAGCTGGTTAAGCAAACTCAACCAGAGGATGAAACATCAAAGTATGCTATCTATGGAAAGATTACCTTTTAAACAAACAATTTGGATTGATATCTTGAACACGTTGGATATTTAGAAGAGAAATTAGTTTCCGATTCGGCTTATTATTTTACTTATCAAAAAGTTTCTGATTGATATTAAGTCTTCATTGACTTCCGTGCATCTAACAAATACATTCTCTGGTGATTACTATAATTGGAGCATACGGTTGGTGTGATGATTGGGCCTCAATTTGCAGGTGGTCTACACTCCCATAGTCATGTTGTCTTCACACAGATACAATGGAAACCCTTCCCACACGACAAAAATCAGATTCGCTTGACGAATTCCAGACAAGCATTGAGAGCTAGGTGAACCAATCTTGGTAGTTGAAATTAACACTATGACCAATGAACTTAATTGGTGCTTTTCAGCAATCTGTTCAGAAAAGGAAACGACAATAGCAAATCGAGACAACGGATCGCTCTAAGACCCCGAAAACGACAATAAAAGCAATAAAGGAAAGAAATACCCGTTTGCATTTCCTTGACTCAGATCATGGGGAGGCAATAAAATGGCCTTTGTCATGAGTGTGAGGTTTGTATCAAATCAATAATTTCAAAAACAAGTAAATCATATATCCAATCCTCAAGACTGGTTAGCTTACGGTGCAAAGAGTTCATATGATTTACTTACCTTTTAGTCCATATTCCAAATCATTTTCCTTTAGTCATGGATTTGAATGTTTGCATTTAACAACTTCCTATATATATCACATTTCCCACCCATGTTTCAACTATTCCAATTCCGCCGGCCAGTAACTAACAAACCAAATCCCAATTGCTTAAAATAATTAAAAGAAATAAAATCAAATCAAAAGTTGCAAACTTTATACAAAGAAACCCTAAAAGATTACCAAGAAACTGAAAAAAGACAGTACCTTACGCTTGATCTCGTGGATAGGGTTTTCGACGTCTTCGATGTCGGGCACGTAGTCTGAGGGGACCCGACCCGGATCCGTGAATACGGCAACGGCGTAGGTGAAGACGCAAATGATAGCGATGGCCGTGAAAACCACAGCGTTGAAGATTCCTGGGGAGGACAAGAGGCCGAACCACCGGTCTATAAAAATGAATACCGTGGAGAAGTATGTGTAAGAGATGGTCAAAACGACGACGGTTACCGGAAGAGAGAAGTCGACGCCTCGCTTCATTGTTCAAGGAACAGTTTACGGAGGCACCGGCGTCAAAACGACGGCGTCTCCGGTTATGTCTTGTCTTGCAGAGGAAATGTGAGAGAGAGTTTGAAGGTTGGTGACGACTCTGTGAATCTAGACGGTGCCGTTGTCTATCATTTTACTTATTTGCCCCTCCCTTCTTCCTCATAAAAGATACCCTTTTTTGAAAAATTCAGAGAGTAATTTGGGATTTTGAATTTTGATAAACCTCACTAACAGTGAGGTTTATCAAAATCTCATATTGATATTTTAAAGTATTATGTTAACTATTAGATTATGTTTATCATTGAAATATTGATACAAATATTAAAAAAAAAAAATACAATAAGATTTCTAAGGATTAATCAAATAATCAAACATCATTGTCTCAAAAATATCATCGACAATTTGTGTATGAACAGTTTTTCTTTAAATTAGATTAGAAGAAGTTCTTTTGACCTAATATATTAAATTGATATGTATATAAAATGTATGTATTTTTCACATGCATTTTTTAAAATACATATAAGAATCACATATTTTATTACAAATGCATGTGAAAATTAAAAATGTATTAAAAAATCACATGTATTTTGAACACATTAATTTAATAAATTGGGTTAGAAGAATTGTTTAGAAGAAATTTTTCCAACCTAGTTTAGAAGAGAACTTTATTCTTCGTGTATTGATAGTGTATCGTTTTTGCTAAACCCTCCTTATTTTTAGAATTAAAACCTTTCTCCCACATCAATCATGTAAATTTTTCTAATTTTCTTATTTTGAGTTTAGTATACAGTTTGGACTAGTGATGCACATAATTTTGGTTTAAGTTGTACAAAAGCAAATGGATATCCTAAATCATAGAATGGAATATTGCCTGATAAGGAGGGATTTAATTGTAGACATAGGTAAACGAACTGTACCAAAAATGATTGCATTATTTGCATTTTTTTTATTAGGATCGTCTATAATTATTTGTTAGAATTTAAGAAAATTTAGACAGGTGATTGTGAGAGACTATTTATAAGACCCACCTAACCAAATAAAAGTTAAGCTATCAACCACTTATTCATTCAGGTAGTTATCTAACTTGACTTATTTATACATTTTCTTTTCTTTTTTTTTCTTCAATTTTCTTAACAAGAGAGAAAGGGAAGAAGAAACAAAACGATGAAAGGGAAGAACAAACAAAACGAAAAAAAAAAAAGAACAAAAGCCTTCTAGAATAAAGAATTGCAGGATTGGGACTCAGCGTCTTCTAGAGAGAGAGAGTTTCTGAGAGCTTGTTTTCTCCGGGTCCTCCCGGTGGTGCTTATCCCTCTAGTCTCTATATGAGCTAGGGTGGTTTTTGTTCTCCTGGTTTGTTCCAGTGGGAGTTTTTTCTTTCCCCCGGCTTGTTTCTGGTGGTGGTTATTTGTGTTTTTGTTGTTGTTTCCTTTTGTTTTGACAGATTCATTTCGTTTGAAGTCGTCTTTGGGTGTAACCTCGGTTCGTGTTCTTCTGGCTTTCTTTTCTCTTAGATCTATGGTGTTACGCCGGAGATCTTTCGACACGACCACCCAGACTTTGTTCGCCATCAGCCTCTATTCCTGCTGCCTCATTCATCGGCGACGTCGAACTTCCACGCTCGGAGTGTGGTCTGCACGCGTTGAGGTTTGGCTTGCGCGTGAGGGCCACGATCCCTTTTCTGGCCAGCGGGATGGTGTTTTCAAGAAGGAATGCTGATTGGCTGCAGCAGGGGTGGCCCGGTGTGCGGCGCGTGTTTTACAAGTGCCACACACCGGGGTTGCTCTCTACTTGCTGGCTTAGCGTTTTGTTTTCTGTCTAT
The DNA here is from genome assembly GCA_028654335.1 of Alnus rubra. Lineage (NCBI taxonomy): Eukaryota > Viridiplantae > Streptophyta > Magnoliopsida > Fagales > Betulaceae > Alnus > Alnus rubra. The sequence goes on along the minus strand of JAJPGS010001499.1, from coordinate 3,467,154 downwards.
TTTGTATATTCTTACTTTCTTTCACAGTTTACTATTGCAATGGGCTGAAAATTACTTGAGCATTTAGGTGGCTTGAAAGCTAGACCAGGCTCTCTCATTTTTAGATGGTGGTGCTTTATTGTTTAGAGAATGCTATATTTTTGTTATTGTAATTTTAGCTTGTTGCTTTGGTAACTGCTTTAAGTTAGGTTTGATCTTAACTTGGTGTTTAGAGATTCTTTATCTCTATTCACAACTTTCAACCTTTGAGTTTGTGCTGTAGATTTTGGGACTGATTTATTTGTCTTCGGGCTTTTTATTGAATGAATGTCCCTGTTCAAAAAAAAAAAAAAAAAAAAACGAAAAAAAAGAAAAAGAAGAAGAAGAAGAAGAAAAAAGAAGATTTAATTGAAAACAATAGGTGAATAGAGAGTATTTGAAGCCTAAAACCCTACTCAAAATTCCTACAAAGTTGCTTTTATCAGGTGGGTACATAAGAATGGAAACAATTATATATGGTACGTAGACAATGAGCCTAGGGATCCTTTTTCATCCATTACTAGCTAGGCATTTTGGCTGGAAAAAGAATAGTAAAACAATTTCAACATTTGGGAAGATCGGACGGTGGAGGTTGCAGCTTTTGCTTAGGCCGCTTTCCGTCCATGACAACCCACGCCATCTTCAAGCCCCAACTAGTGTGTACTTCCAGATGGCAATGCATAAACCAAACGCCTGCATGTCCACAACATCACACATGCTAAAAAATCGTACCGTGTTTATTACAAATTTGCAAAATAATAATAATAATAATAATAATAATAATTTCACATATCTTACTGAATTGTCACTATTTTTGTAATGTTATTTTTTAAAGTTTAATTTTTTTTAATTTAGTGTATTCACCTTTCATTTGTTTTTAATATCATTCATTTGTTAAGATTTTTCGATAACTTCGAATTGAGGGGTGACAAAATTTGCAAGATACTCCTATTTATTTTAAAAGAAAAAAGAAAAAAATTGCAAAAATTAAAGCGTTGGTCACGAATTAACAATATTTTGTAAAAATACCGAATGCATACCTCAAAAGAAAAAATTAAAAATTAAAAATTTTAAAAAAATGATTATTTTGAAAAATTTTATGGGATTTAACAAAAAAAATCCTAAAAGACGGGTGACATTGTAAAATTGGTGACAATTCAAAATGGTTAAATAAAATATTTTTAATTTTTAAAAAAAAGGAAGAAGAAGAAGAAGTATTTAGTGGAGGTTCCGATCGTCTAATTACACATAATTACAATGGGTGGTGGATCTCCTCCCACCGTAACTAACAAGCACTGCAATTTCAATTTTCATCATTGTTATCATGACTTGGAGCAATAGTAAAATAACTCGTATTAGTTTAGTTCTGTATATACCCACCTGGATTGTCTGCGAGAAAGCGAATTGCAACCCACCCAGCAGACGGCACGCTGACAGTGTTCCTCTCAGCTGGGTCAACGAGGTTGAACTTGGAGGGGTCTTTCTTGGGGTCGAAGTTTCCAAAACCCTGACCTACCACGAAGAAGTTGAAGCCATGGAGGTGAAGCGGGTGGCTCTCGGCGGCAATGATGCTAGTGTCCTGCAGTACCAACTCCACGGTGGTATTAAATGGAAGCGCCACCACCTTAGTCCCGGCGCTCACCATAATGTTGGTAGGTGGAGTGCCCGTGTAGTTAAATTTTGACGGTGGGTTGGAAGGGAAATCCGTGGTATACACACCCTTGGATTTGTTGAAGAAGTGGGCTTGGAGTAAGGCTGTGTTTGGCTGCACAAAAGACACATTGTTGACGGCGGCAGTCAGCAAGGTGTTGTTGGGGCCTTGGCATGTTTGGTTTTGCGGGCATGGGCGTATTCCTAGTCCTACGGTGAAGAAAAAGTGTCTATTTACGGTTTGTGGGACATTTGCTGGGAATTTCGCGGTGGCCAAGCTGCGGATTTTCTTGATGTAATTGGTAGCGTAGGACGTGTCGTTGAACCGTAGAAGAACCGGTCTGAGAAGAGGTAGCTTCTTGTTCTGGTTTTTAGCTTTGGAAACAGAGGACCTTTCGTATTCGAGCAATCCGGTGGCTGTGGTGTTGTCAAAGGCAGCTGGGCCGGAGACGTATGGTCTAGCGACGATGGAGAAAGTGGCGTTAGGCGATTTGGGTTTGGTCCGAAGAAGGACATTGGTGGTCTGCCCTGGGGTGAGAAGGAGAGTTTTTGTTTTGAAGGGCTTCACGTAGACTGCATCGGCTTCAACGACGGTGAGGGTGTGGTTGGCAATGCTGAAAAAGAGCTCGTTGTTGAGTGCGGCATTGATCAAACGGAGGAGATAGGTTTTACCAGGCTTCACCTTGAGCTTGAATGTATCTGCATGAAATTTAATTTGTGTTCATTTTCCCAAAAATAACATAAAATGGACTACCATAACGCCTTTGTTTTATATAGTAGGGAAAACTTATCATTTTTAATTTTTCACCAATTTTACAATCATATCCTTAAACTTTAAAAATGGTCATGTTAGAATATTCATCTTTCAATTTTTTTTTTCTTCAATTTCACACCTCCGTTAAGATTTTTCATTAAATTCTGTTAAAATTCTCAAAATACCTTTTTTTTTAAATATATATATATATATTCCTTTATTTTTTCTTAAAAAAATGAGGGGTATTTTAGGAATTGACACCCCTCCATTAAGATTTAATAGAAAATTATAATGGACGGTTAAAATTGAAAAAAAAAATTAAAATATGAATACACTAAATTAACATTTTTTTTTTTAAGATTTAAAAATAGAATAACAAAAATGACGAAAGACCGTGGTGGTAAATAAAGTTTTTCCTATATATTACATAGCACTAGTAATTAAGAAAGGATTACCTTTGGCTGAGCAGCTGTACAAGGGTCCTGGAAGCCCATTAATGGTATAGGCATCAGAGATATTCGGTGCCAATCCTGTTTGCATGGCTTGGTTGATAATTGTCTCTGTGTCTGATTTCCACCATTCTCCTGCAATTGGAGGAAAAGCTCATGGGTGTATTTTTTTATTTTTATTTTTTTTTGATTTTCTAGTACGTAATTAATCTTGAATTACGTACCAAAAATGATGGGAACTTCTTTGAAGGGTTGGGGGAATGGGTAGGACGCATGTCGTTTTGGAAGTATGACAATTGGTCCATAGACAGTTGCTCTAAGCCATGAGATGTGGGCATGCCAAAACAGAGTCCCTCTTTGCCCAGTAACGGTGAAGTTGTACACATAGACCTGGCCTGTCTGAATCGGGCACTGTGTGATGTAGGCAGGTCCATCTGCCCATCCGCTTCTGAGTTGCCGGACTCCATGCCTGCCCCGGAAAGCATTAGATTTCAAATTCATGCAACCAATAAATATTAACAACAATCAAAAGAATGGCACCGCCTCTTATATATCTATATATATATACCAATGGAGGGTGATATTGTTCTGGACATGATTAACCACTTTAATCAGAAGCCGGTCGCCTTCCCTTGCTATGATACGAGGCCCAGGGAACTGCCCGTTAACGGTCACAATGCTCTTTGTTTGGCAGAGTCTTGTGACGTTTTGTAACTTGATCTGTAAAAGATTGACAAAAACAGAGCATGGTTATGCTTAAGATTTTATATAGACATGTTGTAAATGAAATGTAATTATACGTACATCGAACTTGTAGTGCCTGGTTATGCCCGCATGCTTTGCAAGTACCAGCTCAGGCAAAACCCAGAAAGCACTCAAAACAAAAAAGATGGCTTTGAAAAAGGCAGAGGATGGAAGATGCCCAGAACCCATCTCACTCTTTTCTTTCGGATTCTCTTCCGATGGAGATCGAAGATGATAAGCTAGAGACAGTGTACGTGGATGCAGAAAAGAGAAGAAGTAGAGTGGGTTTAAATAGTGCAGAAATTATGGAAGGGTTTTGGATAATTAGGTGACTGAGAATAAGATTACTCTTCAGACAGCCTGTGCCTTCAGCAACAAATTGCACGTTTGATCAGACTGGCTGCTGGTCAAGCTTTACTTTAGAGTGCTTTTCAAGCCAGATTTTGTATTCCTAACGATATCACTGAAAATCTCTTAATTGCCCTTAGCGATTCAGTAACCTGAGACATATATATGATCTAATGTTTTAGGGGTCACAATCAGTCAGATTAGAGTAACAATATTGTTAGCGACACGAGGACATATATGTCAAAATAAGTGAGAGCAAAAAACAAATAAAACTCCATTTTCAGCAAGAAATTAAGGGATAAATTTTGTTGTAAGAAGCTAGGGCTAGATGGTCGTGGTTGCCAAGTACACCATCCAACCTCCTACCGTTAACACTTGCTAATCAAGCCAAAAAGAGGAAGGTGTTGCCACCATCTTGTTAGCTGTCGGTTGTTCCATATGGACACAATAACCAGTGGGCAGTGGCCAAGGCAGGGGAGGGGGCATTGATTTGGAAAATGTTTTTATTATTTTTCAGTCTTGGGTACCATCATGGGCGGAACTAGTAATTTTGGTTTGGAGAGTCTGAATTTATATATATAGTCCATTTATGTGTGTGTGCACGCATTTATGTAAAATCAAATTAATTAAAAAAAAAAAATCCAAAAATCAAAGTAAATATTCAAAATTGTAATATAATGGAATCACAAATACACAATAATATAAACTAATGGCAAAATAAATTAAGCACAATTATTAGGGTCTAAGAAAAATGGGTAACTTTTAGGAAATCAATGTTATCTTGAGAGATTTCTTGAAAACAAGCCTGATACAATCAGGTGTTAGTCGGATGTTGCAAAATAATAAAAACAAAAAATTAAATAGAAGAATAAATGAAAGAACACAATAAAAAAGAAGTTATCTATTTTTTTTTATAAAAAAAAAATAAAAAAATCAAAGTTTTACATTTTAATTTGCACTTCAGTTGAAAAAGGCATGCCTAGTTTTCACTTTGCCAAATAAATTTCAGTACTACTACATTAATAAATTTCACACTCACCTCTTCATCGCACTAATTAATTTCAGCAGTACTATCTTAATATGAGCATAACCTATTCCAAATTAATAAAATAGCCTAAAACAAAGTCAAAATATAAATTGATTATTGATGTCATTGGCACCTATAGAGAAATTATAAAAGGCAGGTCTTGTGTTTGTCTTTTGGGTTAAATACGTTTTTAGTATATGGGTTTTGGAAACTTTATTTTTTGGCACTTAAGTTTTAATTCGCATCATAGATGGTACATTCGTTTTGGGAAAATACCAAATTAGTACCTCAGTCAATTTTTCCGTCCAAAAACTAACGGCCCACCACGTCACTGTTACTTAGCACCACTAGGAACACAACACAACACATGCCCCTTGCGACACGTCAACACCCACATAATTGTCAAATCACCTACATCTTTAAAAATAATATTTTTTTTTAAAAAAATGAACCCCTCTTGGCTGCCCCCTGAGCTACCCCTCTTGGCCGGTCTAGGGTTGCCGAACCACCAATGGAGGGTGGTTCAGCCACCCCATGGCAAAAAAAATATAAAAACATAAATTTGAAGGGTTTTGGCCTTTGGGGGTGGCCGAACCACCTCCGTGGCCCCTATGGCCAAACCATTCACATGGCCACCCCCAAGGGCCAAAATAGAGGGGGCCGGCCACCTCCATGGTGGCCAAGGGGGGTGGCCGTGTTCCTAGTGGTGCTAAGTAACAGTGACGTGGCGAGCCGTTAGTTTTTGGACGGAAAACTTGACTAAGGTACTAATTTGGTCTTTTCTCAAAACGGATATATAATTTGTGATGTAAATTGAAACTCAAGTACCAAAAAATAAGTTTTCAAAACTCAGGTATTAAAATCATATTTAACCCTTGTCTTTTTTGTTTTTGTTTCCATGATTTTTTTTTATAGGTTTTTTAGTTGTTTCTTCTTTCTAAAATCCTTGGGGTTGCTATGACCCGCAAGGTATAACGAAGCTCTGCTCTTGGGTACGATCGAAAATTTTGGTCATAACCAAAACATTTCCGGTTGATTAACAAACCATTTTCTGCCTCTCCCAGTCTCGCTCAACCCACACCCGAGCTTCTCCATCCTGCTCGCAGACGCCAGACACTCTTTCTGCTCCGCACAGCTCACTTCGACTTTTGATTCTCACACACACTCTCTCTCTCTCTCAAGTACGTACCCTCTTCTCTCTTAGGCTTCGGCTTCTGATTTTCTCTTCGCTGTCGCCGGTGGGGTTCTCGCATCTCAATTAAGTACGACTCTCGTCTCTCTCGCATTTCATTCTCGTACTTCTCTCTATATTACGCATAAAATATTACTCATTCCGTCGTCGTTGAATCTCTAGTTGAATGCTATCACTACTAAAAAATGACCGTTTCTTGACGGTTTTTTTCTAGACGGTTTTTAAAACCGTCTAGAATTAAGGTTTTACAGACGGTTTTTTTGAAAACCGTCTGTAAAAAATAAATCTAGACGGTTTTAATCAAACCGTCTGAAAAAATACAGACGGTTTTAACCAAACTGTCTTTAAATTTGTATTTCTGGACGGTTTTAATCAAACCGTCTGGAAAAATACAGACGGTTTGGTTAAAACCGTCAGAATTTTTTCAGACGGTTTTATAAAAACCGTCTAAAAATATAAATATAAATTTTTTTCAATTTTTTTCAGACGGTTTCAACCAAACCGTCTGTATTTTTCCAGACGGTTTGATTAAAACCGTCCAGAAAATATAAATATAATTTTTTTTTCAATTTTTTCCAGACGGTTTGAAACCGTTTGGATTTATTTTTATGAATTTTTCGGAATTTTTTTTTCCATGTTCTTAATCTCCTACCCTTCCTTTACTTTCCCTACTAAATCCCTAATGTCCCGCCAGGCTCCAACCCTCCCAATACACTCGTCCCCCTCCCCCTAACGCCTCTCTCTCTCTCTCTCTCTCTCTCTCTCTCCCAGCGGTTCAGCGACCAGGTCGACCACCATGAGATACCTACAGGTAAGGTTGCAGAAGCTCTCTCTCATGTCTCTGATCTCGAGTCTCTCTCTCACGCTCTCTCTTTTCCCCTCAACAGTGTACTACCCCTCGGTCCGCCCACCACCGATATCCGGCGCCGATTCCAGCGCAAGAGCGTCAAGGCACAGATTTGGGACACAGCCGGCCAAGAACGGTACCCCCGGCCAAGATCTGGGACGTAGCCGGCCAGATCTTAGCTCTTGTTTATTTGTATGTGGGTTTGAGATTTTGTGTGTTAATCTGATTTGTGAAGTTTTGGGCGAAGTTTGTGAAGTTTTGGGTGTTTCGGAAGCTTTTCTTGCATTTCCAACTTCTAGAATGAGCTTCGGTGCTTTTGGTTTATTTACTGCAAATATTGATCTTTTATTCGGATTATTTGATGTCTAGCTTCTCATATTTTCTCTGCTTTGTTTGGTTGCTGAGAAAATACATTAACATGATTAGATTGTGATATATCTTAGTTTGTGCTGCATCATTTCAGGTGAAACAACTGAGAACATTCGATTCCTTTTTTTTTTTTACAATTTCTTCAGGAGTACTCTCATTCTCGCCGAGTATCAATGGGAAAAGGAGCGCAAGACTGGAAAATGAGAGAAAATTTGATGCAAAAGAGGTTCACAAGTGCGGGGAAAAGGAGAAAATTTTTGATGCGGGATTGATCTTCGAACCAAGAGACATTATTATTATTAAAAAAAAAAAAATTATAATTAGAAAAAAAAAAAAAAAAGAAACAGAAAATTCTGGACGGTTTTTGCGAGAAACCGTCCAGAATTTTCTGGACGGTTTGGGAAAAACCGTCCAGAATTGGTTCTGGACGGTTTTGTCCAAACCGTCTGTAATTGCGGACGGTTTTGCCCAAACCGTCTGCAATCCGAATTAGCGACCCATTTTCCTAGACGGTTTCAAACCGTCCAGAAAAAACCGTCTGGATCGTTTTTCAGACGGTTTTTTTCAATTTCTGGACGGTTTCAATCCGTCCAGAAATCCTGATTTTTTTGTAGTGTATTATCTCTCTCTTCAATTTTTCTCACTCTCGATCAGTCTTACCGATTTCTCTCTCTGATCGATTTCTCTCTATTTTTGGATTCCGGTTTTTAGGAATTTCATATTGCATGATGAGTACGTAAAAAGGCCAGGGGGTATTTCCAACATACGAGGGGGGAGGCCAGGGGGGTTGCGGGTGTGGCTTTGATTTGTAAAATCAATGCTATTTATAGTTTCAGTATTATCATGCAATATTTGTATACTTCTTCAATTGTAGTACTTTTCAACAAGAATTGATCAATTGAATAAGAGATTCCTGATATATATGTTGAACTTCTTTTTCTTGTGTTGGCATAATGGCGGAGTATAAGATTGTCCCTATAGAGTTATTGTAATAAACCAATTTCTTATTGACATAATAACAAAGGTAACACTTATTACTTTTGTTAAACTTATGACATTTTTGGTTACCAAAGTTTAAGAAATATGTTTTGTTATTCAAGACTAGCTCATTGCATATCAACTTCCGTGATAATTTACTTATTAAGTCGTGGATTTATGCAGTTACTTTTTCACCTGTGAAACACCGCAATATTTTGTAAATTAGAAAGTTTAGTAGACTAGATAGGTGGCCAAGTTAGCATTTAGCTGCTGGGTCGAAGATGTCGGGCGAATGGCTCATGCAGTCAAGTTTGCGTAGTATAGTTAGATAATGTTTATTATTGTAATTATATTTTGTTTTTTTGGAAGCTTTTGTGTTTGTATCAATGATCGTTAATGATATTATTAAAGATATTTAGTTTTATCTCATATTACTAGTTCTTTTTCGCTTTTTGTAAGATATTATCTCAATATATGGCTTATATGCCACATAAGGAAGTATTTATTAATATTTAATAAATAAATAGTATATACGGTATTACGGTTAGGTAATTTAATTAATTAAATTACCGTAATGAAATCGTTTAATTGATTTAAAATCAATTAAAAATATTGTTTCCTTGATGGAAGGAACAATACGGTATTTACCATATTTGAGGGTCCCTGACCTAGCCTATAAATTAATAGCATGTCTACACCATCAGTACGACAATACAGTTATATATATGCATAGGTTAGAAGATCCTTTAGATAACCTTTTTCTTGTTCTTCAGATGGATTGTGAAAACGCTTGAGCAAATATGGCTAGAGGTAAGCTTAAATCCTGTCTTTTATTTTCGCTGCGCATGTTAGTTTGAGCATAATATTTTTATATGTTCTAACACTTATATATATATATATATATATATATATATATATATATTAAAAAAAAAGAAAAAAAAAAAGAAGAAGAAGAAGAAGACCTTTGAACGAAGTATTCAACCAAAAAAAGGGGGAAATTGTCAATAAGCTAATAATTTAGGTATCGAGGCTTTTTGAATAAATCAACTCAATGGCTGGGTTTTACCATTACGTATAAACTCTGTCGCATTTGGTTTTAGCTGACTCTAGGAAATATTAATGTATGGCATTAATTATTTGGGAAAAATATAAAATTAGACATTGTGATTTACCTTATTTATAATTAATTTCATGTGGTATGTCAAAAAAATAAATTACTCCTTACAGTCAAATTCCGTCAAACACTTAACGAATTCCGTTAGCGTGTCACGTCAATGCCAATAAAATGACGACATGTGTCATTCTTTATAAAAAAAAATAAAAAAAAATTAAATTAAAAGCTCTAGCAGGTCACCCCAGCCAATGAGTGTCAGCCACCCCTTTCTTTTTAAAAATAAAAAATAAAAATAAAAATAAAAATTCTTTAAATTTATTAATCCATGCAACCACAACTTTCTCACAGCTTTCTCCCAATTTATACGAGAATTTTTATCAATATGCTTTGTCGACTATCCAAAGTGTCGTCCGGACTGCAATATGATATATACAAAGAGCGACGCATGGGTGCTTCTTTACTGCGTCTCCATTTCCACGATTGCTTTGTTAACGTACGAACTTTGTTAACTACAAAGTTTCCCTTCTTTCTTGTCTAATCTTGATCTAACTGTAATTGTATGCCCTTCAATTCCCATAATATATATTTTAAAAATCGAATTAATCCTTTTATGATATATATACTCGTTCTGAATAATGCAGGGTTACGTTGTGATGGCTCAGTTCTTCTGGATCCTACACCCACCATTGGCAGCGAGAAAACTGCACTTTCCAATAACAATTTTATTCGATGATTTGAGGTGGCACTACAAAAAAAAGAAACAATTGGCCGCATGTCTACGGTACTAGTTACTGTAGACATGAGGCCAACTAGCCACGTGTCTTGATGACAACGTGGCTAGTAGTATAAGCCACCCAATTGGCCGCGTGTAATTAATCCAGGCCGCGTGTAATAATTGGACACGTGTATTTTATACACGTGTCCAATTGGCCGCGTGGATTATTTACACGTGGTTATATGTTGCCACGTGTAATAAATACACGTGGTCAACTGTTAATTTTTTTTCAAATATATATTAAAAAAAAAATTGTATTTAGGATTTTATACACAATGCGCGGGAGACGCCACTGGCCAAACATATGCATATATTTTTTTAAATTTTTTAAAATTAATTTAATTTAATAATTTATATAATATATATATATTATATATTATGGGTAGCTTCATCTTGAAGCTACTCATTTCTCTCTCACTCTCTCACTCTGTCTCTCTCTCCGTCGATCGAGCACAGCCCGTTCCACTGTCCACCACCGACCTTGTCTCCGGCGTGGTGATCGTCCACCACCAACCAAGTCTCTCTCTCACCGGCTGTCTCTCTCTCTCTCTCTCTCTCTCTACTGGGACTACTCTCTGGCAGTGGAGACCGACCGTGCGTGGATTTACTCCGGTAATGATCATTTTACTGATCATTTTACTCTCTCTCTACCGATTTCTACATATATACAATAATACATGTATATATATATATTTTTTTTCCTAACTTTTTTTCTTCTTTGTTAACAAATATAATTTATTGTGAGTATTTTGTCCCTCATTTTCTGTATTTAATTTTTTTTCTTCTATATGTATATCCCTGTGCATTTTGTTCATTTCCTTATGATAGTGTGATTTAAATTTGTTTGGAGCTAGTACTTGGCAAACAGCAGGCCCTAGGGTCTTTCGTAATTTTTTTTTTTTTTGTTATTGCAATGTTTCTGATTTATTGTAATTTGTATACGAATGATTTTGGGTTTTTTTTTTTTTTTTTTTTTTTTTTTTTAATGGACTATTTCGATTTTGCTGTATACATGTATTTGGTTAATTTTTTTTTTCGTGCGCAGCAATCGCCGGTTGGTGAGTACGCGCCTAGGACAATACATCCTGATCCGCAGGGACACTCTCCAAATCTGTAGATATCTTGTGTAATTATTTTTTGTTAGTAATGAATATGTTTATTTTTTGTAATTATTTTTTGTTTATAAAGATTTGTGTAGGTAATGAATACGTTATTAATTATTGATTTGTGTAATTTGATTTTGTGGTATTTTGGGCTGAAATAGATTTTGCGATATTTTTGGCCGGAAATAACAAAATTAAAAAAAAAATTAATTAATTAAATTAGAAAAGTAATTAACCCAATAAATTTTTTGTTTAAAAAAAGAAAATTTTAAAAAGAATTAAATTAAATAAAATAAAAAATTATTTTTTTTATAAAAAAAATACAATTTGCCACGTGTATTATGATACAAGCGGGCAACTGTCTGCCGCGTGTACTTAATACACGTGGTTGACTGTCGGCCACATGTACAGTGTCCGTACACGCGGCAAAATGTGCATTTAGTTACACCCAAATCTAACACGTGTCCATCTACACGTGGCAAACTGTTCGCCACGTGTACAGTGTCCGTACACGTGGCGAAATGCAAGTGGCAAATTGTTTAATTTTTTGTAGTGTGGTGGACAACATCAAGTCCGAGGTCGACAAAGCCTGTGGAAGTCCAGTGGTCTCGTGTGCAGACATCTTGGCTGTCGTTGTGGTTCGTAGTTGCATCAATCCTTCCGGCAATCTGTCGTTTAATTTTTTTATTAATGTTATTTAGTAGACTGTTATACGACTGTCATATAATTAGGATAATCTGATAGTGAAAATCGGTCTTCGAATTTCTTTTTTTTTTTAACAAATTTATTTAGTAGACTGTTATATGAGTGTTATACAATATATTTGATAATGTAGCAGTGAAAATCACTCTTAAATCAGTACTTGTTAAATAAAAAAAATCAATAACTGATTTTCACTATTAATTCATCCTAGTTGTATAACAATTGTATAACAATCTACTAAATAACATTACTTTTTTTTTTTTTTTTACAAATAATGATTCAATGACTAATTGTTACTGTCACATCATCAAATTGTATGACAGTCGTATAACAGTTTATGTACAAATAGCATTACACTTAATTCTTTTCTAGTTATATATCACAAAAGCAAAAATATTTTTTCTCACGAAAATAAAATATATTCTTATTACAAGGACTAAATGGTTCGAAAAATAACAATAATAATAAAAAGTTGGAATATTGTCAATTTGAGTATAAAGGTGAACGTGTGAATACTGCATGCGCAGCTTGGAGGGCCAGCACAGAAGGTGAAACTAGGGAGGAGAGACTCAACCATGCACAGCCAGCAGGACTACAGCCAACGCCAACATCCCGATGTCGAACATGGACCTCGCCAAACTGATTAACAACTTTCAAAAGCAAGGCCTCGATGACGAAACGGACCTTGCATGTCGCGCTCATCGGTGGCCACACCCTAGGGTTTGCACGGTGTATTGCCTTCGGGACCGCATTTACAACAAGACAAACATCGATGGAGCATTTGCAAAAAATCTTAAATTCATATGTCTAAGAAAAACCAACGACATGCAGGGACTCAAACCTCGCATCCTTGGATCCATGCCAACACCAGCATATGTATTTTGATCTATTTCACTAACTTGGTTCAACAGAAGGGACTTCTCCACTCAGATCAGACAATGTTCAGTACTGGCCGGAGGCTGTACAGATCGTTGGTGAACAAGTACAGCTCATATTCCATTGCTTTTTGGCAGGATTTTGCGAAGTCCATGGTGAAAATGGGCAATATATATAGAACCATTAACGTGGCATCGATCAGGTTAAAATTAGCTTGAACTATAGGAAAGTGAACCAATAATTAAGTTGAATTGCATGTATCGGTACATTTTTGGTTTGAAAAAGTACCAGATGTAACTTAATTAAAGATGAAAATAATTTTAGTGCTTTGAGGAGTATTTTGCATTTTAGGTTATTAATTTGTAAACAAAGTACCAGATGTAACTCAACTACACATTTTTAAAAAATAGTAATTTTTTAGTGTATCTATAAATATCGTCAATTTTTTAGTCGATCACTAATAAGAAAATAATTAAGTGGGAACTAATTGGCCTTTGAACTTTTAAATCTCTAATCTCATGAAGTGACCCATGGGTTTGGGCTCGAGTGATGGACCTGGTTAATCATTAGTATAGCTGCATATAGGTCTTAAGTGATTTCCTGCCTACTCTAGCTAGATCTACTTAATTTATTTACTCATAATAATCGGTGTTTAAAGTAGTAAATTCAACTAATTACAAGCTAATTAATATAAAAGTACTACGAGTAACACTCCAAATTAATTAATTTTGGTAGCGTTACAATATTTTTTTTTTCTCTTTGCTAGAGTGGCTTATTGATGACTATTGTTAATACCACCAAAAGTTTGTTCATGTCAAAGTCTGCTAGAATTTACGGCTAAACTCCATATTCGATGTCTAAAATTGATCTTTTATTCTGCATGATAATAATATAAATAAGCGTGATAATGTTTTTGATTTAAAATATATAAATTTCGATTTTGATAAAGCGTTGTCAAAGGAAAAGATGTTGCTTCTTCCTATTCAACTTCAGCCGAAAGGTCTTACAAGAAAAGAAGTCATGCAGACAGTGAAAAAGAAAGATGCAAATCATCTTTACAAGGAAGTAATGAAGAAGAAAGAATACGACGAGATTATGCTTGCATATGCATTTGACCACTTGATGTACGATGAAAATGTTGCATTGCATTTCTAGCAAAGAATGCTAGACTTCAACAAATTTTGTTGAAAAAATTCTTCAACAACCATGGAGATTAAATTTTGCATATTATCGATTTAACACCCTTATGTTTATACTTGGGAATTTGACTAAGGTCTTGAGCCTAAACTTATGAACCATGTCATTAGGCCTAGTATAAGCTTAATAAAAATTGGATCAAGCCCTCTAAAAGAGATAATGAAAAAATACTTGATTTCATAAATTAAGGGTTAATTTATAACAGATGTCATATAAAACAATATGAAATAAAACTTTGTGATTTTAATGTAACATGACCTATTTTAATTATGTGCATTAACTATTTTCAAATTATGTTTAATTATAGATGATCCTTATTAATTAAGTGGTCTTGAAATCACAAACCACTCCATGCATAAGACCACCTAGGTAAAAAGAAAATGGACATTTACATGGAATGAACTAGTTAATAGGAGCAATCTTTCTTCATTTGGAAGAACAAAGCTCCTTTTTTACTTCCCCAAAATAAGGGAAATTGTTTCTTACCACCCCCCCCCCCCCTCCCATTTCACTCCATCCACTCTTTCATTTTTTCCTCACCTCTCAACTTCTCCAAGAGTTCATCCCACTCCTCCATTAGAGAAGCCTTTTAAGCTCTAGTGTGATTTTTGCCTTAACCTTGTAAGTAACTCATTATCTTCTCTTTCAAGCTACCATTTATGTTATGCTTTAACTTATATGTTATATTTTATTGGGTATTTAAAACCATGTGTTAGCATACTTCAACCTAGATGAGATATTTTGCATATGTTGTATAAATATTTGTTTAAACCATGAAAATGTGACTAAATTATTTTATTAGATAACTTAACTCTTATATTGTCAAATTTCTTTTATATCATGAAAACGCATTTTAAAAAGACCTCATAAAAGTATGTGTTGTACCCAAACCTATGTACCTTATGTTTTATTTTTCTTAAATCACATCTACCTTATCTTAGATGACCAAGAGTTTTGTAAATGACCAAATGTATGAGCTCATGAACACCACCTTGCTATAAAGAAGACTTCATAATGACCCTTTAGTAATATTCTTCATGGAAATGACATAGGATTCATACCAAATGTCCATAGTTGTAAAATGATGTGAAAAATGGTTTTAAAAATGAGTAATGAGTTTGGATTTTAGATTTTAGATTGGGTTATAATCTTTTATATTAAAAAAAAAAAGTCTTATAGTATATATGGTTCTTTTGAGTGATAAATTATTTCTAAACATTAATACTTAAAGTGATGTTAAAACTACTTTAGGAAAATATGATATTTCTCATATGTGACAAGAAAAAAGGAAGAAGAAGGTTTGAATTAAATCTGAAAAATTTATTTCCATGCCATGTTTGGGTGGGTGTTGATCCAAAATTTATTAAGTGAATAGCCTTAGGTGTTTTGGGCCAATGGCCCAAGTAGGTTAAGTGATGAAGCACTAGTTTAGACCCATTTAGTAAATTTTTGGCCTTAGTGCTTCACCTATTTAGGAGGATGTCCAAATGAGCCATTCTTGACCCAAGCCCCCACATATATATATATATATATATATATATATATATATATATATATATATATATATATATATATATATATAATTTTATTTATTTATTTATTAGTAAAAAAAGAAAAGAAAAGAAAAAGTTAATTAATTAATTTTAATTATTTAATTATTTATTATTAAAAAAAAATTATTTTAATAGAAGGAAAGGGTTAGGAAGGTTGTGTAAGAGACGACATACTCTTAATTAGGGTAGTTGAGTAGCTAGCTCTGGGCTAACCCAGATGAACTTTATTGTTCAAGTCTTAGCAGATCCTTGCTTATCTTACCGCAATAGCGAGGTAAGTGGTACTCCTTACCCCTTCCAAATGTATTTCAATTCTAAAGATTCTCAATTCTTTTTACTATACATATCATGATTGATTATTTTGAAAGTTTAATTACCCTGCAAAGTAATGCTTTATTATCTTAAATATTTTTATGACATGTATTTGTTATGGAATTTATCTTAATTTGTTAGTGTTTTATATATGTTCCTTTTTTTTTTTCATCATCATATGATTTAAAAAGCTCATTGTATTAGAATGATTTATAACTAAGTTGTCACTCAAAAGTGGGTATAAATGCTCCGTATCAAGAATGATGATTTCAAACGAGTGGAGCTTCTATTTAGGCTTGGCAATTCGGGTCGGCGGGTCGGGTTCGTGTCAACCCGGCCGACATGATTTCACATCCGGGTCTAACACGAACCCGACCCGATTATTAATCGGGTTGAAACCTTAAACCCGAACACGACCCGATTGCCAATCGAGTTACCAGAACACGATCCGGGTAACCCGTTTGCTTCCTTCTTCCTTTGATTCACTTGACTCTGAAGAACTTAAGAGGTGGGGGGAAATCAGTAGAGAAACCCTGTGAGAGAGATCAATTGAGGGAGTGAGTCCAATCGGAGGGTTGGGTTGTTGGCCGGTGGAGTCAAAAACGACACCGCGCCCAGTTGAGGACCCGAATTCCGGCCGATCTTTGGTGGAACGACGCCTTTAGAGCCGGAGATCGCCGGTGAAGAGAGACCAAACCCGTATGACCCGAATAGCTGAGTAGACCCAAGAGGCAGGGAGACCAAATAGGAGCCGATCATCGGTGGCTTCGGCGGAAGGAAGATTTCCGGAAAGACCGAAAGACTGAAAGTGGTAAAAATGGCCAAAACTCAAAAGGCGTGCGGCTAGGGTTCTCATTTTTTAGCATCACGGCAATTAGGGTCGAAGTATTAATTGGGTTGGAGTTGGCCGAAGAGGTCCACGGGGCATGGGCTTGTGGCACCGAACTGTGAACGACGGGTGATTCGGGTGAAGTTGGTGAACGAGTGAAAGACTGAAATAGGGAAACTGGAAAGTGCTGTGAGTGGTGTGGATAGGGTTCCTTCGTTTCTATTTGGTTGAACTTCTTTTTTTTTTTTTTTAACCGTGTGATAATCATGTCATAATCGGGTTGACCCGATTATGACCCAAACCCGATAATACTAAACCCAAACCTTGTTTTTTCGTGTCGTGTTCGTGCCGGGCTCGCGGGTCGTATCAAAAATTGCCAACCCTACTTCTATTCTAGTGATTTTTCCCAAATGAAGAAAATTTTCTATTTATAGAAAGTTTTTAATTAAGGAAAGTTTTCATTTTAGGAAACTTTTCCAATAAAGAAAGTTTTACGGGACGAAGTGGTACAACTTTTCACGTGCTAAGTCAAATGATTATTGAAAGTCTAAGGAAGTAAGGGATGAGCATGTGTAAAGTGAAACCAAATTACGTAAATTAAGGTTTTAAGACACTTGGCCTTAAGAAAAGAAGCACGGTACCAAGCTAGATGGAGTGCACCACACTGAAGTACGATTTTAGGAAAGTGTGGCCATCGCTAATGTCATGCTGAATGCACCTAGAAGTTAATCAGCTGACCAGGGTACTCCGAGGCAACGGGTGATGCCCGATCCTCGAAGGTTGGATTGCACAACCCCACGCATACGCGTAATAGTATGCAAGGCCATAAATGACAAGAGAAAAGAAAAATGTTTTGAAAATAGATAAATGGAGTTTAACTCAAGTAATTATTTTATGTTATATGTTTAAGTCTCACCTTCAAATTTTTTAATGTTACTTTATTTCAAAGAGTCCCAACCTCAGCCGTTTTAACTCGGTTGGAAATATTACTTATTGAGCCTTTCGCTCACCCCTTACTTTCTCCCTTTTTCAGGTTTTGAGGCAGATGGGTAGGTGGCTGGAATGCTTAGGCTTTTGAGGGGTCATCATATCACCCACTATATTACTTTATTGCATTTCTATTTTGTTAAACAATGTGTTATGTTAGTAAGTGCATCGCGCACAGACAAAAAAAAAAATGGATCACTTAACTTGCTAAGTCTTGTTATTTATTTTTTATTTTTAAGAACTTGTGCTTCTGCAAAAATATTATTTTCTCATGGTATGCATGGTAGTATTTACAAGTGCTCTAGCGTCCTAATATGAAACCTTGCGCCTCTGAAGCTTTATGGCTAACGAGTTAGGCTCTTTTGGGTCTTGACGTTTACAATCGATATTTAGTAGAATACTAACATTATTGTAATAACATACATGATTGAACTTTTGTTAGTAGTATGAATGTATTGTTGGATGTCATTAATTTATGGCTCTCTCAACTTTAAAATATATGATCATTGTTAGTCAATATGTGTATATATTTTAATTAAACATAATTTCAAGTTTGATTTTTTTTAGTTGTTTTATATTAATATTTTTATGTTGTGAATAAAAGTTGATATTTATAAATTAATATGATTGAATGAAAATATAAGAAATACTTTTTGATTTTTCGTACAAGTTAAATACCAAAATTTTTTGTCTAAGAGCAAAAAATCATTTTTTTTTTCTACTTTAACTACTGTTTTTTCTGTACACACTCCAACATATTCTTTATTCTCTTCTTTAATTTATTTTTAATATTAGTTCTCATTTATTTTTATCATATTATTGCCAACACCCATATTTTCAAACATTCATCTTTTCTAATGGTTATATTTCTCCAACTGAGATGTTGAGAGGGAGCGATAGATGATTTTGCTAAAGTGTTGCCAAGAAGATAAACAATAAAATAACAAAAAAGTGTTGTTGAGAATAAATAAAAGAATGGAATGTTTTGCTACCGTGATTGTGATTGTCCAAAGATGACAAATCACTATAGCAATAAATAAAAAAAATAAAAAAAATAAGACAAGCTTTTTTTTTTTTGAAGGAACTGAAGACAAGCTGTTGGATGTTACGTGTGTAGTCGTAATCTTTGTTAGGCATTAGGTCTGTTAGAATTATTTGTTAGTATTTTATTATTATTAGTATTATTTCAATTGTTGCTTTAGTTATAGACGAGTCTTTAGTATTTGTATTTGGTTAAAGGCCTTATGTTTATCTCTTTTATCTTTATCTTTTAGGAGTCTTGTTGACAGTAGGATTAGCCTTTAAAATTCTGCGTTTTCAAAAAAGCACCATGTTATTTACAATTTGAAAAAGCAAATTTCTCTTCAAGAAAAGTTGCAAAAATGAAAGCTCGGAGTCTTGGACTAGTAAAGTCTATGGCCCAATGATCTGTAAATTGTTATGGGTCATAGGAAGGGATTTTTGGGCCATAAAACCTTGTTGCTAAGATTCAACTTTCAAGTAAATTAACAAAGAATAAAAAGAATAAAAAAAAATACACCAGAAACCTTTAAAACAATACAGTCTAAAAGTCTGAGGGAGCTTACACAAACAATCACCTATAACTTGTAAGGAAGCAACATAGGTAAACAAAACTAAAAGATTACATTAATCCTAAGATCCAGCTAGAGAACGATTCACGGGAGAATCACGGACACCCTTGAAGCAATTGACTTTGGACATAACCTAAAACATCATCTCATAAACAATGTAACAACAAAACCCATGGTTTTTTTTTTTTTTTAATTAAACAATCTAGCATTTCTCATTGAGCTTACATAACAACCATCATGTTAGCAAATGTGTTCATAGCTAGTGACTGGTGCAAGTAGCGATTGAATTTTTGGTGTTTGTGGTGCTGATGGGTTGATCTTTCGTGGTGGAGTTTTTGGTGATGCGATGGGGTCGGTTTTGGGTGATGCTTGTGTTATTGAGTTTTCCAAACTAACAGGTTTTGTGGTTGTTGGATCATGGTGGTCGATAGAGGGGTTGTCGTCGTTGTGGGTGTTTGGTAAAAATGACTGCTGCGAATGAATTTTTATTTCAATAGATATCTCCTCCATTAATTTGCTTCATCATACTCTCTTGTCCCACACGCATGTTGGTCAAAATCTCTTGTTGAACGAATTTCATGGATCTCAGCTGCTTCTCTAATCGTTTCAAACAATGGTCGTTCATGGCGGAAGTAACGTGGTAACCTGGCTTTGATACCAATGTTACGTGCCTAATTGCTCAAACGCATAACGGATAAGTAAGGGTAGTTCGAGGAACCCTAATACTTCCTAAATCAACCCAAGAGTTGAATATTAATAATCTTTGCTTACCTTCATTGTACCCAATAGGTTTATATAGAATTACAAAGAAATGCGATAAACATAAACTATTCCCATATGGATAGAAATGTATCTTATGACTATCCTATCACTAACAACTATTAATAAAGATAATACTCAACTACTTAGGGATAACATACTATCCCTTTATCCCTACTTAAAGATAGACTCTACTAGATAAATAATAATTAAATAACAAAGATATAATAATAACCAAATAACAAAGAAACATGATTGCTTGTGAACTCTTTTGTTCTCGTCCTTTGTTCCCATCTGGTACGTAACATTGGACCTGAATTTTGCCCTATATTAGCAAAATAGGAAAATTAGAGCATTTGCTAGAAATGCCCTAAGAGGGCCCTACTGAGAAATGCGATACTTGTAGAGAATGAGAATGCAAGGGCATAGAGGCAATAAATAGCTTCTTTGTTTGTTTAATTTGTTTTTTTTTTGTCCTAAGTCAATATTATTCAATATGATGGATATGTTATCATCTCATGCTTTAGTGGAGGTTGTATAATTGAACTCCAAACTTATTAACCAAATAATAATAATAAAAACAAAAAGCAATATTTCAGGACTTTAATTTAAATTGACAAAGGCCAAGTGCTGAAAATTAAAATTAAAGGCCCAATATTTTATTCCAGTTGATCCCTCCAGCTAAATCTGAGACTTAATCCAGGACTTGTGAAAATCAACATTTCGGAAGATCTGACGGAGGAGGAGGCAGCTTCTGATTAGGAAACTTTCCATCTAGAACAACCCAAGCCATTCTTAGACCCCAGCTCAAGTGGACGTCAAAGTGGCAATGCATTAACCATACCCCTATAATTAACACACAAAATAATAAACAACATGATTAGCTCCAAATAATTAGTGAACAAACCTCATTTAATCTTCTTTTCCCCCCTCCCTCAATTTGAATAGAAAAGGGATAAAAAAAATAAAAAAAAATAATTAAAAAAAACCCCTCATTTAATCAGTTAAAAGAAATTGAATCCTCTATTTAAAAATAAATAGCTAACAAAAATTCCGCATGTCAATTCAAAAATTGAAAGATTCTATGGGAAGTGAGTTCCTACTCAGGTTTCGGGATAATGTTAGAAGTTCTTCTTGTGTGCATGTTTCTAAAAAAAGATGCGTTCGGCTTTTAAAATTATAATTTGATTTGTGATTGGTCATTATTAGATTTTGATCCAATGATGATTTTAATAACACATTATTTTTAAAGGGACACAAAAATGACTTCTAGAATTACTCTTCCTTACTCATGTTGAGAACCGAAAAAACCAATATTGTACCTCACATGTGTCCTAATTAGGATTATTGAATTCTGTAAATAAAATATAGGAAACTTTACTTA
This sequence comes from Alnus rubra, assembly GCA_028654335.1. Classification (NCBI taxonomy): domain Eukaryota; kingdom Viridiplantae; phylum Streptophyta; class Magnoliopsida; order Fagales; family Betulaceae; genus Alnus; species Alnus rubra. Next base: position 3,445,595 of record JAJPGS010001499.1, on the reverse strand, counting down.
CCCTTCAAAGTATAGGCACTTTTGTAATTATAATCTCAAATTTTTTAAATTTATAATGTTTGTATTCTAAGAATTTTTTCCTTTTAATTTTATCCCTTTTTTTTTAATAAAAAAAAATTATTAAACTGTACAAAATGCCTCCTTTAAAAAAAAATGGTAAAATTAAAAAGAAAAAGTTCTTGAGATGCAAATTTTTTAACTTTAAAAGTATGATCGCAAAAGTGCCTGTACTTCAACCGGTAAGATTTTCCATGAAGCATATTTACCCAATGATCGAACTGATATTTCTCACCTGGGTTGTCTGCTAGAAACCGAATTGCAACCCAACCGCCGGACGGCACACCGACCGTGTTTCTTTCGACGGGGTCAATAAGATTGAACTTTGTCGGGTCCTTGTGTGGATCATAGTTGCCGAAACCTTGTCCAACAACAAAGAAATTAAATCCATGCAAATGTAAAGGGTGGCTCTCAGCCCCGAGAATACTAGTGTCCTGCAAGACAAGCTCCACGCTAGCGCCGAAAGGGAGAGTTATTACTTTGGTTCCATTGGAAACTCTAGTATTGTTCGGCGGAGTCCCCGTATAGTTAAAAGGATTTTGTGGGTTGCTAGGAAAATCGGCGGTGTAAACGCCATTTGATTGTCCATAGAAGTGGGCTTGAAGCAGAGCCGTCGCCGGAAGTGGAAAGGAGATATTGTTGATCGAAGCTGCGAACTTTGTTCCGTTGGGTCCTTGGCATGTTTGGTTTTTCGGGCACGGGTTTGTTCCAAGGCCTACCGTGAAGAAGAAGCGCTTGTCAACGCTTTGGGGAACATTAGCGGGGAATTGAGCAGTCGCTAAGCTTCGGAGTTTGCTCGTATAATTTGCGGCGAAGGACGTGTCATTGAGAGCGGGCAGAGTTGGTTTGAAGAGTGGAAACTTCTTCGTTGAAGAATAATAATTAGATGGTAATTCATATTCAAGGATACCGGCGACAGTGGAGTTGTCGAAGGTGCCGAGGCCGGTCGCATATGGCCTTGCGGCCATGAGAAAAGTGGCGTTTGGGAAGTGAGGTTTAGTTTTGAGAAGAACGTTTGCCGTTTGTCCGGGGGTGATGAGTATCGTATCAGTCTCAAACGGTTTAACATAAACGGCGTCAGCTTCAACAACTGTTATAGAGTGGTTTGCGATGCTGAAGAAGAGCTCGTCGTTGAGTGCAGCGTTGATTAAGCGAAGAAGATAAGTTTCCCCTGCTTTCACCTTCAGCCTGAATGTATCTGCCAATGGAAGGAGCATTTAATTTATATACATATATATATATCTATGTGGAATTTGAAAGAAGGGTTAGTGATGATAGCTTTTGATCATCTGATACCTCCGGCGCCGGAGCAATTGTACAAGGGCCCCGGAAGCCCGTTGATGGTATAGGCATCCGAGACGTTTGGTCCTCCACCTGTTCGGAGGGCCTGGCTAACAATTGCCTCAGGGTCTACATTAAACCACTCTCCTGCGATTCATGTACGTTGGTAAGCTTAATAATTAACAATTACGTAGAGATAATGGTTAATTAAGCAAAAGTCATTACTTAATTACCAAAGATGATGGGAATTTCCTTGTAAGGTTTGGCAAATGGATAGGGGATGCCACGCTTGGGAAGAATGAGTAGTGGGCCATAGACAGTGGCTCTTAGCCATGAAAAATGGGCATGCCAAAACAGAGTCCCTCTTTGACCAACAATGGTGTAGTTGTAGACATAGCTCTGGCCAGTTCGTATGGGGCACTGAGTTATGTATCCGGGTCCATCGGCCCACCCACTTCGAAGTTGTCGAATTCCATGCCTGTTTCAAAGAGAAAGGATTCAATATTAATTAACCAACAAATCTTGCTCTTAATTATGGTATTAATTAGGTGATGAATTAAGCCCCATACCAGTGGATAGAGATATTCGTTTTAACATGGTTGACCACTTTAATAAGAAGATTGTCACCCTCCCTCGCCACAATGCGAGGCCCAGGGTACTGTCCATTTACAGTAACCATGCTCTTCGTGTGGCACAGGCGTGTTACATTTTGCAATACGATCTACAAAATAAGAAATGGAAGAAAGAATCAATAGAAATAATATTGGTGCAAATTAAGGTAATTCATGCATGGGATCGATCGAGTCACGTACGTTAAACTTGTAGTGCCTGGTTTTGCCGGCTGCAAGTTGAGGAAGAAGCAGAAGAAAAGCTATGAATGGGAAAATAAGAAGAAGTCTCATGTTTGTTGGTGATGCACCCATTTCTCCCTAACTCACTCTGTTGGAGAAGGTTAAGGGAGGCAGAGTTATATATATATATATGCTAAAAATTTAGAAGGTCAGTGAAACTGGTACGGTACTCGTGTTTCAGGTAGGTTAAGTTTAATCTTAATCAGATCTATATATAAGCTCTTGACTCTTGAGTACCCTCTCTGGTAAGCCGGTTTTTAAGGGTACGTAAGTTCTACGTACCCAAAGTTTATATCATTTGGTATCAGAGTTAAAACACCATGTTACGAGTTCAAGTCATCGAGAGAATGTAAGAACTAATAATAATTTAAAGAGAGATAAATGAAATAGAGAAAACACATATTTTAGGTGGTTCAGTTTATGACCTACATCTACACGTCTAAGCCTTTTGTTGGTTACATTATTCTTATTTGATTGTATACAAGACTCTATTTACTGATAAATAATCTGAACGTCACAAGTTTCTTCTACTTCTATATTAATAACAATAAATTTAATTTATCATCTTGTAAGTCTTGTCTCTTGAGTGTTTGTAACTCTTGTCTCAATAGGGAAAGACTTATGGGCTGGATTAAAATATTATTGATAAGTGAGTGAAGCTGCCAAAAGAGAAAGGGCTACCATCGGGTCAGTGTCAATAGAGTGAGCTGTCGTGAACGTCGATTACGGAAGCGTGGTAATATGTTACGATTCTTGTGTCCCACATGAGTTAAGTTTAATCTTAATCATGTGTATATAAACTCCTGACTACCCTCTCTTTAATTATAAACTAAAAAACTACTTCGAGAACAATTTTGGAGTGCTGTGAAAGAAAATCCGGTCACGCCAATTGACCGACGACACGTACGTTATTTTCGGCGTTGGAACTTTCCTTGCTCATGAATCATGATGATGCAATCCAAACAAGTACACATTTTTTATTGGGACGAACCAACTTCCATAGCAGGCAAACAAGGGAGGCACGGGCACCTACTAATTAAGGAACTTAATTTTGGAGTGTAATCAAAGATAATGATTGCATGCAAATTCAAGCTGCTTGACTTCTTGCTTCTATTCAGCTGGTCCAGTTTATAGGTACATATATTATAGTACACCGACAGATTATAATTTATATACGACAGAGAGTAGCATATTTCTGACGTTATATATCTTAAAAAAAAATTTGTAATAAATTTTTAAGAAGAAGCTAATTTAGTAGATATATTAGTTAAGTACTTTTATTTAGATATAAACAAATACATCCTCCGCGCCTAGTTTTTATTTGTTTTGATCGACTTGAAATGATCACATAATTATATATAGATAAAAATCTAATAATACATCTTTTTCTTTTTTCTTTTTTAACGAAAGATCTAAGTATTTCATTGATCAAAGATCACGAGTATAAAGCTCTTACATTACAAAGCATAAAGCTCTGCAAAATTATAATCACATGCTGTGAGGTTCTATAGTCATAGATACAAACAAAATTCTTACAATAAAGTGTTATCTATGACTTACATCTTCCACTAACCTATGTACGTACAAAAATAGCTAAAGAGTAGATCTACTCTGAGCAGAGACTAGATCTAAGACAATAGTAGCCAAATATCCTAAAAATTTATTTAAACCGGCCGTGAGAGATAATTCCTCACACCGAACTATCCAGGCCGTGAGAGATAACCTCTCACACCTAACTAACTTTCATCACATATATCGTCCATGATGAAAGAATAAAAACTCTTATTCAAAACAAAAACACAACCAGCAAACAGCAGCAGCAGCCAAGGAAGAGATGAACGGCATAACACGAAGGTAGACCGACGAAATGTATTGCAGAGATGCCAAAATTGATGATCTTATCAGAGAATACCTACAAACAAAAGAAAAACCAGAATGGGAGGGGACCGGAGGATAGGAGCGAAGAGTAAAAAAGAAGAAGAAAAAAATGACTCCTCCTTTTCAGATCTGTTTTATGAGGGATGAAGTCTATGGCCGGCTTCTCTTTGAGAGAATGGTAGCGATAAAATTTTAAATCTAATGAGACACTTGAAATATCATTTATTTTATATTCGGATTTTACTAGGAATCATTTCTATATTTTTCTTTTTTCTTTTTTTGAAATATGGATAATAAGAAAAATGAAGAAAGTTGACACGTATGTTGAAACATCCCAAAAAGGAAAGCAGGATATTTAAATTAGGATAAAAACATAAACATCTATCTCATATATAACATATGCATATTTTATTTCAACATATATATATATATGTTGAAGAAAAAAAAATTCTTAATCGCCACTTGAAAATTCAAGAATATGGATAAAATTAAAAATATTCGTGTTTAATTAAACATTAATTAAAAAAAGTAAACTAAAAACTATTGATGATCATGATAATAGTGTTTTTGATTATAAATTTATAATAATACAACTTAGCACAATTAACAACTATACATACATACATAGTGCCGATGAGAGCATATATTAAAGTTCAATCCCATTGGAAAAAAAGAAAATTGTATAAATATAATAATAATTAAAAAAAATACTATTTAATATGTGTATCATACTTGTATGAAACAGGTACATACGTACGTACGTACGCTATTTGGAGGACATTATTGTTCAGTAGTTTAATCTCAAGCCTTATTAATTATATATATATATATATTGGTAATCAAGCAAATCAAGAAGATTGCGGTTGTTCTATTGTCCATGCCAGCATCAATGGATGGATCATGAGTTATGAGTAGTCGCTTTTTCACTTTCATGGACACGGACAAATTAAGGTGGTCGGTGTTAGGGCGCGGGAGTCGTACGTACGTTGTTTAAGGAGTTTCTAAGCAAAGCTAGATGGCAGGGATCGATGGTAAATTAAACCACACCTACTAATTAAAGTTACCTATGACCTACACGTAGAAAAAGCAAGATTCCAAAGTCAAAGTTTGGTTAAAATGTAGGGTACGAGGTCCCGTCCGGTCATTAATCTCATGAAGACGTGAAAAGCATACAATATATATATATAATTACTACTAGACTCCAACCACTATGCTTCTAGTTGCATGTATGGACCTCTCGCTCCACTTCCGACCATGTTTTAAGATCGAGTACGTGGCTTGATCAGCCACCTTGAAAAACTAGTTCATAAGGAGTCTTGGCTAGACCAAAAACCTCTTTCAAGGATAGTTATATCTCCCTTTTAAGTAGGGGTGTACAATTAAATAGGGCGGTTATTAACTACTAATAACCAGTAACCGATAATAACCGTAAACGACCACTAACCCGATAATTGAAAATAACCGTAATCGAATAATTAGATACCTCAATAAGTTGTAGTTACCGGTTAAAAAAATTTAAAAAACCGGTTAATAATCAGATAATCAATAACCAATTTATATATATATATATATATATATATTGAGAAGCATCAAAATAAGTGCAAGGAAGAAATTTGCACGATCTAATCCAGCTGTGAGGTTGATATTCAAGATAAGGCAAATAGTGAACGCACATCACAATAGGTAGCTACATTACGTACCAACAGCCGGAGCTGCATGTTGGTAATGAATCTAATCGGTGGAGGAAAACTGCTAGAGTTGCTTTGACCAGATTGATTGGTTGGGAAATCTGTCTTCCATATCTTTCCTCTCATCTGACGGCCGGTATTGTCATGTTGATTCTCATTTTTGTATCAGTGGCTTGCACTCCCGTTTTTGGAGGTGTAAAATCTAATAACTATTTAGCATTGAGCATTGAATATTGAATGGTTGGATATTGATTTTTTTTTTTTTAAAAATAATAATAAAAATAAAATAATGTAAGAGAATTGGTTACTGATTAATAACCGGTTTTTGATAACCGAATAATCAGCAGTTGGCAATAATCTTTACTGGTTGTGGTTGCGGTTATTTAAATGAAAATAACCGGAGTATTTCAGTTGCGGTTATAAAGAAATAACCACAACTACAACCGCAATAGATTGTATACCTCTATTTCTTAGGGCAAAGTGTTCATGTGAGATGGAAGAGTCATCCCCTCTACCATTTTTGTTTTATTATTATTATTATGCATTTTCATTATTATTATTTTTTAATTTTTTTATGAGCTGAGGTAGGGTTTTTAAACGATAGATGGACAGGCATATCAAATTAATAAATTTGTAAAGTAGAAGTGTTAATTTTGTCACTTTTAAAACTCAAGTACTTTTTTGAAAAAACCACACGTACCAAATTATATATTTAATCTTAAAAGAAAAGAAAAGAGAGAAAAAAAAAAAAAAACCATAAAAGCATGTGATTTAGAGACTTTGACGTCTATATTTTGTGAATCACTTTCTTCTCCCCCCTTTTTTTTCTTGTCATGGTACATATTTTAATTATGATTATTGTTCTTTTTAAAAGTTAAATCTCTTATCTTAGAACAGTTTCGGTTGAATGAACACATGGGTTTGGTTAGAGGAATATCTGTAAAAGAGAAAGAGAATTAGTGGCAAGAGCTTGTCGGGATGCATGGGCAAGAGATAACTCTGATGCTTAAATTAATTATTTGCTCATGAAGAATTGGGCTAGGCGATTGGGCTCAGTTCCAGGCTTATCTTATATTCTGGGCCTGTGGTCACAAATGAGAGTTTGTCTCAATGGGCTGGACTATCCTGTCGGCCCAATTCCCAACATCTTCACACAACTCAAACTTGTCTTCGTTGAATATTCTTATGGCATGCTTTGTTTGAGAAGCCCTAGAGTTTAACTGAAATTAGGTGTGATGGCAAGATTGGTTATAATGCATCGAAATTAGGTTCATGAATTACATCAGAAAGTGGCTATTAAGAGAGCACACAACTTAAGAGCATTTGTAGTGAAGGTGTCAAAATTTCATCAAATTTTGATTTTCAATTTTGATAGAAAATATCATTTTTGTTATTTTAGCTACCTAGTTTTTAAAATGTTTAAATATCAAATTCTCTAAATATTCTCTACTTTAAAATAAATACTATTTTTTATTAACTTTTCAACTAACCAGCATTTCACTGTTCTAGAATCCTCTCTTCTCCATCAGACCCAACCCTCTTCTAGAATCCTTTGTTCTTCACCGGACCCAACCCTCTTCGACGGCCAGCTTCTTCAACGACGGACGGCTTCTTCTGGGCCTCCTCTGCTTCTAGATTTGCCGAAACCCTAATCCCTAGCGATGCGCCTCAGATCGCCGCAACGAGAAAATCCGGCCTCGCTGTTGCGCCTATCTCCGGACCCAACCCGTTCTCCGGTTGGCTTCTCCTCTGTCGACCTTGGCTTCCTTGACGACCGGCTTTTTTCTCCTCTGCGGCTTTGCTTCTAGATCCTCTAGCGCCGAACACAAAAGGGAAACAATGAAGAGGATAGGAAAGAGATGAAGGAAGTTAGAATCCGTGAAAATGAAATAAAAAACAGAAAAATAATAAGAGACGAGGCTCTCTTCACTCGACTGAAAAGACGATGGTGTCTGACACTCGGCTAATTTATTGTAACAATAGAGAGTTTGTTGCGAATGTGGATTTTAGATTTCTCGTCTGATTTTGATGATTTCATCTCTTTGGCAACTTTACTACAAATGCTTTTAGCCAATGGACCATCAAATTCCACGAAAGGGGTTAATGGGTTGGAAGGGGGAGGGTAGGCAGAAGGAGTTTAATTCTGAGCCCAATTGTCCTCCCTCTTTAAATTCTCAACAACTTTCCTTAGAAATTAATTGTACCATCTTACTCATGTCTAACTATATTACAAATTTATGCACATCGAGATTGTTAAGCCATAAGTGTGTAATATGGATCGCGACCTGGGAAGTGAAATTGAGAGATTCATTTTAAGTTCAGATTAAATTTTGTCGTTTATATTGTACGTGACAAAATATTCCTTACGTGACATTATATATATTAATAAATAAAATAAAAATATTCATAAAATGCTCAAAATTTCATGTACAAAGTGGGGGAAATCATCTCCCAATCTCTCTTTCTTAACAATTATTAATTTCCGTCCAATCAAATGGCTCACCAGTTCTATGATTACACCTCATACAAAGCGGGTGGATCATAGATCGGACGGTAACTAATCCCTATGACCACTATAATAGCATGGCCCAAGGACTGCATAATAATCTAAAACTACAGATCCGTCGTCCATTGAAAAAAAATCTATAGCTACAAGCTCGTGGGACCTACAGTCCCAAACCAAATCTCTGACCCGCCAAATTGCACCGTACTTGAGCCAAACCAATCCTAGATTTTTGGAGATCAAACTCCATCCACACGTCTTGCTGGTGATGATGGCCAATCACGAACGCCTCCACGCCCAGCAGATCAGAGTTCCCAAATGTGAAGCAGTACAGCGAATCGTTTCCTCTAACTTCACCCGGTGCCCGGTACAAGATCGAATCGCCCGATACCGTCATTTCGGCCCCCCGAAACACCAAAGTCACCGTTGGTAATCGTGGCAGTCTCGGTTGACTCAGTGGGACCAGGTAGCACAAGTCCATAGCTCCTTGGAACACGAAATTCGGATCATCCAAAACCCTCAAAACCCCAGAGGTCCGGTTCAAGAACTCGCTCCTCAACGCGGTGTAAACCGGACCCAGCAAGAACGTGAACTGGGTCCCCGAGTCCACCATGGTCTGACCCGCCCCGGTGTGGTCCGGTATAAACACTGATTTCGGTAGCGGGAGCAACTTATCCGATACTTTAATCCCATCGAGCTGAACCGTGTAAGCGACCCGGTCAAAGTAAGGCAACGGCGTGGAGATTTGGATCAGCGGCGTGTAATTCAACGGTGCCAGCCACGAAAAGTTGGCGTCGCCGAGTAACAACAGGCCCGAGAAATCGGAAGCCGAAATGCAATACGAAAATTTCGGAAATTGCATTTGAGAAACGAAAGAGAGGGACCCACGGTTCATACCCATTAACCCGGTGTTCATGGAGTCTTCATCAGAGTTGGAGCTGAAACTCGAAACCATGCACCCGAAAACCATATCCGGGATCTCGGAGCTTCCGATACAGAACGTATCGGACGCGAGGTTTCCTTCGGAGGAGGACGCGTCAGCGTAGCTGAGCGTGGCGTGGCAGAGCTGATTGGAGTCACACGAAGCGGGTATCGTGAAGTCCCGGGTCCGGTTCGTGCAGGTGGGCGAGGAGCAGGGGATGGGCGAGTAGGAGGAGGATCGGGTCGGGTCGAACGTGGTGGGAAAGTCTCGGGTTTTGTTGCAGTGGAGCCAGGAGAGCTCGCTCCCTGTGTCGATGACCATGGTCACGTTCTGGGGAGGCGTGCCGACGGTGAGAGAGACGGTGAGGCTCACGTTGTGGTGAAAGGGAAGCTTGTTTGGTGGTCTTGGGACGGACCCAGATGGAACCGCCTGGGTTTTGAGGGGCAAAACAAGCGTCGGTGCTTGAGAGGAGGAGAGCACAATGCCAATGGCGCAAAAGGCAGTGTAAAAAACAAGTAAAGAAAGAGAGTTCAGAAATGGGTTTGGGTAGGATTTGCAGTGAATGTAGGTTTTCATCGTGGTTTTGATTAAATTTCGGATGGAACAGTTAGGTGAATATAAATGAAACACAGAGACAACTATATATATATACAATATATATTTGTATATCTTACTACTGCAAGTGAATGAAATTCAGGTAAGCTTTTAGTGGTTAACAAGAATGTGTAGGCCAGTCAACAGTGTGAGGATTTCTGAAGGTAAAGATCTCTGATCTTTGGATCAAAAAGATCTTTCTTCGGAGAGTTAGATCTACGAGGAGAGTTAAACGGTGTCGTTCATATACCGGACCAGACAACGTTGTTTGTTTTGTACGTTTATCGTTTGGTATACATATATACATACGCCAGGTAGATCTTACGCGTCTTTAGGCTTTGACTTACAGCATGCTTTCTCTCACTTTCACAAGCTTTCTGTTGTATCGTTTGGTATACATATATACATACGTCAGGTAGATCTTACGCGTCTTTAGGCTTTGACTTACAGCATGCTTTCTCTCACTTTCACAAGCTTTCTGCACAACAAAATGTAAGAGTAATTAATTAGGTAAAATTAATCAATTAGCCCTCCTTAATTAATTAAGCAGGACCACCGTCGCAAGTCAACTGAATTAGGGAGTGTTCACGGTGGTCCTACTGTCTTCTGCGTATGGTGATTATGATTCTCTAAACAATGGGATTAAGAAAGCAAACTGGTTGGAAGAGATGATTAATTCGATCTATCCCGGAAGAGATATTGTAATTTTTTATTTTTATTTTCGCTTTTTGCTGGGATTAGAGGGGCCGTACATGAAACTTTTACAGAGGCAGGTGTGTGCTTCGTTTTGGTCTCCGAAAATTGAAGCACAAAAAAGTAGGTGTGCCCTGTGCTTGTTTTGGGACGATGGCACCCCCTCGTGCTAAAAGCATGGCTTCATGAGCAGCTTCGATCTGCTAGTGGTTGGATATATATCACAAGGGTTAAAGATAATGTACAGCACATGATCTTTTCTTTTTCTTCGTCTTTTTCTTTCAAAATACTCCAAGGGAAACTTCGATCAAGAATCCCTCCCCATGGGAAGGCATGAGTACTGGTAGGGGGGTAATTTAGTCTTTTTCTATTTGTGGGCAAGGTGAAAAAATTTGGTTCATAAATGGAGGAATACAAAAAAGGTTCAAGAATATACATAGAAAATTAACTTAAAGGGTTGGTCCAAGAGTAAAGGTTTTGGATTTGGTAGCATTCCCGTCAGATCTAAGATTCCAATTTCATTGAGTTTAAACAATTCTTTGGAGTCAGGTGGCGAAGGCCTTGGACTTGGTGGCATCTCTATTAAGCATCAGGTCTAAGGTTCGAATCTCTCACGTACATTTACAAATAATTCTTTATAGCCACGCTCGTGACGAAGCCAATTCTTATCTAATCAGTGCGTATGGCAGTGTGAGTGCCTTGCATAAGTACCTGTGTATAAATAAAAATAGTTTTGTCTTATAAAACAACGTCGTTTCAAAATCTAATCCCAAAGCAACATTGTTCGTATAGGAAAATGAATAAAAAATGAAACCCTAATTAATGTCTCATTTTCTTTCTCCCTCTCTTTGCATCTCCCCTTCAACCCTCTCTCTCTCTCTCTTTGACTCTTGCAATCTTAGTCTCTCCCTCTCTATGGAGCGCTCTCTATCTTATCAAAGAAGACACTAACATCTTCAAACCAGTCTCTCTCTCTCTCCGATCCCTCTCCGCCATTTTCGTACTTTCATGACAAATTGATGCTTTTGGTTTTGAAACTTTGATGAAGTTTTTGTAGATTAGGTGTGGGTTGCATGCATTATGTATGCTGAATGCATGTTGGGACTTTATTTATGTGCACTTCATGCATGTAGTATTATTGGCTAATTTGACTTGTTAATTTGAAATGTCACTAAACACTTAATTGACATTGTGTGTCCACCATCCAGTTATGGACATTATTTTAAGGCAATTGAATTGAATTCATTTGTATTTTTTTTTCAGATAATATAATTCAATTCAATTGTATTTTGTAGTCTTTTTCAATTTACTTGTATTGTCCAAAGATTATAAAAATATGTATTTTTTTTTTTTAGATTAGAATTCAGTTTATAAATACTTATATTGTCCAATGTTTACAATTTAATTTGTATTTTCATATTACAATGTACATGTATATTTAGTTCAAAAATTAGATTAAACCCATTTAAAAAAAACTCATAATTTTTTTTTTAAAATTAAATCAACAGGCTCCTATAAATTAAATACATAGCTAAAAAAAAAACAAAAAACAGACACATGCAGAATTGGAACACTGCATCCACTAAATTATGTGTGTCCCATGCTGCACAAACAGATACACGTACTGATTAGAGGCTTAAAAGCGGCTCTCTTACTTGGGTGGCGAAAAGGCCCTTCAACAACTCTACTCACTCTTTTTTCTTTTTATTCAACTCTACTTACTAATTGTTAATTGTTATTTCAATCTATCATCCTACTTTGTTTCTTTATCAATACACAAATTAAATATGTTTCAATATTTTTATGTTCACTCTATCATGCAACATTTACCTTAAGGAGTTTTGTCGCCTGTCATGTCTCTGGAAGGATGGCTCTTTCCGTTCCTCAGCTTGTGCGTATTATTATTTTATTTTTTTTTCTACAAATGACAGCATCTCCACAGTTTGCTTCTCATATCTTCTCTCAGATCAGCGCACTCACTCGCCTTGTTCTCGCTGGGTGAGCCTATGCGCACCAGAAAGTAGATATAGTTTTCCATTCAATCTAGTTCCATCACTGCTCACCACCTGCCCACCCCCGGAGCGTGCTACCACCTCAGCTCTCACGTGTTTTGTTTTCACTAGCTGAATTTAGTTAGGTCTTTCGAGATCATGCTCTATTGCGTCCTTTCTTTGGGTTAATTCAAGTAGGTTGTTTAGGTATTTCGAGGATCATGTCTTTGTCCGTGTCCCTTTCATTGTGGGTTCAGATAAAGTTGAAGGGTTCGCAATGGTCATTCTCTTACCCTCTTCTGTTTTAATGCTTATACTACTTTATGATGTCCATTCTTTAGCTTATGCAAAGGTTTAAAGATTCAAACATTTATGATCTTTTTCAGTTTATTGTTGGGAAGCCACAACTATTAAACTTTTTGTTGCTTTAACTCTTTTCTCATTTATTGAATGATGTGCATAATTTAAAAAATAAATAAAAAATCCCATTTTCAAACTCAAAGCCCATAAATTTGTTCCAGGACCTTCACTTTAAGGCCTCCAGGAGAGTTTTTAAATTTAATATTATTAAATTTTTTGAGATTTACACGTGGCAGTACGTAGTAGACTTGTCAAATCCAATTTCCGTGCAGAGGCAATTAGTGGTGAATGTGCAAAACATTTGAGACAGTCATGAGGTGCATCAGCATGCACATGCACATGCACATGTTATGGTCCACTCTTTTAAAGACAATGGATCGTGCGGTTGGGTCCATAAACGAATCGGCGCGGGCCATGACTCATGATTTCCATTCCCTTCAATCTTCATGGATGGATATAAAAAGCATCCAACTCCGTTTTTATTAAACTTGGTCTCATCTTGGATTCTTGGGCTTCACGTTAATTTACTTCATTCTTACCTCATTAGGTAAACTCAATTTTGTCACATTCTATTGCACATCACTTTTAACAATTATATTTGATTAAAGCTAAAAGTTTCTTTTTCTTCTTCTTTTACTTAATTAAGTAAAATGGATAGAAACTATTTTATAGTCAAAATTTTGTTTTATTATATTTAATGGTGTACATGGTATCACGTTATATTCATGTGAAGCAATTTATATATCATTAAATTGTGAAACTAATATTGACCATGAAGTGGTTTCTCTCCATTTTCCTTGAAATGGGAAGAACCTTACCCCGAGTATTATAATTGCCTCAAGGTCTTGGGGCCTCACTTGAACAATTTGATATGACCTTTCTCTTTACAAGAAAATTCTGTAACATCATTTATCCAGACGTTTTGAAAATTGAATACCCTAATTTGAGACGTTTTGAAGTTCAGTACCTTAAATGAAGTTCTTCCCTTTTTCATTAATATTATTATTAAATGGGACACAATATCACCTTTTGATTTGATATGATTTGGCAATATTGTTATAATTTTAATGAGAGGTAGACGGAACGATATATTTGATAACAGTCTTAATCTTAAGGAGTAAATTGATAAAATTTAAACCTCATAGAATGATTTGATAAAAAGTAATACAGACCTTCTACAGCATTTTTCCCTTTACTTTACCTTAGCCTTTTGAACTGTGGAGGTGTGTATCATTGGGACTTAATTAAAGGCTGTGGATCTGATGAACACCAAAACAATTAAGCTATGAATGCCAATGCCATGATCATACATAGAAAGTGCTTAAGATGAGCCCTTCCTCCAGCCAATTCCCCTCTTTTTGTTGGTTGAATCCCATTGAATTGCCGGTGTTCTTCAGTATAGTTGAGATTTTCTAAGAAAAAGATTTTGAGGCTTGAGCTACTCACCAGATATCCCCTTAGTTTCCTTCAATCAGGCCATTTTGTCAGCTATTCTTGTAATTGCTGAATATGTGCCAACGCAAACACAGACCACACCCACACTCATAATCAATATGGAATTTGCAATCTGAAATAGATTCAAGAACTGGTTTAGAACATGCCTTCTCATAAATCAAGATGTAGAAGAATTAATGCTCGAACTGATACAGAATTCTTAATTACCTGCAACTTCGTTAATCTACCATTGAGTAAGCGAAGATAACATGCGCATGGAAAGATGAGAGCCTGCCATGAAACATCAGATGGAGAATTCCTTCAAAGTTCCTCATATATCTATAGCTTTGATTAATTAAGATTGAGGTGTATGTATATATGAAGAGGGAACTCACAATTAACATTGCAAACAAAGATCCTATTAATGCCATCACAAAAGCTGCAGTCCAATTGACAGAAAACTGCTTAGCAGACAAGAGAACACTTGGAAACCAATGTCCAGAAGCAGTGAAAGAGATGCTCACCAAAGAATGGAAAAGTTAGGGCCACAACCAAAGTTGAAAATACTAAAATTGTTCTGATGAGAACCACTACACTGTAAGATCTAAGCTGAGCTGAAGGCAAGAGCTCCTCTAAACTCAATGCGATGGGTGCAATTGTCAAGGCATACTTTGTCAGCGGGTTCACAACCTATAAAACCCATTGATCACTTGATTCTTCTATACATACAGAGTAATGTTATTTAGTAGACTGTCATACAACCGGGATGATATAACAGTGAAAATCAGCATTTACATAAACAAGGGCTTCACAGTATAGTAGTCTACAAGATAACATTTCTCATGCAAGAATTATAAACTAAGAGAAGTAATTTGAGTTCCTATCATACCATGGTCCAGATTGCGATATTAGAAGCAACAAATTCTCTGGGCATGTTTAAGCTGAACTGAGACTTGACTGAGTCACCAAACATTAGAAAGCCGCATATTGCTACCCCAGTGTAGATAAAAAAGCAGAAGGCAAAGCTGTGGCAGAGGAAAAAATAATGGAACTTCATAAGGTTTCTGGATAAATCCAGCAAGAAAGGTGAATTCAGGAAACATTGTGGATAATTTCTAACTAAAACTAAAACAATTTTGGTCACCTGGCTATTAAAACTGATGGAAATTGAGATGGTTCTTTCATGGAAGTATAGATATTTGGAAAAACTGAATGGCCAGAGTAGCTGAAACCAAAAATACCAATTGTGACAGAAAGGTTTGTAAGGTCTAAAGCTGTTCCACTTGGATGGAATCCAACTTGGTCCACCACCCCAACCCACAATAGGCAAAGTGCCACCAGGATTGATGCAACTACTCCTCCACCTGAACACAGAGCTTTTAAGATCAGCAGCTATATAGCCAGATGTGCATTCAAAAATGGAGATGAGACTGCAAGAAGGAAAAGAAACCTGAAAGGTATGAGAGCAAACTCAGATTTCGAAGCCAAACTGTAGGAAGAACAATAAGCGTAGCTAAGATGGAAAGAGTTTGATGAGAACCAAGACAGATTCCAGCAAAACTGAGACGGGTGTTTGGGAACAATGATGCCAGGTTATCGCTCATCATAATAATGTACTCCACACAAGAAGCCTACATACCAGGTATTCACCTTTCAGAGCATAATGAAAAGCATGTTACCAAAAAAGGTAAGAGAACTGTGAATTACATACAAGGAAGAATTTTTTGCACTTACATAAGTTCTACATACAAAATTATCTGCATTGGACAAGAACCCAAGTGTCAGTTTGGCTGTCTAACAACAGAGGTTTCTGCTTCTAGGTGCAAACTCAATAGCAGACATGCTATATGCATATATAACAACATTGGTTATATGTTTATTGTAGACAAGCATGCTTGTGAAAAACTTGGACATTTTATATTGGTATTGTACTTACAGCTATCCCTAAGCGACCAGCCAAGCCAAAAGCAGCCTGCCCAATATCCGGGTAAGTTTGGAGTCCAGGAGAACTTTCCAAACATTGCTTCAATAAAACTCCAGTATAGCAAGAAAGGATACCGAAGGTCATGAGTATGATGAGGCTCAACCATCCTCCTTCTTTGATTGCATATGGAGTTGTCAGGAGTCCTATGCCACATAGAACATTGATTCCTGCTTAAAAGGAAATGAGGATCTTAATTTTTAGAGGAAACTACAGAGATAGCACTCTGGAACCAAAGGGGTTAGCCTCATTTGACGAGTACATCGATCAAGAAGAGGTGAAGGAAAAAAAAATGCAAAAGATAACGAAGTTTGAAAAGATTTGATGTAGATGGGGAGCCTTGAGCTACGACTGATCAATGGGAACAGGTTTTTACCATTAATGACTGCTTGAGCGAATGAACACTGCTCCTGCGGTGGTGGGAATTCACTGATAGAAAATTTGGAGTAGGAAGATGCAGATGACTTCACAGGTAGTGTATAGGTAGGCTCTTCTTCTTTGTCTAAACTTGTTTCAGAAATAAGAGGTTTACTCAGCGAAGAGTCAAGCTCAGATGATTGTGGCCTCCTGTATGCTGTAGAAAAGACGCTGCTTATTCCTGTCAAGCTATTCCCTCTTAGAAAGTTAATGAAGGGAGGGGTCACGCTTGTAAACATGTCCATTGACTGCCTGTACATATTCCACGAAATAAGAAGAAAAATTTAGATTACTATCTGCTTAGTCTGTCTTTTATGTTTCTTTTAGGCACAACATAATTCACCCCATATATATCATTGTCAGTCTGTTTCTAAATATTCATTTATACGATTAATTTGTCCTTTTAACTTGTAGGGTTGTAGCAGATCAGTGAAGGCAGAACAATTTTTGTTGAACTCCCAGCGAAAAAGAAGAATGTGTTCATCAAGAACTCATATACGAGTCTATTTCATTTCACATCAGTAAATTATCTTTCCAGCTTCAGTTCTTTTGAAATTTTGCCTCCAAATGAAATAGATGAATAAGATAGAAAATGCAGATATCTATAGTACGTACCTGTAGCTCTGAGGCCATGAGGGGTTGTTAAGGTCCATGTTGTTATCAGATGGGCTTCGTGAAGAAACTGTGACCTCGGATTCAGTATCGTCTTCATGCCACCAGATCGTTTCCGCCTCGTTTTCTTCATCGTCGGTTTGGAATTCGTCCCCACGGTCCGGTCCCAAATCCTCGTTCAGTTTCATTTCACTCTCTCCACGTGGATTCAAATATTACGTACGTACAAACATGATCGAGTTGAACATTAATTTCTATTTCTCTAGAGCCTGTTTTGAACTTCAAATTAAACCAGTCACCTTAAACGTTAAACAGGGAAGACAAATACGGTTACGAGAAGTAGTAAAACAAAAACAAGAAAACCAGAAACTTGTTATTGCAAAACAGAAAGCAAAACAAAAGGAATGATTCTAGTTTTGCTTGGTTTGGTTTCAACTGCCTAAAAACTGACCAAGAAACCGAGCTAATCGGAGAATGCACTTAGTAGATTTCTTACGATGCCTATGATTCAGATGGCTATGATTTTGTGTAATCATACACGTGTCAACACAATTTACGGTCTTTTGAGTTGACGACCAAATGTTAATAGCAGCCATGCAAGGGAAAAATACTACATGATCCGAAGTTAGAGCTGTTTTGTTAGTTTTGTCTTTAGTATTATGATTTGTACTTCGGTTAATTGCTATTAAAGGTTCTTTAGTTTTTGTTCTTTTGCTCCTGGCTGGAGATATTTTATGCAGACAAAGTCCATGTATGCAGCGCCTCTTAATGAAACATACTACACATCTATTTTACTCGGCTGATGTAAAGCCTTTGATTTTTTTTTTCTTTTTTCTTTTTCTTTAACGAGAGGTGATCCGAGAGCTGATAGGCATTGACACATCAACATAGTAGGATAGGAGTGTAGTACGTAGCATTACTCTTAATTTTTTATAAGAGAAATGCTATGTACATCCTCATTCTCATCTCAGGGGATCAATCTTTGTTAAATTTCATTTTTATAAAAAATAATACCAGGGCTAATGAACACTACTACCACATCAATTCAGTGAAATGGGGTGAAATGAGAATGAAATAAATAATATTACTCTTTTTATGAAAAGACTATATAAGACCATGTAGAGCCTCTTGATTTTCTTTTTATTTTATTTATTTATCAATAGGCATTTCATTGACAACAGAACAAAAACACCAAACACGAGCAGGAACTGCTGACCAACAAGATACTACAAACAGTATCAAGAACCAACTAACAACAAGCCTTAAAAAACAGTACCCAAACTAAACAACACAGCAACAAAGCTACAAAACAAACAAAAACATCAAACTACCCCATTCTGCAGAACTCAGGAAAACCACCACACACAGCAATAAAAGCTACATCAGCACCACCTCTACATTGATACCCCAATTACGACAGATTGCCACATTCTCAGAACACTTTTTAAACCTGCCTTTCACTACCACTCTTGTTCTAACTTCCCAAAATAGTCTCTGCAAAATCTGCTCTTCTGTTTTAGGATGACTTCCATGCTTTATTTCATTTCGATTCGGACAGAGATTATAAGCTGTGGAGCTTAAAAGCAGTCTACATGTATTGGCATACAGAGACTTCTTGTTCCACTCTCTCAAACCATGCATCCTGCACCACCTCATCCCAATCCCAATAAACTGGGGATAATCTACAGTACATCTTCTCATGCCTTCTTGCCATATTCTCCCACTGTAACTGCACTTGAAAAACAAATGCTCTTTACTTTCAACTCCATTACGACAAAACACACAACAAATTTCTCCCTTATAATCCCATTTCACCAATCTATCTCCCGCAGTTAAGGCATCTTGAAATACCAACCATGCACAAGACAAAAGCTTGCCTTGGGATAGCTAAAGAAAACCACACAATCTACCACCAGGCCAATCAACAACTGGATTTTCCTTCTATTCCCCTCCCAAGTTTCAGAGCTTGTATGCATTTTCTTTTTAGATAACAACCAGATTGGCTTATCACAGGCACCTACATTTACCTCCATAAGCCTCCCATGAGTTTCTACTAAGCCATCTTCATTATATCTGCCAACTCGGGATGTATGCCATTGGTTTTTGTCATTTCAATGCGTTCACAATTGGGCATTTATCCTTATGGTCGCATAGCCAGTGCACCCCCAGAATTCAAAGAATACAGTTTTAAGAATATTAACAGAAATAAAAATAACAAACGAGGACGGAGAAAATTACACTAACATGCTTAAAATCCAACAAAATACACCGTGGAAATTTTTTTTGATGAAAAACACCGTGGAAATTACACTTGCACAACAGAAAATATATAAAACTTCATGGAGATCACTATAGGAGATATTGATGTAACAGTTTTAGGAGGGACCTCATAGCTTAACAGTGAAAGTATGACTAAAATTACAGAGCCAAAACAAGGGTACAGGGTCATCTATTTGTCAATTTGGTTGAGCTTGCCAAGGCCATTGCAACGAGCACATACGATCTGAGCCTGGTCCTTCCGTGCCGCATTTGCCCTCAAGGTCGCCCCTGCTTTCCGGACGAAACCCGCTCCATCACATTCAGGACACCTGTGATAAGCATATAGATCGACAACACACAATGAAAATGAAATAATGAACAAATCACTCCAATCCCATACAGAGCATAAAAGACATGAGATAGGATGAGAGTTAGCAGGGCCTGGCTGGGTCAATTTTGTTCGTTGTTTCATTATTGGCCAAATCTTTAGGCTTCCTCATATGTTCATCTCCCTGACAAAGATGAACTAACACACATCTTAGAGCTTAACTCAAAAACATTTTACCTTTTGGCCTGTTTTATGCAATAAGCATGAGTAAGATCAATATCAAGAAACCAGCATCATAACCCAGAAGGGAAAAAGGAAAAGGCAAAAAAACAAAAAAGCAATCTCAGCTAGAGGGAAGTGTATCCGTGTATATACTTACAAGTCCTTGCGGGAAAATAGGATAGGGAAGGCAGTCCCGAGGAGGGCCACTGCAGCAGCACCGGCAATCAGGTAGTTGGTGCCATCAGGGGACACATCTCCAACAGCCGCAACCACAGTTGAAGATCTCCTTCTCTTGTTTATCTCAATCCTGTTCCACGATATGGCTATTAAACCGCTTATCGAAGGTGGAGCACGAAAGCCAGGACGTGCATGGCTGTCTGCAAATGTCCATTGTCTCTGTGCATTTGTGGGGAATATGGCCTGAAGAGGAGCTATTGATACCATCTTGTTAACTTCTGGTTATTTTTTGCGCAGTTGAATAGGCTGGAGAGATGGGGAGTGACCAGGAATGGAGTTGTTGGATGTTAAAATGACACGCTGCAAGCTTTTTTTATTTGCAGGGTTTTGACATGCTAGTACTTGGATAAGGCCACGTCAGAAGCAAAGATTCCTGTGATTTTTTTGGATAAGGATGGTCCCAACTCCATCTACCATGCCAAGATAGGCATATGTTATAGGAAAATGCTAGAATTACAGTAAAGTGCATTACAAGTTTACAACTTTGAGGTATATTAATGTGTGGTCCTACCTCAATGTGTTTTGAAGTTGTGTACTTATAGTGCATGTATCACTACCGTAGAGAATTACCGTAGTTTCACACAGAAGGGAGAAATTGAACACGTGATCTATTAAACTCGGAAGAAATGAGATGACAAAAGGAGAAGTCCACCAAGATTCCTGGCATCTGAGAAAAATTGAGTTGCCAAGGAAGCGTTCCTTTCATATGATTGTCATGCAAGGGACAAAAGACGCTATAAGATGAAGAGCTCACAAAATTCTAGTGCAAACGCAAGTATGATGTGATCTGATCTCTCAAAATCATTTAACTACCTCTTTCTTTTCTTCTTTTTGCCATAACTCTTGAAAAAAAATGATGAACATCAGTAGTTTCAATAAGGAAGCGGTAAAAGTAAGATTTAGCCTTAAATTTCTCTTAACAAAAATAGGATGAGAGCAAACTGAGCTGTGGTAATTCATCCCCAGAATATTTTGTGACACCCTTTTCTTCTTACAGTTCTACAGCTTATTTTTAGCTGCAGAGAAACTTCAGAGCAAATCAGGATTGACAATTATATCTTGACTAGAGCCGTGATATCTGCTGCATATTTGACCACTTATATACATGTATTGAATCTGAAGCCTTCAATGCCCCAAATAGGTAAAGAAAACAAATAAGTGACATCCTAGTACAAGTTCGACATTACCTAGTACAAAGTCTTTTGAACTCATGATTTGAAACATTGCCTCTTGCTCAACTTGTCATTTTACAACATTTGCAACATTCAAAGTAGGTATGTATGCACGCATGTATTAGTGGGTAGACAGTTTGATCATTCTTTAAAAGAGAAGGGGCATTCAGAATATGTATTGTTAGGCAAGCATACCACTTGATTACCCAGAAATCTGGAACCTCATAAATCATAACTGAAGATCCACCCTCACTGCATAACTTTTTTTTATAGGAGAAATGATTCACTACCATATAAAGATACAACTTTTCACCACTTTGCCACATTGGCAAGGTAATCCTCCACTACTTTTTGAGTTTTATTATATTTTAAAAATAAATTAAGGTGAAGGACCACTTTACCAATGTGACAAGGTAGTGAAAAATTGTATCTTTGAATGGTGTTGAATCATTTACTCTTTTGATAGGTAGACCCACTTTTACTGCATAACTATCTTTCTCCTCCTATCATACATCCTCAAACTAAAATTTTACCAAATAAAAAGTTTTTTAATTTATTATTATTATTATTATTTTATTTTACTTTTACACTTAGATGTACTTTTTTTACAATAAGAACCAAACAAATTACTAATGTTCTCTTTCCAAGCACGGATACTGGAATATTTACAGGACAGCACCAGACAGTGACAACAAAAAAAGAAAACGTGAGATCTGGAACCAAATAATCATCTGAATCCCAAAGTTGGCCCGCTCCTTCAGCATTGCCTGTGCACACTATTATATACAACTCATTTCACTGAAGACGAAAACTGACAATTCTGGTGCAATTCACAGATTCTCAGGTTGCAGCTTTATTTTCCTCGGTAAGAAACTTTTCAATCAGAAGATACACGTGATTATCTTCATTCAATATGATAAAATGTGTTATACTCTTATACAGCAGAAGAGAGATTTCTGCCAAAGTAATAGGCTGGATTACATTCTTTCACCGATCTATATTTTATTTAACCCTCATCTTATTGTAGAACTTCAACAATGCTAGTAACATAATATAATCTAAATTTAAAGTTCTCTGCCTATGGTAATACCCACTTAACATATGCAAAATATGCTCAAATAAATGACCAGACTGAATAGCATTGAAAAAAAAAAAGAGCTGGACACTATCCAATCTATGACTTGTTGCAAGAACATGGAATGACCTACATGCAATAAATGATGCCATTTTTCTTGGAAAGGATACCCATAATTTCAATTAAAAAAAAAAGCATTAATGGTGTTATATCTCACCCCGAGTTCTCCTTACCAATACACTAAGCAAATCGACCTGTGGCAAAGATGCCAAACTATTGCAGCAGCCCATCATTTCTTATATTCCTGCTGCTTATCTTCAGTTATTAAGCATTTTCAAAAAGGAAACAAGTCGGTATCAGGGGTAATGTGATAAAATCAACTCATATGCCCTTCATCGAACGAATAGGCGAACAAAACAAATGAATGATAGCCGAGTAGATATCAGGCTTATCAAGAGCCATCTCCTATGAATATAGTCCAAGCTGTCTACTCAAACAATAGGCTACGGATGGATCCAATCTAACACCTGATTCCAGAAAACTTACGAATACAACATGATCATCAAGGTCTCCTGGTTACCTCATTCATTCAGAGACATTTGCTACCTCCAACTCTCCAAGTAATAATTGAACATGGTCCCCATCCCCAACCACCCGTTTCTGATCCAAAAGCGTATAGCAGTAGACATTAGATTTCAAGGAAACCAATCACATGAACCACGGAAACCAAATTTGACATATCCCAGCAAGTAGGCCCACTGTTATTGAAGATTGGCACATTGAGTCAAGTACATCCAGAATAACAAAAGACCACAGAGAGACAGAGATCATGTTGCACACAATGCTGTTCTATAAGGAACAGCCAATCCTACATATCAAACTGCATCCAACAAGAAATTTAAGAAAAAGAAAACAAAAAAATGTAAGTGTTACTATTGTAACAAAAACCATTTGTGGAACTCAAACAAGTCTTAACATTAGTACTGGCACAGCTACACGGGGCTAGCACCTCTACATCTTCTGAAGCCCACTCTAACTGCATAACTATATCTTCTCCTCCATCTTCCACTAGCGTGAAATCTAGTCACCGGCAAGTTCCAAAATTCTCTCTTTCACAGAATTTTAAACTCAGAAATTCCTCAACTCTGCCTCATGTGTTGTTATGTACAGCAAGTAAGATCATACAATATACAATTGTGAAAGGTTGTCTTACTGCAACAGTTTAGGTATCAAAACAGAGACCCTAGCAGATAAAGAATATATAAACCCATTAAAGAATCAAAATTCACCATCTGTTATCATCCAAATCCAAAGCCCGGGCGCCTCGGCGCCTTCTCCACGAACGACTAAACACAGCACTAGAGCCACTCCTTCTTCGCGTTAGCCCCGGCTCAGAACTCAAACGAGAGGCTGATGATGATGAACTAGTACTAATTCTAAACCTTCCCAAGAACGAGAAGAAACTACGAAACACCCGGCGAAATCCACCACTCTCCCTTGAGCTTCTCACGCTCGTCTCCCACGAAATCCTTCTGGGAACACCACCATTGTTAAACCCACCATCCACCTCCGTGTAAACCACAGGAAGCTCACGCTCCGCGGCCCTAATCCCGCCAGTGAACCTCCCCACCGCGAACCCACCACCGGGCAGCCTCCAAATCGTTAGTCCCACGGTCTCTTCGTCTCGACCCGCATCACTCTCCGGCGAGTTCCTACCACGCACATCGGTGGGTAGCTCGTGCCGGCACACGGGGCAAGAGTTCCTCATCGACAGCCACGGAAGGATACAGTCCGAGTGGTAGATGTGCTTACAGGGCATCTCTCGCGCCTCCGAGTCGAGCTCGAACGGTTCCTTGCACACCGCGCAATGCGACTCCGTCGAGACATGGCTCGCCACGATCTTAATGATGGGCATGGACTCGATAGCGGCTTTTGAAGCCGGTGGTTGCTCTAAACGACCTACCCCATTGACCTCCAATTGCGCCAATTGGTCCAGAAGACGGTCGAAACCAGAACCCATCAAGAACTCCGTCATGCTATCCGGTAAAGGCCGGAGTCCTGACCCGGCTCCGTCATCGTAGTAGAGATCAAAGTTCACTCTTTCCGGTTCGTTCCCTCCGCCTCCGTCGGCGGGCCCGCGGAGGACGATGACGGGATTGAAAGGCGAGCGATCCCCGCCGTTCCTCCTGCTCCGGCGGAGTCTTGGGATCGGGTTCTGATCAGAATTGGGCGGGATTGGGTCGATGTACATTGCGGCAGTGGCGGGGAACCGGTGGAGCGGAGATCTGGTCGGAGTCCGTATCTCCTCGACGAACCCACCGCTGCAGTCGGGGCAGATGACCGTGTCTTGTTCCCGAACCCGAACCCGGATGAATCGGTTGCATCTGTAGCACCAGTACGAAGAGCCCATCGAAGCCATCGTTGTAAGAAACGAAACCCTAAATCCCCTTTTGTTTTTTGCTCAAAATAGAAGCAAAAGATCCTCAATTTCTTGGTCAATTGTGGGAAATGGGTCAAAGATCAAGCTTTAGGTGAGCTTTCGACTCTTAAGGAACCAAGAAAAGGTATAAGATTGCAAGCGAGAGGAAAAGATCTTTCTTTCTCTTTAGAGATCAAAGAACGAAGACAATATGGAAATTGAATTCAGGCGAGGGAAATCGACAAGGAATTGAAAAGCACGGGAAACCTAATTCCCTGGGAAAATCTACTGAAAAAGCAGAGAGAGATTAAGGTGGAAATGAGAATCTGAAGGATTTAAGGGTAGCGTGGAAGCCTCGGTGAAACCGCGTCAGTCACTCTCATCAAGCGTGGTGCTTACGCTTTAATCACCGGATTATTTTCATTTCATTTTCTTTTGAAATACGCAAAAAAGGAAAAAGAAAATATAATTGGTGGCCTGAAGCTTCTGGTTCGATGCACGTGTTATGATTCTGAACGCTGGTACATGACGGCGTCAGTGGCGACGTTTATGTCTACTGTCTACCAAAGTAGACTTGGTCACTAGTAAGGCTGCAAGGGGTTATGTGGACCGGCCGGTCAGCGTCATTTTTGTGTGAGCTAAAGTCAGGATTTACGTGAACCGGACAAGGACGTTTCGATCTCGCCTGTCTGTTTACACGACGTCGCTTCGGAATATTGCATTACAACCCGTGTTAATTAATGGTGAAATGAAAGAGAGTGAAGCAACAGACAAAATTATCATTAATTTGATACGAAGAATATTCCACGTTTCCCATCAGCATCATTCCTTCAATTCATTCTTTTTTATTTTATTTTATTTATTTTTTTTGAAAGGTTCAATTCATTCTTTTATAATACTTAGTTTTTCCGTTTGCTAATTTTATTTTTTATTTTTTATTTTAAAGTGTGTTGTTTTTTTTATTTTTTTATTTTTCAAAAAAAATAAAAATGTGTTGACGTAATATAAGCTTGAATATAATTTTGAGTAATTTGTATATTGGGTTTGTTTGTTAATGCTTTTATTTTAAAATAAAAATAAAACGAAGAAATAAAAAGTATTACTAAGTATTGCCATTTTTTTTCTAAGCCAATAAAGAAAAAAGGTCAAAAAAGTAGGGTCTTTTCCTTTCTTGATTTGAAATGAATAGAAAATGAAAGACCAGTTATAAATGCTTCCAGATACGAAGTTAAAAGCGATCCATCGGGTTACATAATGTGCACATTAAAATTCACCACAAATAAAGCAAATAACAAAGCCGACTTTTTTTAGTTAAAGCTTATTCTTTTCTTTTCACCCTTTTGTTTTGTCTTTTCAAAATAAAATATAAAAAAAAAAAAAAAAAAAAAAAACCAAAAACCAAAATACTCATATTGTTTTTAATTTTTTGTCACCTTAGTAACTTTTTTCAAAAGAAAAATAAAAAAGCACCATCTAAAATGCATTAATAAACATAGTCTTTTTTTCTTCTTTTTTTTCTTTTTAAAAAAAACCAAAAACATTAATAAATTAAAACATAAAATACTTAAAATTAGTTTGACTTATATGTCATATCAATTTTTTTTTTCTTCAAAAAAACATAATAATAATAACAATAACCTTCTAAAAGCACCTATATGGTTGGACATGAGGTGGAGCTAGCATCTACCTATGGAGGCTAGCCTCCACTTTCTTTTTCTTTTTTTCTTTTTTCTTTTTTTTTTTTCATTTTTTTTTAATAAGCAAAAAGATCAGCTTTTACACGTGAAAAAGTGAGATGTGTTTTCATGTCTGGAAGACTGGAAAGTTTTTCGTATTTTGTTTTGTTTTTTGTTTTTTTTTTAATTTTTTAAAAGTGATTTATATTTTGTTTTGAAAAGTGTGATAGTAATGGGTTAAATTTAAGAAGCCGTTTGCTAACTATTGTATGAAAACTATTTTCAATATTTGAGAAGTGATTTTTTTTTTTTTTTTGGCAATATAGAATAAAACAATAGATGAACTCTTCAACCCATATGAAGTAATAATGTTTTAGATAATGAAGAGTGTGAACTAATAGTTGCGGTGACAATGAATTTTATGATTCAGAATGAACACCATGATTTATGGAGAAAGTTTTAGCCACCTTACCTAAATTGTAAGGAAGGTTGGTGAATCCGTTGAGACGTTCAAAATTACGACTACAAGGATGCATGGGAGGCGGCAAGAAAGTATTATTGAGACCCATGTGTGGAATGTACCTACACGTAGTTTTATGAAGGTTAATTGAGATATAGTTGTGAAAAATGATAATAAGAGGATGACTAATTGCGTGATTGTGAGAGATAACCATATGTGGAAGATGTTGGTGGCGCTGTCAACTTCATAAAAATATATTACTAAGAAAAATGATAGAAATACATCACTTTTACAACAAGTGTACAACAGCCCTCTCATATGGGATGGACTCCACATACTGTAGGGCTCATCCCATGTGAAAGGACTGTTGTACACTTGTTGTAAAAATGTTGTATGGGAATCAGTTCTCTATTACTAATCGATTGTTGCTGAAACTACTATTATTTTTTGGGTTATTGTATTCATTAGGGATTTGTAAGTGCAAATGGTAGAACTTTGAGGTGGTGATTTCCAAATAATAGAGGCATTACAGAAGGACGAGAAGAATTGGAACATGTTTGACTACTTGATGAATGATGCCGAATGGGTGTTAAATAGTGTGCAGAGCTGGAAGGTGACCTATGTCAAAAGAGAAGCAAATGAAGCAGCTCATAGATTTAATAAGGTAGCACTTATTTTTATGAATAAACTAATTCATATGGAGAAAAACCTCAATTATATTATTGACCTTGTTTGTGTTGAGCGTTTTGCTCTAGATTCTCTCTCGAATGAATAGAATGCGATACTGAATTTAAAGAAAAAAAACAAAAAAAAAAAAACTCTTGACCAATATATAATTCGAAGGGTGGTGATTCAATTCAATAATTCTGGATCGTTTTAGGAGGTCTAATAGATAATAAATCTGATTTTTTGGAAAATGATTTAGTCTCGATTTTTATTAGATTACAAATAATAAGATAAAATAAATTTATTTACACCAAAATATAGATAAAGACTGCTTTCACAAAGGATTATCATCTCTAAACCCAGTCTTAAAAAAGAAAGAAAAAGAAAAAGAAAAAAAGAAAAGAAAAAGAAAAGAAAAAGAAAAAGAAGAAGAAAAAGAAGAAGAAGCTAACAATAGCATATCTCTAGAGCTAAATTACCACTTCAACTTTTTCCTTTAAATGTGGCGGGCCAGGTTTTTCTTCCAAAATATCTAACGTTTGTTGGGCCTCAAAACCTTAGCGCAATCGAGCCCACTACTGTGTCTCTTTCTTTACCCTTCTGAAGTCTGATCTGCACCGCTCTCTCGCGATCTGAAGAGGTTCTCGAACCATCTATTTGGGTTCTACATATACGACTCTGAAATCGCATTGCCAGGCATTTTCTCTATATTTTTTCTCCTGTCTTCGTTAACAAGCGTAGAAGAAGAAGATCCCTTTTTGTCTAGGGTCGTCGGTAATAGTAGTAATGGCTGAAGATGGACCCAACTGGGAAGGATTGCTCAAATGGAGCCTCGCTCACACCGACGGTACTCGCCCCACTCGCAATCTAAGGTACCTCTCTTAGTCCCTCGGAAGTCGAATCAACCAAAGCTTTTGAGAAATGTTTGTATTAGTGGTGCAAGAGTATTCAATTTAATGAAATGGGTGTTTGATTAATCCGTGTTTCGGTGTTTGTAAAGTGAGGAGGATCGAAGATGGTTCATGGAAGCTATGCAAGCACAGAGTGTTGATGTGATTAAGCGCATGAAAGAGATAACTCTGGTTATGCAGACTCCTGAGCAAGTCTTGGAGGCTCAAGGAGGTCTCTCCGGATGATATTGAAGGTAGTATTACAAAAAGCCTAGTTTTACAGACCCTTTTATCTATTTATATATTTTTGTTTCTATTCAAGTTTTGATTTTGTGTTTTTATGATCTTGTCTACTGGTAGGTATGTTGGATGAGCTGCAAGAGCACGTCGAGTCTATCGACATGGCCAACGGTAAATTCTTACATTGTTTTGTGAGATTTCTCTTCTGTGATAATATATTTGCGGATTCGGTGGTTTGTATCTGTGGTACTGAACTGATGATATGCAAATGAGTGGTTTTTGAGTGTTGAAACATATATAATGTGAATATCTTGAATTCTTGATGGTTAGAGTGCCTTTTGTTGTTAGTATCATGTCGATGTATAAGACTGTATAATGATATGTTCTCCAGGCCCTGTGGATGCTTGACACATACATGTCTAATTATGTAAGCCTAGATGTTTGATGGTAGCTTTCTGTTATGTATTCTATCAACTTGTTACAAGGAGTATTATTACTTGTTGCTTCAGGAACCATATAGGGAAAAAAGAAAAAGAACAAAAAAAAAAAAAAACAGGTTGCTAAATTGTTCAGGATTCTTCACGCAAATATTTCAAAAACTCACCCATGAAATGTCATTACCATCTACTTCTATTAGCTTAAGCTAAAAATTACTTCAATTTGCATTGATCTTTTTTGTGATAATGGTATTGGCTATCATTAGTTTATAACATTGCATGTAATAATTTGAGGTGTAAATTTTTTGTTTCATTAGCAGCTGTCTATACTTCCTGTGTGAAGATTTTCTTTCGTATGTCTTACTGCTGTTTTGGTTGTTAATGCATATGCACAGACCTTCACTCAATTGGTGGTTTGGTTCCTCTTCTTGGTTACCCTGAAAAACCCCCATGCAAACATCGAGCAAAGGCTGCGGATGTCGTAACAACTATTGTCCAGAACAATCCCCACAGTCAACAAACTAGTTATGGAAGCAAATGGTTTAGAACCCCTCCTTTCTAATTTTTCTTCAGATCCTGATGTGACTGTTCAAACCAAGCACTTGGGGCAATATCTGTGAGTACCAACTTCAGTTCTTTGATGAACTGACTTTGTTGTTAACCTTATAATTGATTGCACTTAGACTGATAGTCATGTAAATTTTGCCTTGGGTTGACTCTTCAGCTTTTAATCCGGCACAACAAACCAGGAATCACAGCATTCCGTCTAGCAAAATGGTTATGCAGCCTTGAGAGATGCTTTAGGTTCCGAGAGTGTAAGATTTCACAAGGTGATCATGTGAGAAGTATTTAGTTATGTTGTTATTATTTATTTTTTAGTTGTAAATGAACGTATAGTGTGAGAGAGAGAGAGAGAGTCCAGATTCAAATTTATTCGGTTTTTAGTATATTTTGACATGAACTGTTATGTTAGGTTATTTTTCGTCAGTCTTGATTTCTTACTAAATAATTACTTTTCAGGAAAGCCCTCAATTTGATCCCAGTACCTACTACATGAAAATAGTTCAGACTGCAACCTAGTCAGCGAGCTAGGATTTCCTCGCATGATGATGCACCTTGCCTCAAGTGAAGATGCAGAGGTACGAGAGGCTGCCCTTCGGAGCCTTCTCGAGCTTGCTCGAGACAAGACAAAGGGGGACGATGGCAGAGTAGGTGAAGAAGATGAGAAATTGAGCAACTTCTCCAAGAACGGATCAATGGTATTAGCTTGATGTCACCTGAAGATCTTGGGGCTGCTTAAGGAGGAGAGGCAGCTTCTAGACTCCCTGTGGAATACTGTTACAATGAGCCATCTTCTTTGCGAGAGAAGGGGCTTCTTGTTTCTTCCTGGGGAAGATGCACCCCCGCCTGATGTTGCCAGCAAGCATTTTGAACCTCCTCTTAGAGCTTGGGCTGCAACCCTTCTGCTGATAAGAGTCCCCGGTCCTGAAAAGAAAGCGGCTCCTTTGCTTTTAGGACTAGGTCCTCCTGAGACTTCAGACAGTCGGAATAATTAAGGTTGAGGAGAGGATTCCAATGGACAGTTGAATAGGTAAAGCTAGAGAAGATGGGAATGACAGTGAATAGATAGAATTGGTATGTGGTTCAATTTGCTTTTAGCTTTGCTGCGTGGGAGTTTTTGTTATCCCCTGTTGCATCTGTACATTTCGCTTTTCCTCACATCTACCTCCTGGCTTGTCTGCAACTCTTGGATTTAGGTAATGTTGCCATAATTTTTACTTGCTTTGGCCTTAATTTGATATAGTATCTTTCTGTTTGAAGTCCGGTATCCTGAAATTATGTGACGGATAAGGATCGGATTTGGTTGTTGCTTAACAGTTGTGGCAAATATGGTTGATGATGTTTTTTAACATCTAGTATTTTTCACTTTTCGTCTTCACTTGTGATTTTTGGTTTTTGGGTAAACAGTAAGCTCAATCTTCTACTATGATAAAAATTTATACAGTGATCTTCATTTAATACTATATACAATATTATAGACTCCCTTCCTTCTGATTCATCATGGTCAGCTGAAAAAGTCAATAAAGTGTAAGCTTATGTGCCCACTACGTGGCACATTGGCCGCAACCAAATTCATCTTTGGCAGCAAATTTCACCCTATCTTCCCCCATCTTCTCTATTTCAATTGTTAGCGGAAAAGATTATCCATAGGCATGTTTATATCTTGCCTAGCTTTAGTTATTGTGCTTCGTCTTTAGCTTTAGATAGTCTATGGTTGTTATTCTTCCAGCTTTGGCTTTTTGCTTTAGCTTGTTTTTCTTTCAAAGTATCTATAAAAAAAATAAAAAATTATACAGTGATCTTCATTCTACTCTTCATTCTACTAAGTGGCATTAAAAAAAGAAAAGAAAGAACATTGTTACGATGCAGAGGCCTCGTAGAGTCATGACATGAAGAGAAGCCGAGGACTTCATCCTCAAAAACTTCTTCCAGGGTGCTGGAATCCTTTTTATCTTTGCGAGTCGGTGTGGTGCCATTTCCTCCATTTTCATCTTCCAAGGACTGCTCCTGTACCTGCCATTTGCTCCATATTTGGAAAACCAATCATATTGATACTTCATGCAGCGCGTGGACGATCCCATAGATGCTACACTGTCGCGTGAGGCGCAATGCGATACGGGGGTTGTTGCAGTCAAAATTTTCATAGGTCTGTTGATTTGCAGCCTGTGGAACTAGTTTATAGGAGTAGTTTCCATTGTCAACTTCAGGAGGACTAACTGAACCCAACGGAGGCCGAGGCGCGTGGTGACACGTGCATTTGCTAAATAATTACGATTAGCTAGCACAAGCACAAGACAAGTATCGATGAGGTGGTCAGAATTATGTATGAGCTTAGAAAACACCAATGGTTTTCTAAAAAAAGTAATATTTATTGCACAATGAAAATAAATCAAATTTAATACGGAAAAGTCCTATATTCTAGAAGAACTTTTATTCTGGGAACTCTTGAATAGCATCTACTCAAGATCAAGAGTATCATTTTGCTCTGTTTTAATTATGAAAACGACAAACTTGACACCCATCAAATGAAATCATGTTCGTTTGTGAAAAACTTGGTAGTACATTAAGCATATACTCTTCCATTTGCTTGGTGTACAGATATGGTTATCGAGAATATAATTACCTGAAAGAAGCCCAGCCTTTGCATTGAAGATCCAGCTTCTTGACCTCTTCTTTGTCCCCTTTTGCATTGCATCTCTCGTCATGATTCCTTGCATATCTTTCAGGAAGCTGCAAAGGGTCCCCTCCCTCCTCTTTTCCCCTCAAAGGAAGATTTGTTTGCATGGACACTTCCCTTCTGTTTAGATTGGATACTGAATGATTTATTTGGTATACTTCTTGTCTTTGTTTGGATGTTCTCACTGTGTTCCAACGGTTCTCAATCTTGGTACGTATTTAGCTACTGGTTAACTGACGTGAGATTTCCTTCTTATTTTCTAATTGTTCCAATAGTGTTTCTTCTCTCTATCCCCCTTTGAGAAACACCAAAGGTTTTCTTTTAATAATAATGGCGTCCTTTCATTTCATATTTCTAGTATGTCAATTTCGGCTCTGTTTTTTTAATCATTTCTTATTCTTAACTGTTTGAGACCGCGCTAGCTCATTGGCAATTTGTTCTTATCTCTGATTATTTGTCTGAGAAACATTGGTGCACAAGCTCTGCTTCATCACCACATGACGACTCAACCCAATTCCTTAAAATCTCTATAAATATTATCGCTTCAAGTTCAAGCTACGTTATCTTCTGCCTCAAACCACCTTTTGTCTCTCTGTACATGCACCATGGATTTCCCAAGGAAACCAAGTCTTTTTTTCAGGAGCCCGTATGGTTACTCAAAGTTGGAAGACAGGGAAGAGAAGAATCACCAAAGAGCACGGTTCTTAATCTTCAAAATACTCGAGCAGGCGGATTCTCGTAAAGGAGATTCATGTTTGGAAATTCTAATATGTAAGTTGAAGGTTGAGATGGGAAAGAGATTGTTCAAGAAGCTGAAGAAGTGCATCAGACGTTGTACCTGCATCTAGCCGTAAAAGCCTTGGCAGCGCCGCAATAAGACCTATGTTTTATTAGTGGTTGACGATTATTGTGTTTTGTTACTCTTTGATATTGCAATGGCGTCGCTGTTCTGCTTTGCTATTTTACTCACATTTTCTTCTTTTTCTTCTTTTTTTACTTTAGTCGCTAAACCAAGACAGAGTTACATTTAATTTCAGTAATTTTATTTATACGATTGAAACGACGTGACAGTAGAAATTAATCATTTTTTTATTGTTGTTATAAGTGTTGATTTAAGGGATAATTTTTACTGTTACAACATCGAGTTGTAAGTCATTTGTGTAGCAGTCATATAAATAGCATTACTCTTACAATTTTTGTGAAGAATGTAGAAGATGAGAAAAAGGAAGAAAGTAATGCAATTTAGTAGACTTCTATACGACTGTCATATAATTAGAGTAGCGTGACAGTAAAAATCAACATTTTATATATATATAGGGAAAAATACACATAACCCTTTCAAATTACCATCCCATTGTTATGGTGTGTTTGGATTTGGAAACAAATATTTATTCTTTTCGGGTTTTTCTAAAACCCGCCCAAAACCCGAATTTTACACCAATTCAAAGCTGACAACCTGTTTAATGACTGGGACCCACGTGCAGGACAACTTGTCTCAAAAAAACGCGTGGGTCCCACATTTAAATAATAAAATAATACAAATTTCAATAAAAAAAAAATTAAAAAAAATTAAAAAAAAAGTAATTGGTGGCTGCTCCCTTGGGGGTGGCCGCGCGGCCTCCCCGACCAGCGGGGGTGGCCGCGCGGTCACCCCGACCCTTGGGGGTGGCCGTGCGGCCTCTCCGACCAGCGGGGGTGGCTGCGCAGCCTCCCCCGACCACCTCCGGGGGTGGCGCGCGGCCACCCCTAGGCAATGGGGGTGGCCGCGCGCCATCCCTGCATATATATTTTTTTTAATTTTAATTTAATTTTAATTTTTTTTTAAAAAAAATTATTTATTTTTTTTTAATTAAATAATCAATATATAATAAATTATTATTATTTAAATTATTATTTTACACAACTTTTCAAAATACCAATCATTATACACAACTTTTTAAACTTCCAATCATTTCTTACCATTAAAATATAATATTTTTCAATCTCAAAATTCAACATCCAAACACAATTTTTTACCTCGATATTTGTAAATAGAATTAGAATTCAATTCTAATTCTCAAATTCAATACCCAAACACACCATAATGTTCCCCCTGCCAAAAAAAAAATTACAAATTGTATCAATGTCATTTCCTAAACTACCAAAACATGTCAATGTCTCCCTAATGACAAAAATATCATTTATAAAATTTTTAATTTTAAAACTAAAAAAGTATTTAAAAAATCTAAAATAAAAAAATTTATATAAAAAAAAAACAAAAAACAAAAAACAAACAATCAGAAATCAAGAATAAAGACAAAAATACCATTCATAAAATTATTAATGTTTCTTTACAAAAAAAATAAAACATTATTA
This sequence comes from Alnus rubra, assembly GCA_028654335.1. NCBI lineage: Eukaryota > Viridiplantae > Streptophyta > Magnoliopsida > Fagales > Betulaceae > Alnus > Alnus rubra. Next base: position 3,410,659 of record JAJPGS010001499.1, on the reverse strand, counting down.
AAAAAAATCTGAATTAAAAAAGAAGTTTTTTTTTTTAAAAAAAAAAACAAAAAAACAAAAAAAAAATCAAGGACATTTTTATCTTATTGGAAAAAAATTTAGGGTTTTTTTTTTTTTTTGTCGGTCTTAGGGAGACATTGGTATTTTTTAGTAGTTTAAGGAGAGACATTAACACAATTGGTAATTTGAAAAGACATTGACAATTAAATGGTAATTTAAAGAAAATATTTATACTTTTTCCATATATATATATATATATATATAAGTGCTTATTATCAAGTTGTTTTGGGGTTATATGACAGTGTATTACATAAAATTACTCATAAGAAGATAAAGATTAACCGGAATCGTTAAAACCAACATCTATGGATGAGAAATATAAAAAGGATTTATATATATATATATATATATATAATTATTTGGAATAATATCACGTGACAATGAACTCATTAGGAAATTTCATAATAGAAAGCGAATCAATACTTTTTCAACATTCGAGGCAGATTATTCACAAAATCCTTAAAGAAGTTCGCAAGTTGCATAAGTTGAAATCAAAACTTGAAATTATATTTTCCAATTGAAGTAAATTGGACTATTCTTCTGGCATGCAAGTAAAGGTGGAATTTGGTTTACGAATCAAAATGAGTGCTTCAGGTCTACATAAAAGAAGAAGAGTGACCTTGCCCTTCATCAAACAATGAAGCAATGTTGAAGATTGGAACTCTCTGTCTTTCTGTCCTTTGCTTCTTCAATCATCCACTATACCCATACATCCAGTTTCGGCCGTCTTATTAATGCCGAAGAAGGATGTATCATGTTTGATGTGTGTGGACAACCGTGCCGTCAACATTCTTGATTATGTTGTTTTCTTTTCTTTTGTGTTTGGGTTGCTAAAAAACCCGCAAACCTGTGACAGATCAGGAACAAGCGGCCATTGAAGGTGGTGGTCGATCGCCATCTATATGTGTGACTGTTTCTATAAAAAAGCCCATAAAAACATGATCCGCTTATGAGCTTTCAAGCCATTTTTTCAGAGGCGGCTCGACTCAGATATTAAGCTTGTTGGAGGGAGTGTCGAAGGTTTTCCAACGCTTCTGACTTAAATAAAAGTGGAAGCCGAAAATGGCATTCCTGACCCATCAAAGTCGGTGCCCACCCCTAATTGTCTACATCAATAACACATAAGCCTAAAGATATCTTTCACATTAACTTAATACACAAAAATAAGCATACATCTATAATGATATTTATACAACTTGACAACAATAAGCACACATTTCTTAACCCACCATTTGCTTCTAACAAATCCTTCATAAAGGAGATACCTTAATGCCATCTGCTAATAAATAAAAAGAAAGGCATACAAAATCCAATTCATGACAATGCAAATAGACAATTTTAGTAATTAAAAGTCACAAAGACATTCTTTCCTAATGCCATTGACTTCCTTCACTATCCTTACTTTCTTCCTCACGTAGCAGGGCAGAAAGTGATAACATACCGGGAAGCCCTGCATTTGTTGAGGCTGGTAGAGTCATCAAAAGCAAAACTATAAGCCTTTGGGCAAATAGCCTTAAAGAGATGTGCAAATAGGGTAGGTTTGCAAGCCTTTGGGTTTGCATAGTCCCCTGTGCAGCAATACTTAGCCGATTGCATAGCCAAGCAGGCACTCTTACACCCCACCACCTTGCCTCCCTTCTTCACTTCCAATGATGATGGGCAGCAAATGTTCAAATCAACCTCACACGATGCTACACCACACCCAACACCACCCCCTACAGGTTTCATCGAGACAGGCAAATTGAAGCCATCAACCAAACTCACATCATAGTAATGTAAGGGCGAATAAGAGGTCCCGAGTGTCATTTCGACCACTGTTGCTGGCGGCACACCGCCTCTGCCTCGGCAATGTAATTGGCCAGTACAATCCCCACTAGAACATGAGCCTTTTCCACTATTATCAAAGTAACAGCCTTGCCTACCCCAGATCCTTCCTGACCACTTTTCTGGCATGTCAAGGACAACCTCCTCTCCGCTGCCAAGATGGAAACCGCCGTCTTTAGGGGTCGGCTGTCCTCCGCCGCCAAGTATTCCTGGCCATACACTTTCATTGCAATTGTTGACTAGAATGAGTTGTGCCCCATCTGCAACCAAAAATTGCAACAACAACAAAAAGAGTAATTAAAATTTTCAGTGCCTTAATGGACAAACTACAAAAACACAGATAAGAGAGAAGTAGAAGAATTACTTGCGAAGGTAGAGAGGCGATTACATAGACGAGAAGAGTAACAGAAATGGGGAAGTTGCCATGATTACTATGTAGGGAGAGGCAATGGGTGATCAGGGACTTCCAAGTGTTTGGCCACAAAGATAGATTTGGACTACCGTTGCCTTTTTAAGTAGCCGTCAGTGGAGGAGAGCTTACTCCAGTAGCGGCTGTGTGACTGTGTCATCTCCTTTGCTTTTATTTATCTGCTCTCTTTTCACTTTTACTTTCACGATAAAGGGAATATATGCATTACTTCAATTTGAGGGTTCCTTTCTCTTTTGTGAGCGATTACTTGTGCCAATCATGTTTCTTAATTTATTATGTTTCTCTCTTTTTCTAAATAAAAGACTATGGCATGTCTGTCTCTGTCATTTGATCACCGAGTCTGCCCACATGTTCCCTTTAATGAGAACATGCTTATTTTCCCTAATCATGGTTGAGTTCGAGTGTAGATGTTGAACTGAGTGCACACTGCAATGATGTTATTGCCAATTTTCTTCTTATTTTTATAATTATAAACAAGTATAATTGCTCTACAAACAAGGATAAAAAGAGTACTGAAGAACCTTAAAGGTTTAGCATGTCACTTTTCTCTTTTCTTTTTGATATAAAACATCAAGAACAGGAAAACAGAGTAGATTGAGCTTTTGCTATAAAATACTAGAAAAGCAAGATTTGGATCTCCAACCAGATAATGCTCTTACTTTCTCATCCTTGTAGCATAAGCTTTGCTCTTTAGCGCCGCCCTAAAGACGCGAAAAAATTATTGAAAATATTGTTAGGATCATCACTAGTTCCAAAAGCTTAAGTTTATTGGAAGATGTAAATTTAATTATTTAATCAATACTTTAACATTTACTCTCACGTGCAGGCTCAAACTCCCTTTTAGATGATAGAAATAAAGAAAAGGAGAAACAAAGAAGGGCAGAAGAAGAAGAGGAGAACACAAGGTAAAATTAAAGACTATATCTTGTTGATTTCATTTCATTGTTTGGTTACAAGGTAGGTAACATATAGACTTAACAAAAGTTAAAGACCAGAGTACAAAAGGAAAAACTAAAAGAGAAATACAAGTAGTGACGTAGCGGAAGACTAAGGTAACTAATCAAATAGCAGCGTCTTTGATTCTGCAAAGAGAAACGTCTTCGTCTTCTATCAAAAAAAAAAAAAAAAAAAAAACAAGTCCGCAGGCTAAAAGAAGATAAAAACTCCATAGAGTATTTAATAGAGAATCATCTGATTTTATAATAATTCAATTGATTCTTTCACATAGCAAGCAAGCCTATTTATAGAAGAGAAATACTTGTAGAGAAAGTAATCATAATAGTAATAGTAAACCTTATTCTAGTAACAATAGTAAATCTTATTCTAGTAGTAAAAGTAAATATAATCCTAATAAAGAAAAGAAATAAATAAAGCAAATCTAATCCTAGTAAGTAAAGAAATAAAGTCTTAATTCTAAATAAAGAAATAAAATAAAATAAAATCCTGGCTTGACGATCAAATCTTTCCTTTTGTACTTCCATTGTCTGCGAACAGGTAAACTTCTAATCCAACAGTGCTGCTTCAATATTATTTTTGACATCTTTTCTATTTTCGTTTTCATCGAAAATATTAGTAAATTTCGTCCTACATTAAGTAGGCATGGTTGAAGATGGTCTTTTGAGATAGATGAGTGGTTAGGCATGTTAGTATTTTATGTTGATTACATTTTGGATAACAAAAACACTTTATGTAATGGTTGCTATTTAAACAGAATTATCGGTCTTATTTAGAATCTTCAAGTTATATAGACAATGTTTATTTCAAGCCATGTTACTTGTCACAAGTTTCTAGAAGTCATCCATGAAGATTTCATGCAAATATCAAGTCAGCTAAACCGGTTCCTGTGCAACCTTCTGGACTGGCCTTTGAAGGCGTTCGGACGCCCTACAGTGTCTAAAAGCTTCAGCATCGAAGACGTCCAGACGTCAGGGCAACATCATTCAGACGCCTAGGTCAAGCTTCTCCAATTTCTACACGGAGTTGGATTTCAGTCGACACTATTTGGGAAGTTTATGCAAGACGTCCGAACGACGTGGCAACTTGTCCGGACGCTATCCAGTACTCCAGAATATTCCGAGTTTCATTTACAAGCGCGGAAATGAGTTACAGTGAAGACCGTCCGGAAGCTCGGCCAATCCGTCCCGGCGTGGACCTGTTATGGGAAGAATTGCACTATTCTGGAAATGCGGTTGCAGAAGACTGTCCGGACGAGGCTATCTTCCGTCCGGACGCTCCACAGCCAGAGTTCGAATTTGAGCAGAATTAGGTTTTCTTTAAGCCTATAAATAGAGGGCTCTAGACTTTTATAAGAGAAATCAGTAGTGAATTCCTTATAGCTTTGAGAGGGTGTTTAGGGAGATTTGAAGATCCGCTAGCTCTCAAGCCGTTGCTGGTGTGCTTATTTGGTTTCGTGCGAAGTCTTTCTTAGGGGTCGGCCCTAAGGTAAATGATTCCATCAAAGACCCCTTCAAGTAAGAGATTTGCTTAGGAAGCGTTCATGATGGACTTCGTGTTATAGTTAAAGGTATGACTACTGCAATAGGTTTTGTGAGTACGAGTGCTTTGTAATTTTCTTTGTCTTTGGATAGTGGATTTCCTGAGTTTGGCTGCCCCGAAGTGGTTTTATCTTCACAAAGTTTCCACTTCGTCAACAAATATCTTGTCTCTTTTATTTTTCGCATTTAAGATATTTGTTGAACACAATCACATACTTGGTAATTTAGAAGTCATTATTTATTTCAAGACAGATTTATGAATGGCTTTGGTGACTTTGGCAGTGGTGTTGGCGTGGGTGGCCTTGACGTGCAGCAAAGAGGATGGCTTGATGACTTACTGCAAAGATTTGTCTTGCTGCTCCTGGATGACTTGCTGTAGAGATTTATTCTCTAACATCCTACTGCAAACTGATGGGAAGAACTTCATTCAGTTTGTCTTTGCTTCTTATCAGCATTTTTTTTTTGGATTGGCCTAGGTTTTCAAACTGTACCTCAAAGCCTGAATGAGGCCATCAATGGACCAAAAAAAGAGCCAACAAAAGGGTGAAATGGGCTTGTCTCATTGAACATTTACCACAAGCAAGAGATTGGGTCATCAATGGGCCAAGGAAAGAGCCAACAAATGCTTAAAATAAGCTTGGGTCTTAAACATTACCTCAAGTAAGAGATTTGACCAATAATAGGCCAAGAGAAAAGAGACAAATGACTTTAAAATACGCTTGGGTCTTTGAACATTTATCACAAGCAAGGGATTGGGCCATCAATGGGCCAAGAGAAAAGAGCCAACAAAGGGCTTAAAAGGGCTGGTCTTAAACATTGTCTCAAGCAAGAGATTAGGCAAACAATGGGCCAAAAAAAGAGCCGAATGGCTTTAAAATAGCTTGGATCTTTGAACATTTACCACAAGTAAGAAATTGGGCCAACAATGGGCCAAGAGAGATATTTTCTTTCTTTCTCTCTCTCTTTTTTTTTTTTTTCCAATCGATATATATATATATATATATATTATATATATATATATATATATATATATATAATATATATATATATATATGGATAATTGCACCATTGGTCCCTAGAGTATGCCATAATTACAAATCACTCTCTATGGTTTAAAAAGTTTATGGGAGGTCCTTGTGATAAACTATAATTACAAATCGATCCCTGGAGTCAAATTCCGTTAAATTTTTGACAGATTCTGTTAAATGCCACGTCAGCGCCACATCAATGCCACATCAAACCAATAAGATAGCGACACATGTCCATCTTAATAAAAAATATAAATTTATTAAAAAATAAATACATAAACTAATTTGTCAAAAATTTTAACGGAATTTGACTCCAATGATCGATTTGTAATTATAGTTTACCACAATGACCTCTCATGAATTTTTTAAACCATAGGAAGTGATTTGTAATTATGGCATACCTCAGGGACTAATGGTGCAATTATCCTATATATATATATTTTGATTTTCTTTCCACCGATTTTTTTTTTTTTTTGAATGAAAGAGAAAGAATATTTTGAGAGAACAGTGGAGAAAATTGGCTTTGTGGTTGGGAGAGTAACAATGATGAGCTTCTGGGTTTGCAGGACTTGAAGGAGGACGAGCTTGTGAGCATGGTTCAGAAGGGTGACTTGGCTGCGGGACATTCGGGTGTGGCTAAGTGTTTGAAGAAATGTCTCAAAGAGAGGTTCGGCTGATGAACAAAACTGGGAACGACTGAGTTGAGGAGATGGAGATAGAGCTGAAATTGGAGAGTGATGGAAGAGTTTCTAAGTGCTTTTGTGAAGAGTTGGCTTTTGTTGAGACAAAATGAGAAATTTGTTGGACTGATTTGTTTTAGAGAGAAGGATGTTGTTGAGATAAAAATTGAGTGTATTGGTTTTGTGGCCCGGTGAGATTGAGAAGTGTGTTGTATCGGTGCAGCAAAATAAAAATAAAAATTAAAAAATTAAAAAAAAAAGGTGGGATGAAGACCTTGAAGACCAGTGTTTGATGAAGGGCTATAGAGAGGCAGTGAGCATAAACAGAGGGCGACGTTTGTCTTTTATGGATGTTACTGTTCTTGAGAAGTAGGATCATGTGATGGGTGTGTTTAGGCGTCTTTGGACTGGAACAGCTAAGATGTAGGGTTAAATTGAGTGATGCTGCAGATGTTGATACAAAGAGGTATGGTTTGGGTTTCTTTGGAAACTTCCTGTTGGCTGGACAATAGAGGTGAAATGAGGTGAAGGCCGTAGAGTGTTGCACATTTTGTATGGTGTTGGGTTGTTGTGAGGGGTTGTGGTTTCCATGTGAGATCGAATAGATTTGGCGTTGGCTTATTCAAGCTCTGATACCATGATAAATAAGGAAAGGAGAAACAGAGAAGGGAAAAAGAAGAAGAAGAAGAAGAAGAGGAGAATACAAGGTAAAAACTAAAGACTACATCTTGCTGATTTCATTCATTGTTTTGGTTACAAAATAGTAAATATATAGACTTAACAAAACTTAAAGACCAGATACAAAAGAAAAAATTAAAAGAGAAATACAAGTAGGTATGGTTGAAGATGGTCTTTTGAGATAGAGGATGATTAGGCAGATTTAGGAATGGCTTTGGTGACTTGTGCTAGTGGAGCTGGGTGGGTGGCTTGTTGTGCTTCAGAGATGATGGATTGATGACTTGCTGCAAAGATTTGGCTTGCTGTGCAGACTGACGTGGATGACATGGGTTGATGACTTGCTGTGTAGACTGGCGTGGATGACATGGCTTGATGACTTGCTGTGTAGACTAGCGTGGATGACATGGCTTGATGACTTGTTGTAGAGATTTGGCTTGCTGCTCCTGGATGACTTGCTGCAGAGATTTATTCTCTAACAAGTGAGACCCAACACGTGAAATATTTAATTAAATTTAGAGGTAAATAAAGGAGAGACTTGGTTCGAACTCAGACTTCTGCTCTGATACCATATTAAATCACAACTTATCCCAAAAACTTAAGCCTATAGGAAGAGGTAAATTTAATCATTTAATCAATATTTTAACAAATATTTCACATTTCAATTTGGTGTGACAAAACTTGTCAGAGAGAGAGAGAGAGAGAGAGAGAGAGAAGATTTAGAGAAAAACTGAAAGGACCATCTGCCCCTTAAAAGTGTGTTAGGAAAATAGAAATACATAGATGAATAAAGCAGTACCTCACTTGCATTGCGATCAAATGTTGTTCCACGAGATTCTCTAGTGAATTCTTCTTCCACCTGGTAGTGGAATACACAATGAGAATTACTAGAGTAATATTCACAAAACCCCATAGTCTAAGATCATTCAAAACACATTGAGAGAAGAGAGAGAGAGAGAGAGAAGAGAGAGAGAGATCTATAGTTTTTGAATTTCTCAATTACTCAACTATTTTCTGATGCATCAACATATCCAATGTAGGGCTATATATAGCCTCACCTCCATTGATGGGGAGGCAAGAAAATAGCTATGGAGTAATGCATGTGCAGTGAAGCCAAAGTAATGACCAGGCGTTACGCCTGACGATTGAAGTAAGTTAGGCTTAACGCATGTTTGTTTCTTGTAACTTAAAGGCATGCCCATGTGGGCACTTCAATTAATATCTCCCACTTGCACATAGTGGGCATGACCCGTTCATCATATCTCAATATGTTTTCTATTATATTCACACTTGCAAATAGACTATGTGACCATCGAGCACACCTGCACAAAAGGGTGGGATCACTATACCAAATATTTACCAAAAAGACCAGCATAGAAACATCCCTTAAAAACTGTTTTGTTATGCCCTAGACTCATTCGAACACATCTGATCAAGCACTTTTGATCTCTTTTTAGTTCAAGAAACTCATAACAATGTTTGACCTACCCATAATTACAATAATGTATTCACGATTTTGTCACTATTATAATGTAGTGCTTAACTTGTCGACAATGACTACACTCAGGGATATGTTATCGAATAATCTTCCCTTCACCCTTATGTCACTCATATTTGGTTCAATCACTTTCCCAACTATGCCTCTTAAACTACATCAATCATAGTCATAGGCAACACACTAGAGTAGTATAGACATCAAAGGTTAACAAAGGCATAATATATAGTCATAAAATGACTCATGAGACTCACACAGTGAGGAAGTAGGGATCAGCCACTCAAAACTATATCTTTTCTTCTTCCTTTATTTAAAGAATCGAGGTGGGCTAACCCGTTTGGGCTAGCTTGCGGATCCCAATGGGCTCTGGTCTGGGCTCGTCTCGCTGGCCTGGGTTGAACAGTTTGGGTCGGCCTGCGGGCTCATTTGGCCTTTTTTATTTAAAAAAAACCACAAAATAATAATAAACAAAAACATTGGGTTGTGCAGTGCAGAATGCTAACTACAAAAGAATGCACAACAACCCCCCCCCCCCCCCCCCCCCCAAATTGGAAATCAAAATCATTGGGTAGGTAGACTATCCATACCCAAGAACAAAGCTCCGATAAGGCTGAAGTAGTAGTTCTAATTTTCGTTAGTAGAAAAAATAGACCCGTGACAATCCCTCAGGACCAATTCCTACGCTCTGATACCATAATAAAATCATAGGAGGAAAGCAACAAGGAAAATGAAAGAATATGAGAAGAAAACTGTATGTATTTCTTGATAATTGTTTTATTACTTACATAGTGGAAGACTTGGTAACAACAATCAGAAGTGTTTGCGTCTTTTGAACAAAAAAGATAAACAAGCCCGCATGCTTAACAATGATAAAACTCCGCAAAGTGTTTGAGAAAATTATCTGATTTGATTAATAATTCAAAGGTTAATGTTTACATGCTACTACCTCCTATATTTATACTAGAACATTACTTGAAGAAAAAGTAAACTCATTCCTAGTAGTAATAGTAAACCTAGTTTTTGTAAAAGACGAAGACCTAATCCTAGTAAGGAAAGGAGATTATGAACATAAATTCCTACAACCAGTTTGTAGAAAATTTCATACAACTCACATATAAAAGTGATATGTGTCCTTTAAACATGTGAGAATCATATGTTTTTTTTTATTTTTTTTATTTTTATTAATGCTATTAAAAAAGCATGTAAGAAGCACCTGCTATTAAAACAACATATGTTTCTCACATGCCAATGACACATGTTAATCTTATATGTGGTTGTATGAAATTTCCTACAACCCAGTTTGTAGGAAATTTCTGTCTGGAGATTATTACAATCCAAGAAAGGAAATAAAAAGTGCTGGAATTATAAAAGCAAATAAAATATATTCAAATCGGCGGTTGCAGATTCTCCTTCTAGAATAAACACGCGACACCTTTCTACCGATTAAGGATCTCTAGTCGGGTAAAGCTAAATGATCGGGATCGCCTCTCGGGAGTGTCTCGCGATCGCTGCTCGAATGACCGCTCCTTGGGAATGGACTATTGACCTCTCGGGATTGTTGCTTCTTAGGTTTGCTACTCGGGTGCAGATTTTCGAGCGCTTCTCGGGAGCGTCCTCCATTAGTTACAATGTTGTCTATTTATACACAAAAATTGGAAGACAAATCACGTATTTACATCAATCCCCGTTAACATAATGAAGCTATGTATGGATGGCAGCACCGAATATAGAAGATGTTAACCTCGTTCAGCATGCGGGGTAGGTGTTTAATGGATTCAAGATGTGATGTTTGTGGTTTTTTTCCTTAGCCGAGTGGTAAATCTTGAGTTTCCTTGTTGGTATTGATTGTTTTCCTTTAACAACCTCTCAAGTTAGTGGATATTCATGACACCCAACTTGCAAAAAAATTATGAAATTATGTCGTTTTCGATGCTTTGGTGAATAGATTGGCTAACTGTGAGTGTTGGAAATGGAGGTCTGTCAACAGTTGTTTCTTCATGCATGCCTCACTTCTCTCATCGGGTCAATATGCTGTAGATATTGACCTTTTTATTCCCTTTGCAACCATAGCATGAGGTACAACTTGATAACCTCCACCTAACAACTTTCTCAAATCAAAGTTTAATGTAGCTATAAGGGAAGAATATGATATCCTCGATCGTAACAATGTGCTGCGACCATCCTGGAGCTAGATATCCAACATATATATCTAGACCTACAAAAGCACCCAATAAATCCCACATCTGCCAAAGCTAAAGCTTGCACTCATGGTCTTTAAAGGAAATTCTCCTACTTTTATTCAAGCCATTCAAACTCGAACCCAACCAACACATTAAAAGGAAATATGTTTGGTCGTTGCAGATATCTTAAGGTGGTTTGAGTTTGCGATTTTAAAAAGTATGATTTTAAAATAGTGATTTTAAAATGTACGATTTGAAAAAGTGATTTTTAAAAATGCAATTAAGCGTTTGGCAAAATTGCAGTTTGAACTTCAAAATCGCAGGTTAGCCTTAAAATTCTGTGTTTACAAAAAAAATCTTCTTGCCTGTGATTGCCTTTTCAAATCGTTATTTTTAAATAACGTAATTTCTAAACGGTTCATTTTTTATGATTTAGTTTAAAATCGGTCTTTTTATCTAAGAAATTGCAACACCAAACATACCCTTAGTCTCTACTGCTAAAAAAAAAGACACAGAAATGTCAATACACATAACCTAACCTAATGAACTTCATTCAAAATACAATGGACCTCAACAAATAACCCGACCAAAAGAACTTCACCCCAAATATATCTTATTTCATGGAAAGCGATTCGTGTTTGCACGTCGGATTTAAGTTGTGTCAAAATATGAATATAAATTTATATAAATCAATCGTAACTCCATTAATTTCATATTTGATTCGCATTGAATTTACGAATGTTGCAAAACATTAATGGCGTTATCGTGTCCCATATTTTTTTTTTTGGACAATTTTACCCTTAGACTTATACCGACTGTTTCCTCTTAGGATCCAAATGCGGAAGGAAACCCTGTGCCATCTCCACGTACAGGTCCCACTCACTCCAGGGTACTAATAGACACTAGAAAATGAGTAATGCTACACATCATCCATTGTCCTTCTTTTATCCTCTCAAAATTGATGTGGCTCTTAAAATCACCATTGGATCAAAATTCAATAGTGATCTATCATAAATTCAAGAGTAATGCTACACATCATCCCTTTGTCCTCCCAAATTTGATGTGGCTCTTAAAATCACCATTGAATTTATGATAGATCATTATTGAATTTTGATCCAATGGTGATTTTAAGAGCCACATTAATTTTGGGAGGATAAAAGGTGGACAAGAGGATGATGTGTAGCATTACTCTAAATTCAATGGTAATTTTAAGAGCTATGTCAATTTTGGGGGGACAAAAGGAGGACAAGGGGATGATGTGTAGCATTATTTCTAGAAAATACTCAGAAAAAACAAAAAAAAAAAGAAAAAAAAAAGAAAAAGAAAAATATTGTTCCGATTTTACCCCTGGGAAAACCCCTTCCACAGTGTCCACTCGCTGCAGGGTTTTGCAGTGATGATGATTCGCGTCGCAGTTAATCTCTCTAGAGCGGCGACCTCCGCCGCAAGATCCGCCAGTCTGGGTCTGAATTCATCTAGACCCTGCGGTCCCTCTTTGTTATCACCACCACCGTTCAGATCGCTTCACGATGCGAACCCGGTCGCTCTTCAGATGATCAATTACGCCCTCTCCCATGCCAGGTCACAAAAATCAGGTTCTTCCCCAAATCATTTTATCTATGAAAATTTTAAAACCATAATTTTTCTTTTGAATGTTTTAGATTATGATATGGTTTTGTATTTGTGCAATTATTCAGATGAATCGTACGCGCAAGGTCTTCTGGTTCTGGAGCAGTGCCTTTCCACTCAGCCAAGTGAGGGCCAAGACGCTGAGAATTCAAGGGGATTAGTCTTGCTGGCCATGTCTACCTTATTCTCTGAAAGGTTTTCCTTTTCTTTTCCTTATTTACATCGTGGGTGCTTGATTGGTAGATTCAGTAACTTATGATAAGTTTGAGTTTGATGGGTTTCAGAGGGAATTTTGGTGAAGCAGTTGAGAGACTTCAGAGAATCGAAGATTTAAAGCACTCTTATTTGGGTGTTAGAGGTAAAAATGATATGTTTTTACTTCAATTTGTTTTGCATTTCTAGTTGAATTTGTGAAGTTGGATGGCATGAAATGGGTATTGACTAGAAATCATGACCCGGTCCTTGTTATAGTTGCTGCATTGGAAGCTCTTGTTGGGCTTCATCTAGAGCTGGGGCAGGTGAGTTTACAAGCACCCATTTCAGTGTTTTATTCATTTGTTTGTTTCAATTTCCTGTTCTTGAGTTTTGAAATTTATCTTGAGTTGGTTCTCCCTATATAGGATGATTCTTCATCAGTGATCGCAGATAAATGCTTAGAACTAGTTGAGAAAGAAGATGCAAAAGGTGGTGTTGGAAACCCTGTGGTCTTGAGTGCTTGTGCTAAAGCGGCCAAAGGGATGGTTGAACTTGTCCGTGGAAATCTGAAATTAGGTTTATCAAGCCCTTGGTTCTTTTTTTTTTTTTGGTCACTGTAGCAGCTTTAGTAAATTACTGAATGCTTAGCTATTTCGCTGCAGCCATTATATGTTTGCAAGGATTTAAGGAAAGTGAAGGAATTACTGGTGAGGTTCATGTAATTAGACATTGTGGTAAGTTATTATAGTGCAGTGAATTGATGATTCGACTTATAGGTAGTGTTGGTCTATCAATTGGAGAACTCTTGCATGCTACACAGAGTTTTTCATTGGCAAAAGAGGCATACCAAAAGTAATTCAAAGGGCGTCTGAGAATAAAGATTTTAGCGACTTAAATGCCTTAGCAGCTTGTAATATGTCATCAGAGGAAATATTGTTGGCAGCCACGTGTGCATTAGGACAGCTTGAGGCACACATGGGGTAGGCTCAGGATTACATCTGCACCTTCCATTAGCTTTTTTCCCCCTTCGGTATGTTTTTCTTCCACCCTAAATCTAACTTGTGTTCTTTTAGAAACTTCGGTGATGCAGAGGAGATGTTAACAAGGGCGTTATCTAAAACAGAGGAACATTTTGGTGTGTTACGTTGGCTTTTTTTGTTAATTGAGTGACATACAAATACTCTGTGCATTTCTTATTTGCATCTATCTCTGCAATGATATCTGGGTATGTCCTGTGGTTTTATTTGTTTGATGTAGGCCCTCATCACCCAAAAGTTGGTGTTGTCTTAACCTGCATGGCTCTTATGTTTAGGCGTAAAGCAATTCAGGAGCGTTCAAGTTCTCTTTTGATTCAAGAGGTACGAACTTGTACATGACCAGATTTATTTATGTGGCCAAAATTTAAAATTTTGATGTTAATTATTCACTCTTTGGCTCTTAATCGAACTTGGTACTGTAAGGTCATGCATGAATAAATTGATTTGGTTCGTTTTAGGACATTGAATGAATTCTGTAAGTGTAGGGTCAAAGATCATTTGTCACCTTTTTGAATCAGAATGGTTGATTGAGATGTGTTACTAGATTATCGGGTTGCATGTATGTATATTCATAATAATGTAACATGCAGTTGGCTTCATTGTGAATAAGACACATAATTTTACTGAGATGATCAAGGGCTGAGACTAGTTTATCTGGGGTCTACCCAATTACTTATTCATATGCATTAGGGTCTCTAGCACATTACTTGGTTGATTTATTAATTTTGTTTAATTGTTTTCTTCTTTTTCCTTCTAGTTTAATATTTCAAATGTCATTGTCAGGGACTATATAGAAAGGCATTAGAGTTGTTGAAAGCTCCACTAGTGGATACAGATGGTATGTCGAACAGCTCTTTGATTCTCTTTCTTCATATTCAATTAAATGAAAATTTGTTGTCATTTTTTTTATCTTATTTTTTCGACTTTGTAGATACAGGAGCAAAGGTAGATAAAACTGATATAGTGGCCCTTGCAAGAGGTAATGTTAAGTGTTTGAATGATTCTAACTATTCATTTTAAATTACCTCATAAACATGTGGAGAGGTTTTACCTGAGTAATGACCATTCGAGAATCAGTGTTGACCCTCGAAAGTTTTTATGTTCCTATTGCTATTTGTTCGACCAATGTATATTACCTGAACATTCACTTCGTTCAACTTTTGCATTTCTGATGTTCTGAAAAATGAGTGTATTACACGGATGAACTTATGATGGCCGTACTCTTGACACTCTTGTTAACATTTTATTTGAACGTGCATTCTGCATGTCATAGTTGAATCTATCAATTTTGTTCTACTATTTGTAAGGTGATTTGAAAATCCCCTGAACGTTGGCGAAATGACGTAATTTTGTGCGTGATTGGACTGGATTTGAACCCCTGACATTCTGTACCCAAAACAAACGTTCTATGGACTGACGAGTATATGCACATTTAAGAGTTGTGATTTGTTTCTATCGTTCCAACTTGAAGTAGAATGTGTGCATGTGCATGCACTCACACCTATAATGTGTTTTATTTGTCGTGGTTTGGTATGGTGACTCTTAGCTGGATTTTGGCATTGATATAGTCGGTTGATTATGTAGGTGGGTATGCAGAAGTACTCTGCGTCCAACAGAACAGAAAGGTTCAAGGAGAGAAAATGAAGAGTTGGGCTGAGGCTGCATGGCGGAACCGCAGGCTCTCACTCGCCGAGGCACTAGAAATATCAGACCCTTCTTTCAAAGTGCCAGTTATAGATGCTCGAACCTGCAGGACCATATAGGTGTTTTTTTCTTCCCAGGTTCTGCAGCAGGAGTTCACTGTTCATGTTCTTGATACATGACAAAGGAGTGTCTCCAAACCAATGTACACACGACCTTTGATCCATGTGAGACAAATCCCTCGGAAATAAATTTTGTTTTGAAATGAAAGAGTTTCTGACTCTGATATCCAAAGTGCAGCCTCGGAACTTGTTTGTCTTAATTGATAAGAACCAATTCATCAAGGTGGTTGTATTGTTCTCTGACTGCATATATGGTTTATTTTTTTAATGAGCTCTAAGCTCTTATCTGTCTTATGAACAGTGGTGATGTATCCTTGCTGAGCCATGATTAGTTTGGATGTAGCAAATCTAATGGCCTTGAGATAATAGAAGAAATTCTGCCTTGGGTCATGACGGCCTCTAAAACATTCAACAGATTGGCTATGTTAGGGTTGTTTGGATTTGCAATTAAACATTTTGTAAAATTGTAGTTTAATCTTTAAAATTGTTCGTTTTAAAAAAAAAAATACCCTTGCCAGTTTCCTGCGATTTGAAAATACAAATTTTTTATATTTTCAAATCGTAGTTTTTTTGTAAATGCAATCTCAAACAATTCATGTTTTGCAATTATTAAAAATTATATATTTTTATCTATAAAATCGAAACTTCAAAGTTCAAACACACCCTTAGTTTTGAAAGCTTCTTGTTCTCTGGCAGACTGGCACCGCACCCCCAAAAGGTTGCAATCCTTTTGGGCCAGGCGGATTTTGTAAGCGAAAGATGCAGATTATACGGTACGATTATATACGTGTTTGTTGCTGGTAGACAGATTTCTTACAGGCACGGTAAAGATATAAGATAGAATGCACATCAATGTAAGAGATTAAATACATTTACTGGCAGCACACAAAGTTAAATTACAATTACAGTCAAAAGACTAGTTCTTGAAACGAATAATAAACCGAAAGTCACATGAATTATACATGCATATATGATCCAGATTAAATGGTCAAAGTGGAAGATCAAGCCCTTTCCCTATCTCCACCCCAATCAACTGTAGTATTCCCTTGTTTAATATCTGAAAAGCCACAAAGCCACAGTGAATAAATTCTTCAGCAAAAAAGCTCATCAAAGCCTTCTTTTGGTTACAATTATTGCAAGAAGATGGAAGTTCAAAAGAAAGAAAGAACTCACCAATTCTACAATGAAAGTTCCAATAAGGCCAATCATACAAGCTCTAGAATTCCAAATTTCAGCTGTCTTTGTGAAACCAAGAAAAGGGGCAATGAATTTTGGCTCTACTTTGGGCATTTCCACCTGATATTTCCAAAACCCATTTCTTTATCATAATTAATCTTCCTCAGGAACACATAAAATAAGGAGCCAATAAAATTAAGAGTAAAAACAAAGATCATACTCCTGCAGGAAGCTTTGCAGCATGGACCCAGAAAGAAACTTTCTTCTTGAAGGTTGTACCATTCAGATTACGATGATTGAGACGCTTGAGCTGTTGGTTTCCACGAAATACTTGAGCTCTCGCGGGGAGGAGAGAAGATGATAACATTGAAGACGAAGATGCCATTGTTTTGGTTCCACAACCATAGCCGTTGCTTCTTCACCCACCTTATCTACTTGTCTGTAAGCGTTCAGATTTCATTTATTTGTTACTTATTTTATGTTCCTCGTTTTTTTCTTTTTGACTTTATCTTTTTCTGGTGGGTTTTGTTTGATACACGCTCATGTAACACTGAGCACATATCTGCTGGGTCCCCCAGTGGGCATGGACTGGACCGACTTAGGATGTCCTGCATGTTCTTGTGTCCCACAGAATAGGACTCTGGCTCTGTCACATTCAGTACAGAGTGCACATTTAATTTTTCAACCCAAAAAAAATAAAAAAAAATAATGGAGGGAGATAACCAAAGTGCTTCGATTGATTATCTGGCCATTTTTCTATTGAATTGTATATTATAATTGTTGGTTTTTTTTTGGACAATCTGAATTGTTCTTGGTACAACAATCACAAACAAAAAGAAAGATCACCATGATGATTTCCTTAAACAACTTTTACTGTTCTTCCCGCTTTCTTTTCTTCCTACTTGATTTGATAAGATTGCTGTTTGAACCACGGATCTTCAAGAAAGAGAAATTGACATGGCAGTCACATATGTCAATGGGCTGCTTCAGCAACACTGTCGTGGGACTTGAAGGGCAGTCATGATAGTGTGTTAAGTTGTGCAAAGAGCCGACCTGCTGATGAGCTTCCATGATCGTATGGCACTTGACCAAATCATCCTAGTAAATTGACAACCCTGTCAATAAAACAGTACATCGCATTCAAGAAGTACGTTTTTTCTGCTTAGGTTTTTACCTTTTGAGCTTTATTAAAGAGTCTTGTAATGGAGGGCAGGTAGGCATTGGATATTGATGGAATTAGTATCTCGTCTAGACTGCACCAAAGAGCAGATACAGCAACAATACTTGGCCTAAACTCCAACAGTCTTGAATCTGGATGGTTTGGTTTCAATTATATATCAGTGGAAGCAAATGAATTTAGACCTACCATTACTTCCATTTTTCCAGCCTATATAGCATGAAGCATTTCATAGCTAAGTCAATGCTTAAAGTTCTATATCCTATACAGTAAGGGTGATAATTCATGTTCATGTGTCGTGTTCGGACTGTATCGATGCATCGATATAAGACTATATTAATCTGAACTATTTAATGAAATATGTCAGACTCATTAATTCTAACTGAATTCATGTTAATCGGGTTCATGAGTCATATTCTTTTAATAGGTGAGACCCAATAAGTAAAACATTTTAATTAAAATGGGGTAAATTGACACGAAGCCAAAGTTCGAACTTAGAACTTCTTATTCTAATATCATGTTAAATTATTATTTATCCCAAAAGCTTAAACTGATAAGGGATAAATTTAATCATTTAATCAACATATATATATATATATATATATATATATATATATATATATAGCTTATACCTGAAATAGCTGCAAGAAGTAAATTAGTGACTAAGGTAGTAATCTCTTCTTGAAGAGGTTTCAAGGAGTCAATCCTACATATCAACAGTTCCATGTAAGAATAAGCCGTTGTAGAGCTAAGACGCCATCCTAAGGCCTTTAAGAGCGTCAATTCCATCCACTGGATTGTGTTTGACTCAAATGAATGGCCCAAATCCTCCATCTTCAATCACAATATTGGTAAAGGTCAATCAGTTATATATATATATAGAACAACAACAACAACAACAATAATTAACAAGAGTCACCTGAATTTCATGCAACGTAGGAGTGCAGGTTTCACTGAACTTGGAGGCAACAGATAAGCACGCAACAGACAATAATTCAACCATCCAATAGCTCCATCCCTTGAAAATTTATGTTAAACATTAGTGCTAAATATCCGCATGTATATGATTCTATCCAGCAAGTAATCAATATTAGATATTCAGGCCTGCTTACATTGCATTGATTCATAGATATGAACCGATCAAGGTAATTTGCAGCATTGAAAGCAGCTCCAAAAGAGAGATTCAAGCGACTTCTGGACTGTAAACAAAAAACCAACCAAACACTTATATACGAGAGTTGGAGATCGATCGAGAAAGAAATTAAATGATGAAGACGTGAAAAATGATTGTCGATCTAGGATCGAGAAACTGACCCGAAAAAGCCACCGAGTGGCTCTATATCTAGCATTGGTCAAATTTTGCGACCGGAGATGCTCAACGTAATTAGCTTCGGGCATGTAACTGATCTCCTTCTCCATGTAGATAGAAAGGGCCTCCTCGGAGTCTTCCTTAGTCGGATAAAACGAACCGCGGTAGCACTCTGAACTCTGATGATCAATGGGCGCTACAGGGCTGGACAGCCACGCCTCATCACACAGCAAGTTTTCCATACGTACAAATCTTGTCAATGGAAATGTAAATGGTCTGACAGGATAATCATATTTAGGATAGTTTTTTTTTGTACTGGAGAGGAAAGGAGGTGAGGGACGGTATATATTTGGAGGTGGCGTGGGGTTGAAGGTTGATACATGAATGATGAATCCATGATACGTGGGTAGTTAGGGGAAGAAGGGTGAAATAAAAAGAGGGACACGTCCCTCATGAAGCGGGGTAAATGCTGTAATGGGGATTTTTAATTAATTTTGACGGCAGTAACCAATTGCGTGAGCGCACGAGGATAGCTGCGTGCGTTGCATAAATGGTGCATGCTATTCCTTGAATATGGGGAAGGAGCAAAACTGTACGTGGTTGAGTTTTTGACGGTGGCCCCAGCTCCGTTGGTTACGTCGCTTTTCCAGTTGGGCGTGGACCCACGTTGTGTGATTAGGATCATGAGGCTGTAATAACTCCTCGTTTAATTGACACTTTAATATGGCGGATACTAATGACCATCATCGTAACAATAAGGATTGAGATTTGATTTTTGCACTACACTATTACAATAACTACATAACAACCCTTCATATGAGGGTGAGCCCCAATGTGTGGAGTCCACTTTCATGTGAGGGGTTGTTGTGCAGTTGTTATATTGATGTTGTAAATCTAACATTTTTCATAAGGGTTAAATAGTGAACATCCGATGTGATTTACCTCTTTTATTTTTTTTTTGGTTAATTTCGTATTAGAAATGCTACCTTAATTTTGACAAAAGATAAAGATGGTACTTCTATCCAAATTTTTATCCAAAAGTTAATAATAGTCTACGTCAGTGCCACTAAACAACCTTTAAAAGTAGACACTTGTCACAGATATCACATCAGTGTCATCATATTTTCTTTTTTAATTTTTTTAAAAGCTTTAAAAAAAAATTGAAAAAAAAAAAAAACCAGAAAGAAAAGGAGGGGTGGCTCAGCCGATCGGCTACCCCCATAGCCCTTGAATCACCCCCAAACCGGCAAAGGAGGTGACTAAGCCAACCCCCTTTTTTTTTCAAATTTTTTTGAAGCTTTTAAAATAATTGTTTTTTTAAAAAATAACATTACGCTAATGTGTCATCTGTAATAAGTATCGACTTTTCAAAGGTGTTTAGTGATACTAACGTGAACTACCGTTAACTTTTAGATAAAAATTTGAACAGAAGTACTATCTCCGTCTTTCGCCAAAACCAAAGTATCATTTGCGATACAAAATGAATCACAGACCAGGGGCAAAAACGTATTAACCCTAACAATAATCAGAATACGTAGTCAGAATGAAAGAAGATCACAAGAATCAGATGAACATAGCTGCAATGATCCATTAAAATTCAAAAGGTTGGCCTCACATGCATGTTTGACTTCAATTCACATAAAACAATACAATAAGTATTCCACGCAAATGTACTTTTTGACAAGTATTCTCAACACAAACAGATGTACATCACTGTCAACTCTTCCAATATAATCTTCGTACAGTTTGGATTCCCAGTGATCGATCTTGCATAATCTCCCTTAGTACCTCTGAGATGTTCACCTGACCAAGCGAAGTTCAATCATGCGCTAACTTCAAAAGCGAATGCCTTCTTCCATTTTATTGCAACTCATATGATGAAAAACTGAAACCTGATCTTCCCTCATTAGTCGATTTTAGCTCGAGCTTCTGAAATGGGCTGCACGTTGTTTCAAGTTAATTTCATCAATCAGCTCCTTCTCTTTGTTTTTTTTTTTGGGGGGGTTGGGGGTGGAGAGTAACTAACAGAAAATGCACATTTCCTTCAGAATGTGAAAATACTGCATTCCATATTTTGAAGAAAGAGAATATTAGAAGAGTTTAACTGACAGGATGGGAGGAAATACCTGCTATTAGGATCATAATAGAAGCCACTGATGTAGCCATCACTACAAGAGAAACAAACATAGTAAAAGCCAGCTATAGTTAACCCACAGTCTGTCCCAACATTCACAAAGTATTGCTCTTTCCATCTCTGCGCCAGCAAATAAAAGAAACCGGCATGTTATTGCTTCACATATGGTGAGTTCTTTCACCAAATGATTAAAATAATTGAGACTAGGTTACCATAAATATGTGTTTATAGTTACTCAGGTCCAAAGATTTTCCACCATCAACCTCCACTTGACTCTGAAAAACAACAGGATTAGTTAATACAGAAAATGGCGTGTATGAAAGAAAAGGTTCCGACTCTTTACCAAAAGGGATGCGAAGGATGGAAACTTGGTCCAGTGCCTTATATCATCCTCTGGCCTGTAGCAAGAGATCATGCAAATCAGCATTGGATTGTTTTGTCCACCATCACTGTTATTTAAAGTTTCCATGATACAGTAAATGGAAAAAAAAATAAAGGAACATACGTCGCTTCCCACTTGCCAGTGAAGAAAGTATAATTCTTTGTGTCAATGATCTCCCCTTCCCAGAACGTTACTACCTGAAGTAATCATAAATGAAACAAAAAGGGCTCCATGACTAAACAAGGTAAATCGCAATATTCCAACTGCAGCAAACAAGGTGATCATGAAACCTTGGCAGTTTTTTTGAATGAAATCCAAGTTACATATTAAGCATACTACTGGGCCTAGTTCCATTATAGTGAGGAAATGTAACCAACCAATTTACAGCTAAAGGTAGAACTGTATCATATATTCTGTAACGGATCATTCGTGTGTATATCATACTGATAAAATAGGATATAAAGCAAAGAGTTAAGTTTGAAAATTCTGGGTGCGGCTAATATTCATGGCTGCTGCAACCAAAGAAGATGGAGAATGTATGTATGATAACAAGCAATTAGGTGAATATGGCCACAAAATATAGTTTTTTTTTTTCAGTAAGTTTTGGATTTATAAAGAAACACGCAACAATGAGAACATTGAAAAAGCCTGTGGCCCGTGGGGAAAGAAACCTCTTGGTTAGGTGCCTCTTATCAAAGTAACCTATTCTGGCAATAATGTCAGCAGACAGAAGTTTCAAAAAACTCAGTAGCTGCCTCATTCTTTCATTGCGCTATAACATTTACAAGATAAATTTTTTTTTTTTCAGTATCTATCCTCTATATATCAACACAGCACAGACAAAGAAAGGAAATATCCTAGCAAAAAAAAAGGAACTGCTTACTGGTGTGTCCGCCATAGGGACATTGAGAGCTTCCATGGTCCCACATAGATACCCATGTTCAAGGTCACATCCCTGTATTCGAACATTAACTCTCCATGCTTCATCTTTCTGTGCGCTAGAAACATTCTGAGTACCAGAGAAGGCCTGTGAGAAAATTAAACTGTGAGGATAAACCGAAACTCGTTCACTAAAGCAGAAAGAGGAATACCACCTCATACGATGCAAAATTATGAATTTTCGATCGAGATATTAAACAATTTCATCAGGGTAGTTTCATTTAGTAGTAAAATATGCAGCTTTATTTTTTCACTTCAAATGACCAAAGAAGGAAAAGCAGAACATCTTTGTCCAAAATTGTAAAGAGATATATGGTCATCTAGCAATGCCATTAAAGACTAAAATCTTAGCTTATGCGTTCACCTCCATAACCCCATGTATGATACTCATTAGGCTCAATATCTATTAGGCAACTAATCATATGCAGCCATATATGTAGCAGGGTCACTAGAAAAATTACTCCATTTACAGAAAGAACCAAAAAAAAAAAAGGGTCGAAGACTAACCTGTCCAACACTCAAAAGTGAGCATGCTGGCGATGTGTTTCCAGAATTCGCACCTTCACAATTAAGCATGAACATATAGATTAGACCCAGAAACCAAAAACAAAAAGACTTTTTTGACGAGGCCAATAAATTTCAGTTATTTGCCAGGAAACAAACGAAGCCCTAACTCTGGCACTGAACATTATTCTTATTGCAATTATTTTTGAAGGAACGCGAAATACCTGAAACTTGGGAAGGTGCGGAGCTCTCCACCACTCTTACTGGCATTTCTTTGATGAATGATCGAATCTCAATTCCCAATCAAAGAAACCAAATGGTAAGCGGCAATATCACGGTCTGTAATTTGGGTATTCGATCTTTCTCTAAGAAACTCTGAAAGTGAAAGGTCCAAGGGTTCGCCCAACCGTCTGTGCGCAATTATCCGCGGCGGTCCGAGTGGATCCGCCTCGTCACCGGCTGTTGAGTGTTGGATATTCGTTTCTTGTATTCTTCGGAAAAATCGTTTATGAAGATTTTAAACCCGATCGTAAAAACTGTATAGTTTAAAAAGTGCAATTTTAAAAAATTACGTTTTAAAAATGTTTTATTTTTTTAAAAATAAAAAATAAAAAATAAAAAACAAAAAAATAAAAGTTGTGTTTTCAAATGCAATTTTAAAAAATTACGTTTTAATTTTTTTTTTTTTTTTTTAAAAAAAAAAGAAAATTTGTGTTTTCAAATATTTGATAAGAGTAATGCTACACACACTCTCACTTTTTCACATGGACCACACCCATTTCTCCACAAGATATAATTATTTACCAACTTTTCACACAACTATTTTATGACAACTATCCTATGAGGTAGAGAATCATAGAATAGTTGTGTTTTTTTTTTTTTTTTTTTTTTTTTTTTTTTTTTTTTTCAAAGAGCTTAAGATTCTCTGCTACATAGGATAGTTGTGTGAAAAATTGGCAATGAATCATATCTCTTTCTTCATACCCTTAGTGCATTCTTAGTAGCTTCATCAAAATATCTTTTTAGGTATTTTAGTGAGTTAATTTGATAAAAACACTAAAAAATACTCACAACAGCCTCACCACTTTAACCAAAAAAATTTGGTGTGTAAAAATACTCACCAATTTTGATGAGTAATATTCACTTACCAACTCACTCGCCAATTTTGTTTCTCTTTTCTCTCTCACATGATCCACACACTTTTTTCCTTTTTTTTTTTTTTCCTCTCATTTTCTTCTCCTTTCTCCCATCTTTCTCACACGATGATGTCATTTTTTTTATGGACATGAAGGTTTCTTTGTCCCTGGCATAAACTTTGTGGTTCTTTCATTTATTTCTTTCTTGAATTAGGTTGAGAAGCAAATGAACACTTCTATAAATTTCTTAGCAATGATCTAATCTCAAGTTGAAGGTGTATGATAGCTTGTTGTATAAAAAAATTAAATAGAGAAAGAATAAAGAAATCTGAAAAAATATTATTTTAATGGAATAATATTATTTAATGAATTTCTTTCTTTCTTTCTTTCTTAAATTTGGTTGAGAAGCAAATGAAAACTTCTGTGAATTTCTTAACAATAATCGAATCTTAAGATGAAGGTGTATGGTTGCTTGTTATATAAAAAAAATTAAATAGAGAAAGAATAAATAAATCTGGAAAAAAAAATTATTTAAATAGAATAGTGATAGTGAATAGTTAAAATGATGAGGCTGCTGGGAGAATTTCAAAAAAGTGGCTCACCAGAATAGAGAAAAGTGGTTTTCAGCTACTTTGGTAAGTAAAATTTGATGAGGCTATTAGGAATGCTCTAATTTGATGATGCTATTAAGGTGGTTTTTTTTTTTTTTTTTTTTTTTTTTTTTTTTTTTTTTTTTTGAACAAAGTAGCCAATCTTCATTAAAGTAAACAAATTGATCCCAACAATAGGGATCTAGGAAGGCAAAATCTCCCTAAGTACAGCATTCAAAATAAAATTAGGACACTCCTCAAGCCAAACACCATCCATCTCTAGTGTGGAGGCCTCTTTTGCTAATAGATGAGCAACATTGTTAGCCTCTCTGTTGACATGAGCGATAGAAACTCCTCTTAGTTCTTGCATTTCCATTTTTATACCCTCCACAAAAAGACCAGAAACGTCCTGTTTTGGGGATCTTGAGTTCACATCATCCACAACCTGTTTTGCATCCCCTTCCAAAATAATCTCATAAAATCCCACATCTTTACAAAAAATCACTGCCTCGTAAGCTGCCATAGCCTCCGCTAACTTTGGTACAGCTACAACCTTTTTAGTAAGGGATTTTGCTCCAAGGACATTTCCATAATGATCTCTTGCCACAATACCAATGCCAACCCACTCCTTTATGGTATTAATAGATGCATCCCAGTTGACTTTGATGATACCCAAAGGAGGGGGGCACCATTCCACATGGGGGCTAGGAATGGTCTGCATATTTTCCACCTGAACGAGATAATCCCCCTTTTTATTGCATCTTTGATATTCCTCAAGTTGAGCCACAGCCTCTGAATAAATAATCTGGGGGTGAGAGAACGAAGATTCAAAAATGAGCTTATTCCGTCTTAACCAGATTCGTCTTGCAATAACAGCCATTAAGTTGAAATCATCCATTTTCATCCGGTCCAAGCAAAATTCCATAAACTGCATAATCCTGTCTCCATTAAAAGCACATTTTTGAAAAATCATGGATCCACTTCCCCACACATCTTGGGCAGCCGGACAAGACCATAACACGTGTACCACCGTCTCTTCTTCTCTGTAGCAGCAGGGACACATACTTTCTTCCACCATTTTTCTCTTAACAAGATTGCATTTTGTTGGGAGAAGGTCATTACAAGCCCGCCACATGAACATTTTAACAGAATTTGGAACCTCCATCTTCCAAATAGTCTTCCAAATCCTATTATCAAAAGATTCTCCCGAAGCACTTCCCCTCACCCTAAGTGTATTTTCCATTCCCATATGGTATGCACTCCTGACAGAGAAAATCCCATCTGTGGTACCCTGCCAAACAAGTTTATCCGGAGGAAGAGAAGGACACAAAGGCATAGAAGCAATTACCTTAGCCTCCTCTGGATTGAAAATGGAGTTGATGAGCCCCAAATTCCATGTGTGAGCCTCTTGATCTATAAGGGTTGCTACAAGAGAATCTTCAGGAATGACCTTGGGAGGAGATTGAACAGCATAAGTAATAGGTGTTGGTAACCACCTATCCTTCCAGATTTTCACATTGCTCCCATCCCCAATTCTCCACACCAAACCGTCTTCAAGCAACTCCCTTGCAAAAAACAAACTTTTCCACACATAGGAAGGTCTATTCCCCAGTTCAGCTGACAGAAAAGAATCATGAGGGAAATATTTTCCCCGCAGCACCTGACTAACAAGGGAATGTGGAGATTTCAAAATACGCCAGCCCTGTTTAGCAAGAAGTGCTTTGTTAAACATTATCAAATCCCTGAATCCAAGACCCCCCATCGTTTTTGCTCTTCCCATCCTCTTCCAACTCATCCAATGTACCCTAGAATCATTTGCCATATGCCCCCACCAAAACCTTTGCATCATCCCCTCAAGATCCCTACATAGAGAAGTAGGTAAAAGAAAAACACTCATACTATATGTAGGGATAGCCTGTACCACTGCTTTTAGGAGGATTTCTTTTCCCGCCTGAGAGAGGAACTTGATCTTCCAATTATTGAGTCGTTGCTGCACCCGATCTTTGATACTATTGAAAGACTGAATCTTAGACTTCCCAATAAAAGAGGGCAGGCCTAAATATTTGTCGATCCGTTCAACCTCAGAAAAACCCGAAGAATTAAGAATCTCCTGTCGTTTGGCTTCACAGGTATTTCGGCTAAAAAGAATCGCAGTCTTTTGGAGGTTTAATTTTTGCCCGGACCCCTTTTCATAGATTTCTAGGATCCTCATTAAGCGTCTCCATTCAACCGAATTTGCTTTACAGAACAGCAAACTATCATCAGCAAACAACAAATGGCTGATTCGTGGGCCTCTAGGCGAAGAAGGGACCCCTGTGATGACCCCTGCTTCCACTGCTTGACTTAATAAAGCACTCAGAGCCTCAGTACATAAGAGAAAAAGGTAGGGTGATATTGGGTCTCCTTGTCGAATTCCCCTCGAAGGAACTATATTGCCCACCGATTGACCATTAACCACCACAGAATAGGAGACCGACCGCACGCATGTCATAACTAGATGAATCCACCGAACATGAAAACCCAGCTTCGACATTACAGCTTCCAGAAAAGGCCATTCCACCCGGTCATAAGCCTTGCTCATATCCAACTTCAACCCCATAAACCCCACCTTGCTCCACATACGGGTCTGCATCGAATGCATAATCTCAAATGCTACAATGATATTGGCTTTGATATGAATCTTTATTGGATTTTAATCCAATGATGGTTTTAAAAGCCACCTAAGAGTATGAAGAAATGGGTGTGGAGAAGTGGGAGTATTCGTAGCATTAATCATTTGGTAAAGGATGCATTTTAAAAAATGTATTATTTTAAGCGTCCATTTTGGTTTACGATTTGAAAATGTAATTTTTAAAAATACAATTAAACGTTTGGTAAAATAACAATTTATCATTTAAAATCGCAATTTACTTTTTTAAATCGTGCATTTTTAGATAAGTACTCACTCACCTGCGATTTAAAAATGCATATATTTTTTTTATATATATTATCAAATCACAATTTTTAAAAATGCACTTCAAAACGATACACTTTTTGCAATTTTGTTTAAAATTGCAGTTTTTGTATACGAAATCGCAATGTGAAACGCACTATAAAAGCTAAACTTTGATTTTAAAGGGTAAATTGCAATTTTACCAAATATGTTAACTATGTTTTTAAGGTTGTATTTTAAAATCGTTATTTTTAACTTACATGGACATTTTGAAATCCCAAATCCAAATAAACCTTAATTGTTTTTATCAAATCAATCTTTGTTATAGATTTTATATATTTTTCTTACAGAACTCTAACAAAATTTTAACTCTCATCTCTCATTCCTTTTTTGTGAGGGTGGGTTGTGGAGGCCAAACAATCTTTGATAAAGGGTCGAGAAAAGGGGGCAACCTCCACGGCTCCACCCTCCACAGACAAGGGGTGGTGGTTGTCAACTTATAGAGGTTAGGGATGTGTAATTTCTACATTACTTTGATTTACATCAAATTTACACCAAGACACTTTGAGTGTGAGACCCATGCATGTGGAGCTCATGTGGGACCCACATATATGGGACCCACATGCGTGGGTCTCACATCCTATGTGTATTAATGTAAAATATCATTACCCTAGAGGCTCTCCTCCATTTTTAATTTTTTTTTTTTATTGGTAACCTCTTTTTATTTAGGGTATAATTTTAATTTTGTCAGAAATTCATACAAAATAAAAATATTGATTTAATCATTTTTAAAATTTAGGGATTGATTAAAAATTAAAAAATTAAAAAACTTACTCCTTCTTGATTTAGTAATTTTGTTTTCTTCACATACCATCTGCTTTAATTGAAAATTTAATACCCCATTCCAATTTTATTTTTTTCAAAAAAAATAAAAATTCAATGATATTTGTTTTTGAAAATTATGATTTCTAAAATTAAAAACTAATGCATTAAATAATATTCCTTAAAAAAGAAATTATAAGGTGGATAAACAATTTATGATTAAGCAAGTAACTATTAACTAATAAGATTAATGGTATTTTATTGTTATAGATTTATGTTGTTTTGTGATGTTAATTTCAATTACCACATGTTCTTGGGAGGATTCCCTTCTTTTACCTACAATTAATTAGAATCAAAGTTAATTTCATCATGAGTATAGAATTTGTGGGTCAAAATTGTTTTGATTTTTGGTCCAAGAGAGAAAAAGAAACAGAAAAAGAAAAAAGAAAAAAGGGACTTTCAATGCAAAATGTTATATTATCGAATTAAATGGAAATGTGAAATATCTGTTTTTGTTTCTTTCCCCTTTTCGGTTCGTGTTGATGTCATTGTGTTATGAAAATAAAATTCTACAACAGGTAGAAGACGTTGACATAACTTGTATTAGTTTATCTTAGAGTAATCGTACTTTAATTAAATAAAAATAATTATAATTATCTATCTAAGTCAGAGTCTTTTAATTATTTGTAACATTATGACGCAAAAGTCATTTAATAGTAGGTTTTTTCAAGTTAGAGTTTAAGTTATCTCTATGTAGTTTATTTATATTAAGAGTATATCTGAAGGTAGAAGTAGGAGTCCATCTTCTATTCTATGTCTTTATAATTCTCTTATTTATATACGTAAGTGATTAATAAAAAGTAAGCAGAATTAATTTCAAACCGTGTGTTTGAAAGTGTCTAGGTTCCCTCAAAATCTAAAAGGTCTAAAATCTACGTTCCCTCAAAACCTATCAAATTATCTTGTTGTGTGTTTATGAAATCATTCACGTAACATTTTGGTATCAGAGCCAAATTCGTCTCCAATGGCAAACCCACGTATGGACCTCGATTGGAAAACCAATTTTCCGACATCCAAACCATGTTCAAAGGGCTAATGAAACATAATGCAGAGCACACCAAGATCTTAGCCAAGATTAAAGCAAGTAATGCCAAGTTGCATAGCCTTCTCTCAAAGAAAGTGTTCGATGCACAACAAAATGAACAAACAGTGCCAACCTCATCGCCATCACAACCAAAGGCACCCGACCAACCACTACACCACGTAGAAAAAATCCAATAGCACAGAACATACTGCACTACTACGCTGTTGAGGCCACATCAGCATCGGCATCAAAGTCTGAACAAAATGATTTGTACCATTAGCACGGGTCACCACAAGAATTGTTATTTGAGAAGACTCACAAGATGCATCATAATTCACACCAATTCTTTGCATAAATCATGACACTTGCACACAAAACCACAGTGAAGATGGAGATCCAACTGCGATAGAAATTGAAACGACTTTCTGAGGAGGAAGTGAACCCACCTTCAGGACACCCGCCTAGGAAGCGAATGGAGAAGAGGATTTTCCAATTTTGCCCTTGAGAACAAAGACAATTCTATGGGGAAATGAATGTTATGAAAGTAAAATTCTATAGCAGGTAGAAGATATTGACATAACTTGCATTAGTTTATCTTAGAATAATCGTAGTTTAATTAAATAAAGATAATTATAGTTATCTATCTAAGTCAGTGTCTTTTAATTATTTATAGCATTATGGTGCAAAAGTCATTTAGTAGTAAGTTTCTCCAAGTTAGAATTTGAGTTATCTCCAATTAGTTCATTTGTATTATGAGTTTTGAGGGTAGAGGTAGGAGTTCATCTTTTATTCTATGTTTTTGTAACTTTCTTATTTATATGCATGAGTGATTAATAAAAAGTATGCATAATTTATCCCAAACTTTGTCTTTGAAAATGTTTAAGTTCGCTCAAAATCTAAAAGGTTTAGGATTCCTCAGAATCTAGGACGAGAGAAAGATTAAGGCAAATTCAGGGAAACAACACTGCAGAGAAAACAAGGAATAGAGAAAACCCTAAGACAAATCCAATGAGACAACCCTGTAGAGAAAACACAGAAGGGAGAAAACCCTAAGGCAAATGCAAGGAGACAACTCTGCAGAGAAAACAAGGAAGTGAGACAACCCTCAATTTTTAGGTAACTCCTGGTTTACAGGTTTCGGGTTTGCAGGTTAGCAAGTTCTTAGGAAGCATATGGCCATCCCTGGAGATAAGGAGAAAACTCTAAGGAAAAACAAGAAGGCATGGGGTCGGATTTAACCATTGGGTTTGTAGGTTTTAGGTTTCAGGTTTTCATAAACCACAAAAGCATCACACATTTTGAGAAGATATTTTCAACAAAATTTACTAAGGAGCACAACCCTCGGAATCCGAAGGCGGGGGGGTAGGTCAGTATCCATCAAGATAGAAAGACGTGTCTCAGGTGTGATCACACGCCTAGTGTCCCCAGGAACAACAGTTAAACTCGAGACATTCAAAGGTAGAAAGCTAAAGATTGTTCAAACATTAGAACAAGCCAAGGCTCGAATTTTTCGAGACATAAAATTCTCATTATCCGAACATGCATCGGGTAAGGAAATTTGGGGGTAACTGTTGAGAAAGAAAGAAAGAAGAAGAAGAAGAAGAAAAGCAAAAGCAAAAGCAAAAGTAATATTGCTGTACATTCTTGAATTTGAGTGGGTGGATTAAGATATGTTGTTAGTTCGATCATTGATTTTAATTCAAGAATTTCATAATACGGGTCTTGGGCTGATGGCTGACCTCAAATGAATTAGAACTTCAAGAATGTAATTTTTTTTTTTTTTTTTTCTTTCAATTCACGAAAGAATAAGACACATTAAAACCCACATTATCTTCTATAAATCTATCATTATAGAATGAGAAATACTACTTAGTAGGCTGCTATATAACTGTCATACAATTGATTCTTTTTTATAAGTCCTTACTGTTTTTCAAATGCTGATTTTTATAGTCGCGTCATCCTATTTATATGACAGTCATATAATAATCTACTAAATAATTAATTGTTAATATTGCTCTCACAACTCCGAGCCAAAGTCAAGTCAAGTTTCAATTTGCAGTGTGGATATTTGTAAAGTGCCACATCAGTTTGTAAGTCTCCTTGTAAATGTTTTTGTATACCTAACATTTCTCATTCATAAGTGGATAGGGACTCATCATAAAGTACTATTTGTAAGATTTGAATTAGGTGATGTAAAAAAAATAAAAAATATTAACAGTGCATATATTTAATTTAAATTTATTTTATTAAAAAAAATATAAAATTAAATCTGAACCATTAAGCTAAAGTTAGGAAAAGACAAGAAGAATTATCTCGAAGCTTTGAGCTGCTGGATCAAAAACTGTTTTATCAAACCCACTGAAAAATTTAGAGTACAAAATGTCCAATTCGAAAGCGCCTCATTGCATGTAGACATCAAAAGACATCTCGATTAATCTAAGATTATACGAAGTCGGTGAGCCGTTGAATCAGACCTCCGTATGCTCTGAAGTCTTGCCCCGTTTGAAATTCTCCCTCCGTACGATCTAAAGTCTTGCGATTTGAAGTCTCAAGATTTTGCTTGAGCATTTAGATGGCTTTGTAGTTAGATCGATTCTCTTTTCTTTATATAGGTTGTGCTTTATTGTAAAAAAAGGCTCAAATTAATGTATGTTATTGTAATGTTTGTTTATTATATAATTATCTTGAAATCTGCTTTAAGTTAGGATTTTAGCGTGTGGAGATTATGTATCTTTGTTCATTGTGATCTTTTTCTTAGTAATGAAATTTACTGACCTTGCCAATTTGTTTTAAAAAATAAAATAATCATCCACGAGTCACCCGCGAAGTTTCGCCCAAATTGCAGAGCAACCGATCTTTAGCTCAACTTTTTTTCTAGGGGATCTCTCATTTTCTTTCCCTCACTTTTTATTTTTTTTGGAGAAATCTCTGATTTAAAAAATTATAAATATTAATACTAAAAAGTCTAAAATACTAATATGGCAACTCAGCGTTCTTGAATGTATCGTTGAACGGTGGAAGCTGATTTGAAGTAGCAGCCACATGATCAGCCGCCACTGTAGAATAACATTGGCAAAAATGAAATGAGTCAACTTTTGCGACTTGTCATTGTAGAAGCCACAGATCCAGTACCCCTTTTTCTATGCAGACCATTCAGCATTTGGATTGTCAAATGGGCATGGCCAATCGTGTAAAGATCGCCTGGCCCCATTGAAATTGAGACGATGTCGTATGTGTTAGGAAATAATTAAATAACAATTATTTCTTTAACCTAACATGCGCAGCGGAAATTAAATAGAACAGTTTTAGGCATACCTCTAGCCATATTTGCTCAAGCGTCTCCACGATCCATCTGAAGAACAAGAAAGATTATTTGAGGGATCTTCTAACCTATGTCTATTGCTTGATGGCTGTACTGATGGTGTACACAGGCACTCTATTTATAGGCTAGGTCGGGGACCCTCAAAATGGTAACACCTTAATTGTCTCCTTCCATCAAGGAAACAATATCGTTAATTGATTTTAAAATCAATTAACCGATTCCATATTTACGGTAATCTAAATAAATAGAATTAACCATAATACCGATTCTATATTTACGGTAATCTAAATTAATAGAAATATCTTCAATACCGTATATGTTTATTATTAAAATAATAAACATAATAGACACCGTAAATGTGATATAAAGGCCACAACCAAAAAGGAATAATATATACTACATAAATATATATATATTACATTCTCCCACTTGGACTTTATAACACATGACCATATGGTATTAGGTTATTTAGTTTTGGCCAATCTTTTATGGAATCCTCCAACTCAGTTAAGAAATGTTTCACACGAATCATGGTGGTAAAACCATTATAAAAGTAGGTCGTCCCTTCCATGTATCACAATGTAAAACACTCCTTACATGAGTACCTTATGGATAATCAAGCTTTATGAATGAACTTCTTATAAGTCATTCGGGTCCAACTTTATTTATCCTCATGGATAAAATAACAAATGTGCACAAAAAATCTTTATTACAATAACTTTATGTCTATAGACCAAAAAGAGACAAACCAAGCGAAAATGAATTAATGAGTCTCATATATTCCGCATGACTTTATTCTTTCTTTACCGGTGAACTTTAAGTCATGGGATCCGCAATCATTAATTCAGTACTTATATGCTCAATAGACCCTTT
Organism: Alnus rubra; assembly: GCA_028654335.1. Classification (NCBI taxonomy): domain Eukaryota; kingdom Viridiplantae; phylum Streptophyta; class Magnoliopsida; order Fagales; family Betulaceae; genus Alnus; species Alnus rubra. The sequence continues at coordinate 3,376,788 of JAJPGS010001499.1, read as the reverse complement.
ATGTCTCTTAATGTTATCTCTCATACTGAGATACTTAATGTCGATTTACTTCTGCTTCTACTCTTTATTCTTATAAAAGAAGATTATAGTAGAATTACCGCAGAGTATCTTTATGGTCTAACTGTAAAATCGACAAGATTGAGACTTTCAACAAATGTCTCAACCATCATGCCTGTGTACCAAATTCATAGCACGCTAGACTTTTAGCTTTCTTGGTAGACGTAGCAACTATAGTCTGCAAACTGCATCTCTAGGATATATCCTTCAATAAAAAGATATATACCTTAGAGTAGACTTTCTACTATCTACACAATCAGCAAACTCAAATCTGAACAACTAACCACCTTCAAATGGAAAGTGTATCCTTAGGTTAAGTTGTTCTTCTTGGTTCCTTGCATATACCGCAAGGCTTTATTTGCAGTACTTTATTGACTCAATATACTTATTGTCAGTCATATGGTTATGTATAATGCAGACGCTTAAAACTTTTCATCTGCCCTTATTCCAATACCTTTTGGGACATTAATCTGTATTTAATTAGTCCCTCTTAATTGCTACTGAAGGTGCAAATCCTTCATTCTAATTTTTTTTTTTTTTTTTTTCAAAACTTTTTCAAAGTAGGCCTTCCGAGACAATGTTAATATTCTTTATGTCTCTGTGAATCTCTATGCCAAAAGACATAAGAGGTTTCATCCAAATCCTTCATTTCAAAGTTTTGTGAACCTTATGTAGCAAACCTAAATCACCACTTGCAAATATAGGACTAGAAAGATTACTGTACTCCCACTGACCTTAAGGTATATATACTAATCAACAAGGTTTTCTATAAACAATAACCTTGTAAAAAGTATCTTACCATTGAGAGATCTATCACAGCCCAAAAATAGAATTCTTTAATTTGCAAGCTTTTCTGACTGTTATTTATAAAACCTTTTGATTGTTTCATGTAAACATCGTCTTTAAGATCCCTATTCAGAAAAGTTGTTTTCGCATCCACTTGATGTAGCTCTAGATCAAAAATAAGCTACTAATGCTATGAACCATCCTTAGACACTGGAGAGAATGTTTCACGATAAGCAATGCCTTCCTTATGAGTAAAACCATTGGCTACGAGTCTAGCTCGACCCTTCAGCCATGGACTTAACTCTCACTTCATGGCACTGAATCTCAATGTGGAGTTTTTTCCACTCATAGCATGTGAAAACAAATTTGGATCATCTTTATGTCCAATGTTAATATCAGACTCTGGGAGATATACAACATGATCACTAAGAATTGTTGATCTCCTTATTCTATAGGATTTTCTTAATTCTACTTCCTCTGCATTTTTGCAATGGGAGAATAGACTTTTGAACCTGTTCTGTATGAGTTGGTTGTTCTAGAAATGATTGTGGCTCAGGATAATCAATCTGATTTTCCCTGAATACAATCAATCATCCTCTATGAGGAGGAGATTTGGCCAACTCTAGTGCTTCCTCAAATTCCAATTTGTGTGAATGAGCACTCCCACTAGGTTCTGCATCCTCTAAAAATTTTAACAACTCTATGATCATATGAAGGATAATTAAACATTATAACCCCTTAAAGTTTACTAGATAGCTTATAAAGATCCGCTGGTTGTCCTTGAATCTAATTTTCTAAGGTGAGGGTTATAAATCCTCTCTTTAGCAAGGCAACCCCATATGTGTAAATAATGTAAACAAGCTTCCATCTATTTCATACTTTAAAAGGTGTCATAAAGACAACCTTAGATGAAATCCTGTTTAACATATACACAACGGTCTTCAAAGCTTTACTCTTTAAGGGTAATAACAGATTAGTATTACTAATCATTTCCCCTTGGTGTGTACCTACCTTAATACTCTATGCCTATATTAGATCTAATGATCTTCACATTGTTTCTCTTCTTCTTCCTTATAGATATTGAAAGCATTCAATACCCCAGCTTTAATATTTAGAAGATAGAGATACATAAACTTTATATGGTCATCACTAAAAGAGATCAAAATATCTCTGACCATTTAGGCAATGAGTATGAAAAGGTCAACACATTTCAATGTACATGATCTCAAGAATCTCAAAATGCTCTCTTTGGCACCTCTAGTGGTCTTGTTGGTATGCTTTCCCTTATGCAGTCCACACAAGTACCAAAGTCAGTAAATTACCGACTTTTATTTTTCTGTATAGAGATATATTTCAATCTCTAAAGCCATAACAAGAGCATTTTTAAATTCTCAAAGACTCTACTTTACGTCAACATCAGTATGCAGAAACAAACAAATAATTTTGTTTCAAAAATTGGGATGTAGGTCAATTTTAAATAGACTTTAAATAAACCCCAACCAATATTCCACCTAAAATAAGAAAATTTTCAAAAATAAAATTGAAATTTTTCACAAGTCAAACTTGAAAATAAATTTCTAAAAGATTATGGAATATAAATCATTTTTTAGGTAAAAAAATGTAACTGAATTTCAAAATTAACCTATAGATCCCAATAACCTCAAATTATAAATACGTGTTATTCATTTTAAAAAGACTCTGCATTTATGTTGACAACGTGGATTATTAAACCATAATCAATCCACAACATATTTGAATGAGTCACTAAAAGAGATTCACGACATATTAGATATATGAGATTATCTTTATTTTAAGTCATTTCTTTTACTTCATGCAATCTTTCTTTATATGCCCTTAATTTTCCTTATTTCATGAGAAATAGGTATCTTGATTGCCATAATACTTTATTGGCACCTTATTCTCATGCTTTAAGTGTTGGACATGATTGCATTTATTGGTCTTTCCTTTAATATGAGTAATCATGTGAACACTTTATAAATTCTCTCATATCCTTGAACACACATGGTTAGAAGTTTATTTACTAACCATTTATCCTTACGTGTGTTACAAGACAAAAATTCTACACTTAGAAGAGAGAATTCAAAATAAAATGACCAATAATGACTTAAAAAATCTCAATCTTTAGGGACTTAAGCTAAACTACAATATCCTTCATTCCTATAATGGAATTAGAAACACTCAAATGAAAAGGCATATTAATCATTTTCCAGTCAAAAAAATATTACCATAATGTATTGGAATATAAAACTACCAAAAGGTAGAGTAACAGGAATAGCTGCAATCACCAAGAATATTAAAATAAAAATACTTTAATGCTATGATATAACTTTATTTTAAATTGGCCAATGCCAATTTAAATAGTAAATAGTAAATTTCAACCTACCTGTGGGCAAAGGTTGCATCACGCATGAAATTTACTCTTTATTAATAAGACTAAAGCAAATTTAAATATTAATAAATAAAATTCTTCGTACCTTTGGGCAACCGAAAGAAATTTTACTTTTAATACTAAATTTGTTATCTTATTCTAATTAAGTCATAAAAATAAAAACTTCCCTTTGGGGATAAGTAATTAAATTTATGAATTAACTACAAGACGATATCAACTTTATTTTAAATTAGCCAATGCTAATTTAAATAGTAAATTTGAACCTACCTTTGGGCAAAGGTTGCATCACGCATGAAATTTACTCTTTATTAATAAGACTAAAGCAAATTTAAATATTAAAAAATAAAATTCTTCGTACCTTTGGGCAACCGAAAGAAATTTTACTTTTAATACTAAATTTGTTATCTTATTCTAATTAAGTCACAAAAATAAAAACTTCCCTTTGGGGATAGGTAATTAAATTTATGAGTTAATTACAATACGATGTTAATTTTTCTATATGAAGTTCATGTGTACGATCCGTATGCAAGTATTACAAAATTAGGATGCTTTGGCTCTCCCAAAATCATAATAATCACGCTGTAATTCATGAACATCTAATAAATCTTTATGAGGTTCATGCGTGTGATCCTGATGTAATTATCATAGAAAAATGGGATGCTTTGGCTCTCCCATAATTATTATGATAATTACGTGTGTGTAATCTTGATGCAATTGTCATTCAAAATTGGGATGCTGTGGCTCTCCCAAAATTATCATGATAATTGCTACTTCATTAACATCTAACAACTTTATAGATGCTCCCTTAATAGCCCCAGGAATATAACAAACCAATACTTAAATGGGGTAAACAGCATTTTCCAAGGTGCAAGCAGATGAGCTCCCAGGAAAGTGAGGGGGGTCACACCGGACACACTTAAATCCCAAGACTTTCCTTGCCAGAACTTTCCCCGACATTGCATTCTTAGATATTACTGGCCCCATTGAAATTGAGACGATGTCGTATGTGTTAGGAAATAATTAAATAACAATTATTTCTTTAACCTAACATGCGCAGCGGAAATTAAATAGAACAGTTTTAGGTATACCTCTAGCCATATTTGCTCAAGCGTCTCCACGATCCATCTGAAGAACAAGAAAGATTATTTGAGGGATCTTCTAACCTATGCCTATTGCTTGATGGCTGTACTGATGGTGTACACAGGCACTCTATTTATAGGCTAGGTCGGGGACCCTCAAAATGGTAAACACCTTAATTGTCTCCTTCCATCAAGGAAACAATATCGTTAATTGATTTTAAAATCAATTAACCGATTCCATATTTACGGTAATCTAAATAAATAGAATTAACCATAATACCGATTCTATATTTACGGTAATCTAAATTAATAGAAATATCTTCAATACCGTATATGTTTATTATTAAAATAATAAACATAATAGACACCGTAAATGTGATATAAAGGCCACAACCAAAAAGGAATAATATATACTACATAAATATAATATATATTACAGTATGATCTTCTTGCGACTTGAACCATGACCTTGGATTTTCTTTATGGTCTTCTTCTTTCTCGTAAGATTCGTTTAGAACAGCAAAACCTCGTTTTGGATTGGATTTGCAAGCGGTTTCTGCAAATGTTGATGGTTATAGCCTTACTAGCAAATTTACATGGTTATTTTATCTTGCTTGAAAATTTGGTGTTGGAACTCATATTTTATCGCTTTGAAGTAGGGATTGTAGTTTATGTTCGCGTGTCGGGTTCAATTCATGTCGAAGCATTGTTTTAAAACTATATAGGTTAACCCTAACCATTTAATTAAATGGCTTAAACCCATTAACCTTAACTTTTTAATTTTGTATTGGATTCGTATCATGTTTACGGGTCATGTCAAAATTGACTGCCATTATATCCTGTGTCAGGTTCAGGTCATGTCAAAGCATATGTATAAAATTATATAGATCAACGTTAACCCGACACATTTAATTAAATGTGTTAAACTCTTCAACCTTAACCCTCTTAATTTCGGGTTGGATTCGAAAGAATTGCCAACTTTACTTTCAAGCTCATATGAAGCATTTATTCGAAGAAAAAGGAATACGTACAGATAATAAATTGTAATATACTCTTTTATATCGCAAAAAAGACAAAAATATCCATAAAAGTTTCTTTTAAAAAGCGATCCACCACAAAAGTTGTAAAGACTCACGACCACTATTGCAGGTCTTGTGAAGACCCATGGTTAATATTGTGGGTCTGATAACCCACCGTCATCGTGGATCACCTCTTTTTTAATTTTATTTTTGTTTTTACATAAATATTTTTGTAAAATTAAATTATCGGTTGGTACCAGATTATTCGGACCGATAAACAAAATTTTAAATTAATTGATTTTTTAAGCTTACTTTTAAGGTTAATTTAGACGTTTTTAACCATTTAATATATATATATATATATATATATATATATATATATTTCAGGCTTTTTTTTGCCCGAAACACTGGGCTCAGAGTCGGAGGACATGATGCACAGAGGTATACATCAACTTTCTAACTCACTAAAACTTGCATTTTTATTTTTATTTTTATCTAGCACAAATTCATATTAGTATGCACTTTTTTTCTTCTGATTATTAAGAATTATATGTGGTTGATATCTTTCCTCTGCTTTCTTCTAGGCTCTAGCTCTAGTTCAATGTTGAATATGTTGTGTATTTGTAGGTGCCAGGGGTGTTGTTTCTTGTGCAACTATATACCATAGTCATTGTACAAGCACATTTTTTAGGTTGGAAGCTTTGGGATTTCTATGAGATGGAGTTGATGTTTCTTATTAGCATACAACTGTTCATCTTCAAATTTATATTCTCCCATGGATTCTCTGTTGTGCTAATTGTCTAAACCTGTTAGATATGTTTCTTACCAGTTTTCCCTCATATATATATATATATATATATATATATATATATAATTGTAAATTTGATTCTTCTATTTTATAGGTTTCTTTTCTGCAGTTTATTGTATTCATATTAGCTCTCCCCATGTTCATTTGTGCTTCAGAGTTTTTGATCAATTCGTTAAATACAGAAAATTACTCCAAAGTCAGGTACTTTTATGGTAACACTTATAATCATTGTTGACTTATTTATTTATGTACACACTCAAATAACATTATCTCTTTTTGTTATTTTTATTTTTTAAATATATATATATATATATACCTGATTACTAGTTATAACCGGTTTCAATATTTTTAAAAATAGGTAACCGCTTCGGTAAGACTAATTACCGGCCGGCTTTACACCCCTAGTCATTGACAATTTTGATGAAAATTTAATGAAAAAAGCACCGCTCATTGATGACTTTCAATAGCTTGGTAAAGCATTTCTCTCTCTCTCTCTCTCTCTCAACGCTCACATTTTCTGTGCTTTGACTTTCTCATTTGGGAAAACCCACTCCTCCACGCGTATATAAAACCCGAGTAATTCTAAACGTCATACCCATGTCCTTCTTGTATCCCTTTAAAAATGATGTGGCTTTTAAAATCACTATGTGATCAAAATTCAATTTTGATCAATCACAAGCTCAATGGTGATTTTAAAAGCCACCTCATTTTTAGAGGGATACAAGAGGGACATGCGTATGACATGTAGCATTACTCATAAAACCCACCCCTCTCCTCTCAACGTCTTCAAACCAATTCACACAGCTCTCCTTTCAAGTGCTTCCTAACCATTCTTCATCAAATGCTCCTTTCTGAAAATCAATGGATGAGATTGATCTTCCTTGATTTTTTTCTTTGCTCAGTTTCTCTTGAACTCATGCAAGACCCCATTATAGTCTCTACAGGAATAACCTACGACCACGAAAGCATGAAAAGTGGTTGTAGCTTGAGCTGTTGATGTATATCGATTTAAAATCTGAAATTTGTTTGAGAAATCTGAGACTTGAAATTGGTTTTTCTCCTCTTCTTCTTTGTACCTAGGCAGTTAGCAGATGCGGTTATCCAATTTTATAAATCGCCTTAAGTGGTTGCGGTTAGCAATTTTAGCCAATAACGACTAACTGCAACCACCTTTTCATCCCTACAGTATAGAGGCTATCCTCCATTTCTTTTTTTGGTTGGTAACTTCTTTTTATTTAGGGTAATTTTAGCTTGGTAAGAAATTCATAAAAAGAATAGAATGCATTAAATTATATACCTTAAAAAGAAGAAGAGATTTTATAAGGTGGATAAACAATTTATGATTAAGCAAGTAACTATTAACAAATAAGATTTATGGTGTGTTATTGTTATAGATTTATATTGTTTTGTGATGTCAATTTCAATTACCACATGCTCTTTAGAGGATTCCCTTCTTTTACCTACAATTAATTAGAATCAAGGTTAATTTCAAAATGAGTATAGAATTTGTCGGTCAAAATTGTTTTGATTTTTGGTCCAAGAGAGAATAAGAAAAAAGAGAAAAAATGGCACTTTCAATGCAAAATGTTATATCATATAATTAAATGGAAATGTGAAAGACCTATTTTTGTTTATTTACCATTTTCGATTCATGATGTCGTCATTGCTGTATTAGATGGAACTGAGGTAGTCGGTATGGGTGAAAATCCGGTTATGGTTATTGGTTATTAATTATTGGATAGTTGGTTGGCAAAAATTTCGAGCCGGCCCTGGTAACCGGGTAGCCAATTAACCGGTTATTTAATAATCGACGGCAACCGGTTGGTATCCAGTTTTTCGCACCGGTAACATAATTTTTTAAAAATTTTAGGCCTCGTTTGGTTTGCGGAATGACTATTCCATTAGGAAAATGGATTGTCATTCCTAGGAATAGAAGGTGGCAGAATGGAATGGCTATTCCTAATATTTAGTTTGGTAAGAATACATATATTTTAATTGGAATTCAATCAAAATTACTAAAAAAAAAGTCACATTTTAAAAAAAAAAAATTAAAAAGAAAATCAAATTATTAAAAAAACAAAAAAAAAAAAAAAAAAAAACCCATGGGTGGCCGACCACCGATTCACTTCGGGGGTGGCTGCAACCATCACTCCGGGGGTGATCGCGGCCACCCCTGAAGCCAGTCCGGGGTGGCCGTGGCCACCCCCGATGAGAATTGGGGGTTGCACAGGCCACCCCCAAAAGCGCCGGGGTGGTCGCACCACCCCCGGCTCCATATACTGGCTAGCCGGCCAACCAGTTAAGGGTTTGGTTTTTTTGATTTTTTTTTTTAAAAAATAATAATAAAATATAAAATAATGGTTTTTTTGGAAAATATTGCATTTACCCCAAGGAATAGCTATTCCTCTCATTTTTTTAGAGGAATAGGTATTTTTCTTCGTAAAGTAATAGGTATTCCAAGGAATAGACCCCTACCAAACAAAAGAATGATTATTCCATAGGAATAGCCATTCCATTCCAGGGGTCTATTCCGCGAACCAAACGAGGCTAGTCTTTCAGATGTTTTGAGCTTAATTCAGACGTTTTTAGCCCAATCTAAAAAGTTCTAAACCCCAAAGATTCAAAGAAGTAGAACGGCATAAAGTAAAGAGATAGAGAAAGAGGCAAAAAGTTGGAATGAAGAGGCAAAAAGTTGGAATGAAAACCGAAAAGTAAAACCCTAAAGGCTAGAATATTATTATTTTAATTTTTTGAATAATATATATATATATATATAGACACACACACATACCTAATTACCAGTTATAACTGGTTTACTATTTTATAAAACTGGTAACCGCTCCTGTAAGACCGGCTACCAGTTATTTCCAACCGGTAACAAAAGTGGTTTACCGGTTACTAGTTATAACCGACTGACTTTACACCAGTAGGCCATGGCCCCCCAATTCATTTGACACAAAAAAATAAATAAATAAATTAGTCTTAAGAAAAAATTGTATTCATATTTTAACCACATATTTTAATATATTTTTTGTTGACCCCCTCTCATTCAAATGTCTAGCTCCATTTGGTCTTAAGAAAAATTTTAATTTATATTTTGACTACGTATTTTAATATATTTTGGTTTGGTCTGATCTCATCCAAATGTCTGACTTCGTCCTGTATATAATATATTAATATGTATCTAATCCCCTAATGTCCATCCTTGAATATGTAGACTTTTTTTTTTTTTTTTCAAGGGCTGAAATCCATTCCTTAATAATGGCTTCCAATATGAATACGAAACGCTAATAAACTATTTTCCTCCCCATGCATCTATTTGGACGGATGTTAGAGCATGCAAAGTTCCAAAATATATGACCAAAGGAAAGGCCCATGTTCATACATATACTGCACAACCTTAAAGAAATGATAGAAATATTTTACAAATTAGATTTCACCCATCTTTAAAAGTCTCATATGTCGTTACTCATTAGCGCGTAAGAAACACATAATTTTTTGATAGCAAGTAGCATCAATAAAAAGAAAAAAGAAAATAAAATTAAAAATTGGTCACTTGACTCACTTAAAACGTACAATGGGTAACAAAAACTTGTAGAATCAGCGACCTCCTGAGAGAAGCGACTCTTCAACGGAAGACAAATGCGTGAAGGCCTTGTCCATAGGAGCCGCTGGATAAGACATGGGAAACGTTAAGCCGCTGGCACAAAGACCAACCGATGGTAGCTCTGGAAGAGGTACATCCCCCTCCAAGAACTGCACAACTTGCCGCATGCTTGGCCGGGCTGAAGCCTCTGAATTAGAGCACATCAACCCAAGTTTTAATACCAACTCTACTTCCTCTGCTACATATTCTGTACCCAAATTCGGATCCCTTGCCCCAATAATTTCGCCTCGGTTCCAGTGAGAAAGCACGCAATCGACCAAAATAATATCCTCTGTTCGCCATCGAGGCTCTAATGGTCTTCTTCCACAAGCAACCTCAAGCAAAAATGCCCCGAAGGCAAACACATCGGTGCTTGTTGTGGCCTTGCCGCTTCGAGTATGCTCTGGCGCAATATACCCAACGGTTCCAACGACATGGGTCGTTTGAGGGTCACTTCCACGGTCATAAAATATTGCAAGACCGAAGTCTCCTAATCTAGCATTCAGTTCACCATCTAGCATGACATTACTAGCCTTGACATCTCTGTGAACAACAACTTGCTCCCATTCTTCGTGTAGATAAAACAGCCCCGATGCCACACCTTTAATGATTCCAAATCTCTGGCTCCAGCCCAGAGTGAGCTCAGGTTGGTAATAGAGGTACTTGTCTAGGCTTCCACTGGGCATGTAGTCATACACCAAAAGCAGCTCTCTCTTTCGCCGGCAATACCCCAAGAGTGGAACTAAATTCTTGTGACGGAGCCGACCCATACTCACAATTTCTGCAACGAATTCTCTCATTCCCTGCCTTGATTCGTGGGAGATCCTCTTCACCGCAATCTCAATTTTGGAGGTAGGGAGTACACCTCTGTAGACCTTACCAAATCCACCCCTGCCCAATAGCTCTTTCTCCCTAAATCCTTTAGTGGCAACAAAAAGATCTTTGTATTTGAATCTGTGAGGCCCATAGTCAAGCTCCCAGTCTTCCAGCAATTCTTCAAACTTCCTCTTCCTTCTTATGACATAAACTACACCTGAAATTGCTACCAAGACTAAACTAACAATTATCACAGGCAACCCAATTGTCAAAAATTTGGATCTCTCTATACCTCCTAATATCGAAGGCAGCTTGGGAAGTTGAGAGAGAAGAAGTTCTGGAGCCTGGCCATTCATCTTAAAGCTCCAACCCAGAACATAATGGGATGTTAGGCGTGAACCAGTTGAGGACGAGAAGCCGACATACATGTTGTTGCCAATGATAGGTGAAAGATCGCGGGACAAAGACAATAGCGGAATTTTGGGTTTGCCGACATTGAGTGGAGCTAAAGTAACACTGATTCGCTTCTCGACACCGTCGTATTCCACCCAAACTTGCATTTGCTCGCCGCTTATAAGGCTCAGGTTCCTAAAATCACCATTGTCATCAGCATAATATCCTGCGCTAACAGATTTCACGGACTTCAACCCATTTATATCAATCCCAACATGGTTATCATTGATGTCAGCAAACTCGTCGCTCTTGACGGTATCGAGCTCTATTGCGAGAACTTGATTGGTGGCATTACCATTGTTGCTAGCATTGAAAAGGCCAAGGTACCGGCTATGCAGAGCTCCTGGGAGCCCTCCTGTGGGAGCAATCACGAAAGCAATTCCATGACCGCTCAAAGCGGGATATTTAGAAATGACACCAAATACAAAGGTCGTAGAGAAGGAGGAAACGGTGCCATTCGACGATTTCTTAAAGCTTATTGGATTGGGGTAGAAAGCGTGGCCCATTTGTTGACGCTTTGTAGTATCTGTGAGCTGCAAAAGGCCAGTAGAAGTGATTCCGGCTTCGCCGTCTATGCTTAGATTTTCCGGTTTAAACCCGACGAAGGTGAAGCTGGTATTTTCGGAGGCTACTAAGCTGATTAGGAGAGGCAGAAGGAATACTAGGTTGGACAACATGGCTATATTTTAAAGAAAAATCACTTTCAAGTTTAAAGACATGTAGCGTCGGTTTCATAGTTCCACTGGCAAAATTTCATGACATGAATCATGAGTTCTCAAATCTTTATATAAAATTCCTAATCTATCCCTCTAATCTGAAGAAAAAATAAAGGCCTCTCCCGAGTCAACTCAGCGAATGAAATCAATAGTCGTCAGCCTTGGACATGAGGGAGAGTCCTTCGCCATGGACTTGACTCTCGAGGGAAGACTCTGGAAATGTGTTAATGAAAATGATAGTCAACACGGTAGGGAGGAAGAGGCCAGTCTTCTGAGGCAATGCCCCTTCCTTTTAACGAATTTTCAGTTATACCCTTCTCTCACTGCGCGTATTTAGAGGGTTGCCGGCTTGGTTGGGATGGGGAAACATGTTTTCAACCTTCCATTTCTTTAAAAAATTCATTTTTTTTTTTTTAAAAAAAAATATTTATTTTATAATTCCAATTTGATTCATTTTCTTTTTTTTGAATAAAAAGGAAAAATTGAAAACTGACTACAAAACCTTCCGTTTTGGCAAAAGCAACTATAGTGTCATCATCATTAGTTTAATTAGTGGTTAAATTCTGTTGATGATATTTTTGAGCCGGTGACGTGGGATCATCAGAGACGTCCCTTCACTCGCGCCCTGACTTGTAAAACAGGAAAGACCGGCCGGGGGTGGCCGGCGGAGCCTCCTCCGACGATCAAGTCAGTCCAGTGTTTGTAAGAAGAGGAGAGAGGGAGAGAAGATCTCATAGGAAAATGAATTGCCCTTTTATAATTTCTATACTCCCTTTTTATACCCCTATGTGCTATATGTCTCTTTTACCCCTGTCAAGCACAGGGCTCCATGTAAACGTCTCATATCTTCCCTGACTTGATTTGACTGGTTTCATAAATATTGAAGGCTTCCTGCGACCAATGTCATTGTCCGGGGACCAATCCTTTCCGTTGTCCGAAGTCCCACTTAGAGGGCAAATATCTTTCCACCTTAGGTGGGGGAGGAAAATTCCTTAACAAATTCAATCTTTTGTGAAGTTAATTATTGTTCAATTACTTTAAAAGGTTTTGATCTTGTCAGAGGGATCAAATGAACAGGAAAAACAATTTTACCCATTTTCTTGGGCATTTTACATACATTAATATAACGAGCATTTAACCCGTGCAATGCACGGATTGTTTTTAATTTTTTTTTTTTTATTATTTTCAGATTTAAATTTACAAAAAAATAACAAGAATAATATACTTAACAATAACCAGCTTTTTTCTAAATTGTTAAACAAATTAGACCATGATAAATTATTTGCGTATAACATATATTGTTTCCCAAATCTTAATTTGGTATGGGACTAAGAAATCATTAAATGATTTTAGATATGTCTATTTCAATTATACCGTACCAAATTATTTTAAAGGGATGGTATAATTAATTTCATGAAGAACTGCCAAAGGTTTAGCATGGTGCTGGATAAGAATTTCAGGCGAATAAGACTTCAATAGAAATAAGTCTTCTAGGTCTATTAGGTTGGGTTTATGAACATCGCAAAACCTTAAGATTTTGGGAACTAAATAACTTTGAGATGAATCAGACTATGAAAGTGTAAAGACTCTAATTTTTTCCTAAATAAAGATCAAACTCTATGTATTTTTACTTTTTAAACAATAATAAAATATAATATATGTAGTTTATTTTTATATATCACCATCATTTCCCTAAATTCAGTGTAAATTTTATAGAAAAAATGAAAAATAAGCAAGTTGAATTAAAAATAATACATAAATTAAAAGAGAAAATAAGGATAAAAAATGTAAATAGAAGAACATAACCATGGGAAATAAAGACAAACCACCAAAAAATGGAAAATGCTAATACAATAAAAAAGAATTGTATTTTCTGTATACTTTTATGGTTCTAATGAAGCCCTAAATGCTAATTTTGTTAAGCATCTAAACAATTTGCATTACACAAAGTAAAAAGGAAAAACTACTCTATAAACAGTGTAAACTAAAGAATCATCATACCTCGTACAAAAAATAACCATAAGAAACTCTTTGTTACCATCATTTTTCAGAATTTGGTGTAAAATTTACAAAAGGTAAAATAAGCAATTTGAATGAAAAGTAATATATGTATTACATAAAAAAAATAAGGACAAAAAGCGGAAACAGAAGAAAAGAATCATAGAAAATATAGACAAAAAAAATGAAAAATACTAATATAATAGAAATAGAGTTATCTTTTATATATACTTTTATGGTTCATATGAAACCTTGAAAGTCAATATTATCTATCAATAAACAAATTGATTTGAATTTACAGTTTACGATTTAAATTCACAGTTTACTTAACGGACTCTTCTTATCAAAAACTAAAATAAAAAAATAAAAACAAAAATAAGGACAAAGGATGGAACCGTAAGAATTTTTTTTTTTTCTATATTTTTTCCGGTTTGAATGAAATTGATAAGTATAGGAAGAAGTCCCTCCAAAATGAGATTTTTTTTTTTCTCAAAGAAAATACTTTTAGCACAAAAATCAACAATAATATATAAATTAGAACATAAAATAAAGACAATAAATGAAAACAATATACTCATATTATAAAAATAATTGTCTTTTCATTTTATTTTTTTGTATGTTTTCTCCGATTCCAATGAATTCATAGCCTCATAGGTATAGTAAGAAGTTATGTCTAATAGAGATTGATTTTTTTTTTTTTTTCACGACCATCCTTTGCATATATAACGTTTTAAAAAAACTACTTTTATAACAAAAATAAAAATAATATATAAATTAGAACAGAAAATAAGGACAAAATATGAAAACGGACAACATACAGAATCTAGAAAAATACTTCTATAATAGAAAAAGAATTGTATTTTTTGTATATAAATTAGAGCATAAAATAAGGGAAAAAAAATGAAAACGGATGATTTTCAAGTAGTGTTTAGAAATGGCTATTATTTTGTTGTTTGCACGTACGGACCCTTCTGCACATGGTTTCTAGATGGTAGGAAAACGAATTCCAAGGGGAATTAGAATTGAAGAAACAGAGTGGGAATACGTACTTGTTGAGAAAGCGCATCTGGGTTTGTTGCAGGGGAAAAGGTTTTATAAGAATTTCATGAAGAGGTAGAGTTCGAAAGAGAGAGGGAGATGGGTTTTCTAATGCAAGCAGGTTTGTGGGATTGCAAGCAGGTTTGTGGGATTGCAAGAAGGAGAAAATGATTAACTAACGGTGATTTATTGTTTGCGGTTTTTGGAAGCGGTTGAGGAAAAAAAAAACTGTTTTTACACAAAAATAAGATACAGTTATTTTATAGGGAGAAAAACTATTTTTACACAAAAATAGGTACATTTGTTAGTTTAATGGAACCACTTGTCTGAATATTATGCTTTTACACAAAAATAGGTGCACTTGTCATTTTAATGGAATGCCACTTGTCTTAATATTAGGCATTCATCTAAATGATTCCTCTATTATATATGATATATATGATATGATATGATATATGATTCTATAATAATAATGATAACATTTAGTGTAACGACTCACCTTCAATGGAGTCGTTAGAAGTGCGTCGTTATAAATGGTATCAAAGTCATTGTTCAGTTTGAGATGGAGGAGCGTGTACAAGCCTATAAAAGTTGCCTTTGAACACTAGTTGGAATGCTAAAAATAGGGTAATCCATGAGGGTCGCCAGTTGGAATGCTGAGTCCTAAGATGGAGTGATTGTGATGTCTCACCCTGTCTGAATATAAGAATTGTGATGTGTTTATATGTATATTGGCATCTATTTTGTTAACGGCTCGTTTTAAAGCCGTAATGATCATAGACCTATTAGAACTCTTCAGTTAAATGTGTTTATGCTAGAGTAGTACTAATATAGATGATCTAAAATCTCACTAATTTGAGGGAGTAAAAAACAGACAATATTATATCATCCTCACATTCAAGCTGAAAGGGAGGGATTCTTGAAGAGGTCAACCACATAAAAGCCTAGTTAAGAGATGACCTGTATAGGTTTCATTCTGGCATTCACATCATTGATACAAAATACTTGAGAATTAATGTTATTAATTTATTGAGAGGCTTCCTCCAAGTGAATCACTTTGTTCGTAAGAAAAAAATCATCATTTGCTAGCCTACGAGTTGCACCATTTGCTTTTCTTCTAACGTGAGACACTCCATTGTTGTAAATAATTCAACACTATTACTATTAGGATAAAAGAAATGACTCAGGTTTGACAAAAGAGAAATACTACAAAATTACTTTTTTTTATTTCGCGCAATGACGATGTGCTCAACGAACCTTTATATTAGTTATTGTATATACATACATCAACAAACAATCTAAAATACAAAAATATTCAATCAAAAAAAAAAAAAAAACCCTTCTAAATACGTACATCAACAAGTGTATATGAAAAATGATATTTACATAACACACTTTACACAATATTTACACAACACACTCACATGAAACCTCACATTCCGGACGCTAGAAAGCACATGATCAGAGGCTTAACTCCCCCATTTCCGGGAGAAACCGATTCTCACCCTCATTGTAAATACACACAGACATCCAAGTATACTTTAGCTGAAATTATTATAAAGCTTATGTTTTTTTGGAGAAGTGAAAATAAGGAAAGGAGAATTTCAAACTGAAAAGGGGAATCACTTGTACAAAGAAGAGGGACAATAAAAAAAAAAAATCAATAAAATCTTTTTCACCAAAATAAAAAAAAAATTACGTCATTGGAGCATGATATGTTTCCGTATTCGCTCCAATAATATTCCACGAGTCACTGGGCTTCGGAGGTCATCCATTGCAAGGAGGGCTCCTGGAGAAGGCACGTGCTCGACACGTGCCGGCTCTGGCAACGGCTTTCCCGGTACTGGTTGCTTGTGGTTTTCTGTTTTGTTGTATATTTTTTATCTCTTTTCATAGTCTACTATTGTAATGACCAGATTTTGTTTGAGCATTTAGATGGCTTTGTAGTTAAATCGGCCCTCCTTTCTTTAGATATGTTGTGCTTTATTGTAAGGAAAGACTCAAATGTATGTTCTTGTAATGTTTGTTTATTATCTTGGTAGCTGTTTTAAGTCAGGATTTTTCCTAACTTAGTGCGTGAGAATTCTGTATCTAATTTTTTTTCTTAGTAATGAAATTTACTGCCCTGCCAGTTTGTTTTTAAAAATAAAAAATAAAAAATAAAAAAATAATCCACGAGTCACCCGCAAAGTTTCGCCCAAATTGCCGAGCAACCGATATTTAGCTCAACTTTTTTCTAGTGGATCTCTCATTTTCTTTCTCTCTTTCTTCTTTTTTTTCTTTTCTTTTCTTTTCTTCTTCTTCTTTTTTTTTTTTTTTTTTTTTCAATTTCTGGGAAATAAATTATAAAGATTAATACTAAAAAGTCTTAAATACTAATATGGCAACTCAGCGTTCTTGAATGAATCGTTGAATGGTGGAAGCTGATTTGAAGTAGCAGCCACACGATCAGCCGCCGTTCTAGAATAACAACTTTTGCGACTTGTCATGGTAGAAGCCACAGATCCAATGCCCGTTTTTCTATGCAGACCATTCAGCATTTGGACTTGTCAAATGGGCATGGCCAATCGCCCCCGTTGAAATTGAGACGATGTCGTATGATCTTCTTGCGACTTGAACTATGACCTTGGATTTTCTTTATGGTCTTCTTCTTTCTCGTAAGATCCGTTTAGAACAGCAAAACCTCGTTTTGGATTGGATTTGCAAGCGGTTT
Source organism: Alnus rubra (assembly GCA_028654335.1). Taxonomy (NCBI): domain Eukaryota; kingdom Viridiplantae; phylum Streptophyta; class Magnoliopsida; order Fagales; family Betulaceae; genus Alnus; species Alnus rubra. Next base: position 3,359,249 of record JAJPGS010001499.1, on the reverse strand, counting down.
CTGCAAATGTTGATGGTTAGCCTTACTATATTTCTTTTCCAAACGGTTCTAGCAAATTTACATGGTTATTTTCTCTCGCTTGAAAATATGGTGTTGGAACCCATATTTTATCGCTTTCAAGTAGGGATTGCAGATTATGTTCAGGTTGTATCGAAGTATTATTTTAAAAGTATATAGGTTAACTCTAACTATTTAATTAAATGGATCAAATCCCTCAACTTTAACTCTTTAATTTTGTATTAATTTGTGTCGGGTTTACGGGTCATGTCAAAAATTGACTGTCATTATATCGCGTGTCGGGTTCAGGTCATGTCAAACGTAGGTATAAAATTATATAGGTCAACCTTAACCCGACACATTTAATTAAATGGATCAGACTCCTTAATCCTAACCATTTAATTTTACATTGGTTATAAGGAATTGCCAACTTTTCTTTCAAGCTCATATGGAGCATTTATTCGAAGAAAAAGGAAAAAGTACAATTAAATAATAATTGTAATATGCTCTTTTATGTCGCAAAAAGACCAAAATATCTATAAAAGTTTCTTTTAAAAGCACCCACACAAAAATTGTGAAACTCAGACTACTATTGCAGGTCTTGTGACTATGAAGACCCATGACTGATATGGTAGGTCTAATGACCCACAGTCATTGTGGATTACCTGTTTTTTAATTTTTTTTTATTAAGAATATTTTTATCAATCGGGGTACATAAATATTTTTGTAAAATTAAACTTACTCATTAGTTAATTTGTCAACACACTCATGAGAAAAATAGCTTTGCAAAAAGAAAACATCGGCACATCATTGAGTCTGGGCTTTCTCTCATGGCCCAATCCTTTGCTCCTAAAAAAATAAAGAAAACCCGACGGTTACCGGTTTGTACCCGATTATCTAGACCAATAATTAAAATTTTAAATTAATATATTTCTTAAGCCTACTTTTTAAGGTTAATTTAGACATTTTAAACCTTTTTAAAAAAAAAAAAAAAAAAAAATCAGGCTTTTTTTGTTTTTTTTTTGGCCCAAAATGCTGGGCTCAGAGTCCGGAGGACATGATGCACGGAGGTATACATCAACTTTCTATCTCAGTAAACTTGCATTTTTTTTATCAAGTACAAATCCATATTAGTATGCACTTTTTTTCTTCTGATTATTAAGAATTACATGTGGTTGATATCTTTCCTCTGCTTTCTTCTAGGCCCTAGCTCTAGTTCAATACCAGGGGTGTTGTTTCTTGTGCAACTATATACCATAGTCATTGTACAAGCACATGTTTTAGGTTGGAAACTTTGGGATTTCTATGAGATGGAGTTGATGTTTCTTATTAGCATACAACTGTTCATCTTCAAATTTATATTCTCCCATGGATTCTCTGTTGTGCTAATTGTCAAAACCTGCTAGATATGTTTCGTACCAGTTTTCCCTCATATATAAATGTAAATTTAATTCTTCTATTTTACAGGTTTCTTTTCTGTAGTTTATTGTATTCATATTAGCTCCCCCCTTGTTCATTTGTAATTCAGAGTTTTTGATCAATTTGTTAAATACAGAAAATTACTCCCGAGTCAGGTACTTTTATGGTGCCACTTATAGTCATTGTTGACTCATTTATTTATCTACACACTCAAATAACATTCTCTCCTTTTATTATTTTAATTTTTTAAATACATTTAAATATATATTATATTTTTTATATATACACGGTACCCGGTTACCAGGTATAATCGGTTTCAATATTTTTTAAAACCGGTAACCGCTCCAATAGGGTCGGTTATTGGTTATTTCTAACCGGGTACCACAGCGGTTGGCCAATTTGCCGATTACCGGCTAGTTATAACTGATCGACTTTACACTCTTAATCTGTGACAATTTTGATGAAAATTTGATGAAAAAAGCACCGCCCATTGATGACTTTCAATAGCTTGGAAAAAAAGTCATCTCTCTCTCTCTCTCTCTCAACGCTCGCATTTTCTGTGTTTTGACATTCTCATTTGGAAAACCCCTCTCCTCCACACGTATATAAAACCCACCCCTCTCCTCGCAATGTCTTTAAACTAATTCACACAGCTCTCCTTTCAAGTGCTTCTTAACCATTCTTCATCAAATGTTCCTTTCTGAAAATCAATGGATGAGATTGATGTTCTTTGATTTTTTTTCTTTGCCCGGTTTCTCTTGAGCTCACGCAAGACCCTGTTACAGTCTCTACCGGAATAACCTACGATCGCAAAAGCATCGAAAAGTGGTTGTAGCTTGAGCTGTTGATGTATATCGGTTTAAAATTTGGAATTTGTTTGAGAAATCTGAGACTTGAAAGTGGTTTTTCTCCTATTTTTCTTTTTGTCTAAGCAGTTAGCAGATGCAGTTATTCAATTTTACAAACTGTCCTAAGAGGTTGCAGTTAGCGGTTTTAGCCATTAACTGCTAGCTTCAACCACCTTTTCACCCTTAAGCATAGAGGCTATCCTCCATATTTATTTTTTGGTAACTTCTTTTTATTTAGGGTATAAAAAGAATAGAATGCTTTAAATGATATTCCTTAAAAAAAAAAAAAAAAAAGATTTTATAAGGTGGATAAACAATTTATGATTAAGGAAGTAACTATTAACTAATAAGATTTATGGTGTGTTATTGTTATAGATTTATGTTGTTTTGTTATGTTAATTTCAGTTACCACATGCACTTTAGAGGATTCCCTTCTTTTACCTACAATTAATTAGACTCAAGGTTAATTTCATCATGAGTATAGAATTTGTCGGTCAAAATTGTTTTGATTTTTGGTCCAAGGGAGAAAAAGAAAAATGAGAATTATAGAATTAATAGAATTATAGAAAAAAGAGAATTATAGAATTATAGAATTATAGAATTTTGGTTCAATGCAAAATGTTATATTATAGAATTAAATGGAAATGTGAAAGATATGTTTTTCTTTAATGGGTTAAATACAAAAAAGTCTCCCAAACTATCACTCGTTTTCAGGATGGCTCCCTGAACTACCATGGCTTGTAGTTCGGCCCCGCAAACTACTAACTTCTTTGAAAATGGCCCAATCCGTCAGTGTTTACCGTCAATATAGATGGAAAACACTACATGTGCTGTGCCCATGACTCTAAAGGACTAAAAAATCAAAAATGCCCTTCTTTTTAAACATAAAATTACTAAATTGCCCTGTGAAAAAATAACACGATACTTAGTAGTATAAGACCACAATATTACGAATATGCCATTGTAGATCACAGCAAGTTATGATATAGCATCCGAGTGCACACCGGCTCGATCCATTTGCATAAAAAAGCTCTCAAGTGCCTTGTATGCATCACCATGCATAGCAAACACCATAATCATGGTATTCCACGTAACAAGACTCTTTCTACAGAACATGTTCTCAAACACACCACACGCTTTATTGACGAAGCCACATTTCGCATGCATATCAACAACTCCATTACAAACTGTCACGTTCATGTCTAGCTTCTCCTCCATGATATACGCATGAATCTTTTTGCCTTCTTTCAAAGCACCCGAATCTGTTTTTACATGCAATTCCTTAATTAAAACCTCCAAGCTGTTACAGCTAGCTTGTTCTAACCTAAATTGATCGACATTTTACAAAAAACAATCATACAACATCTCGTATGGCCAGATATGTGAAACAAAATAGAAATAAAAATATATTCTAAAACAATCTTACAAAAATTATGCATACTATGTTTTAACTGTGAACCATCGGAAGCATTTATCATACTGACACGCGTGGAGAAAAGTGAGGGGACCAATCGATAGTTTGATTTCCCATTTTGTATGCATACGCATTCTATAGTGAGATTGTGAAATAGATGCAATTATGTCAGACTGACCAGCTTGTAAGGACACAAATTCATCACGAGCCAAGAAAATTGCTTCATCACCCAAGCTTGTTATCTCCTCCCAATTCAATTTGTAAACCAAACTTCAAAAGGTCATCATTGGAGTTGAAAACTTTATGAACCATTAATAGATCCCCAGACAACGATGATGCAATGACCATGCTTTATTTTTAACCTCCAAAACAAAGCACAAAGACTAAACCTCCAAAACAGATCTCTCTCTCTCTCTCTCTCTCTCTCTCTCTCTCTGTGTGTTTTGGGCTCCGCCGGTTGCTGTAATGACTGAGTGAAAAACAAATATTAAACGTGAAACCACGAGAGTACCTCGTACAGAACCTACAGACGAAACCAACAAACTTAAATTATCAGAAACAAAAAGAAAACAAAAATTGAAAACTTGAAGTATTAAACACGACTACAAATGCCGAAACCTTTGGGATTTCGCGGTGTCCTCCTCCGAGCCCCTGCGTTGGAAGGAGTTGCCGGCGTGTGGGGAGACGATGGGCTGCCGGAAGGCGAGGTCGAGCAGCGTTGCTGGCGTGTGGGGTGATCACCTGCTGCGAAGGAGTAAAAACAAGAATAACAAATGATGCAAGATGAACTTTTGTGCAGGCAAAGGGGTATTTTCAGGCTTTTGGGCTAAAAGAGTCACGTGTCGTGCACGTGACTTGGTTTCCATCCACTTAAATGGCACAAAGTGACGGATGGGGCCAAAAAATAAGCAATTGGTAGTTTGGGGGGTCGGACTGCAAACACTGGTAGTTTGGGAGGCCATCCAGAAAACATGTGATAGTTTGTGGGGCTTTTTTGTATTTAACCCTTGTTTATTTCCCTTTTTTAGTTCATGCTGTTGTCATTGCTGTATTAGATGGAGTTGGGGTGGCCAGTAGGGGTGAAAACCTGGTTATGGTTATTGGGCAGCTGGTTGGCCAAAATTTTCAACTGGCTTTGGTAACCGAGTAGCCAGCTAACTGGTTATTAACCGGTGGCAAACGGTTGGTACTCGGTTATCCGCACCGGTAACCGAATTTTTTAAAAATTGGGTCTTTTGGGCAAATTTTATGAATTGTGCCTACTTTTTGAGCTTAATTTAGATGTTTTTAGCTGTTTTTAAAAAGTTCTAAACTCTAAAGATTCAAAGAAGTAAAACGGTAGAAAGTAAAGAGAAAGGCGGAAAGTTGGAATGAAAACTGGAAAGTAAAACCCTAGAGGCTAGAATTTTATTATTTTAATTTTTTGAATATATATATATATATATATATATATATATATATAGACACACACACACACACACACACACACACACACACACACACACATACCTGGTTACCGGTTATAACCGGTTTAAATATTTTATAAAATCAGTAACCGCTCTGGTAGGGCCAGTTACCAATTATTTCCAACCGGTAACAAAAGCAGTTGACCAGTTTACCGATTACTGGTTATAAGCGGCAGGCTTTACACCTGTAGGCCATGGGCCCGCAATTCAATTGAAAAAAAATAGTCTTAAGAAAAATTTATATTTATACTTTGATCACATATTTTAATATATTTTTTGTTGACCCCCTCCCATCCAAATGTCTAGCTCCATTTGGTCCTAAGGAAAATTTGTATTTATACTTTGACTACATATTTTAATATATTTTTTATTTGGTCCCCTCTCATCCAAATGACTGGCTTCGTCCTGTATAATATATTAATATGTATCTAAACCTCTAATCTCCATCCCTGAATACATTTTCTTTTTTTTCTTTCTTTCTTTTTTTCATGGGCTGAAATCCATTCCTTAATAATGACTTCCAATATGAATCCAAAATGTAGTGCCCCAGCTTTACTTAATGAAAAACGAAAGTGGAAATCTCCAATTTATACTAAGCACTACTATCTCAACCTTAATATCATCAGAGTTCATATATCTCACAGCAGAAATTATTAGCAATAAAGTTTTGCCTTTCAATTGATCTTATAAACTCAACAATAAAGTATTCCAGAGCTTCTATTACATTTGTAAAGTCATTACAAACTCAAATCTTACTCTTTATATATCAACACCACAATATACCACATGACATTAAAACAAATTCTGTAAATATTGACTTAACTCAAATCAGAACTTCATAAGTCTAGGATCCCTGAGTACCTCAAGAAAAGACATCTAAGCATTGCTATGAGATCCCCACAATCTTCCATACCTGCAAGTTCTATTACAATAACTATGCAATTGTGGATAGGCGGATTAATGAGTACACGGTCTCAATAAGTATAAGAAATTATTGAGCATTTCCAAATATGAGCCATCTTTTTAGAAAATGTCTCCGACATGGTGATTATAATAAAAGCTACATTAGGTTTACCAAAAAGAATCATTTTATGTAATTCATAGCTGATAAGATAAGCATTGTAGATCTGTTTGATAATACATAATAAAATTCACTTATCGTTTTAGTGACATTTCTTTAATGCGTATGGTATAGCTTTATACATATATCAATATACATGTCATTTACATCTCATAACATTCATATATATATAAATATAAAGCAGTGAAACAAATCAGTAATCACAAAACATATAAATCACATTATTCATTATATATAATGCATTCTTCTCTCATTTTTCTCTAAGAGACTTTTTAGCTCATCCGGCTTTCTAAAGCACTTTAACCTTTTGTTTATGGCTATCAAGAGGCACCGTCAGTTCCTCAGTTAAAGTTTATAGGAGACACCTTTGGCTCCTCGTTTAACGTCTATAGGAGACACCTTCAGCTCCTCGTTTAAACCCTGTTCATCAAAAAAATTCGGTTTCTTATTTAATCTGAAAGGCCCATTTGGCTTCTACAATTAACATAAGAAAGCTTTTCGAATTCTTATTTAATCTAGAAGGTCCCTTTGGCTTCCACAATTAACATAAGAACACCTTTTAACCGTACATTAAGACTAGGCTTGGCAATTCGGGTTGGCAGGTCAGGTTCGTGTCGACCTGGCTGACCCGATTACACAATCGGGTAAACACAAACCCGACCCGATCATTAATCGGATTGAAATATGGAACCCAAACACAACCCACTTCCAAATCGTGTTACCCGTACACGACCCAGTAAACACGAGCAACCCAAAATTTTCCACAACCCGATCGGTAGCTCAATCGAAAAACAAGAGAACTGAAAAAAAAAAAAAAAAAAAAAAAAAAAAAAAAAAAAAAAATTCACATTCGGCCATTATGAGTAAGACTGTAAGAGGAACAACCCAAGGAAATTTCTAAGCAAAACAATAACAAAAATCCCTTAACCCATTTGGTTCCCCAACCTAAAACAAGAAAAAACCCAAAAAATTTCTCCACCCATTCTCAACCCACAACAAAGGACCAACCACTTTAAATCACAATTACAACTCACAACAATTTGAACCCAAAATCAACAACTCCAAAGAACTAGAAACCGAAAATCGCAAAGAGCCCACAGCAATTTGAAACCAAAATCAACAAACTGTGAACCGAATTACCGAGGTCACCGAACTGTGAACTGTGAGTCTGTGAAGGGCCTGAAAGGCTGAAGCACAAACCGTGACTGTGAGGCGCTGTGGCTGTGTGTGACTCTGGGAGGCGTCGTCGCCGTCATGGGCTTATGGATGTGGCTGCGTGAACGGCGGGTGACCGACTGATTCGGAGTCTCGGAGAGTCGGACTGAACGAGTGAAAGAAAGTGAAAAATGAAAGTGTGCGGCTAGGTTTCATACTTTCATCTGCTTTCTTGAAGTTTCATTATTTTTTTGTTTTTTTGTTTTTAGCCGGGTTATAATCGTGTTGGCAGGTCAACCCGCGGGTTGACCCGCCAAACCCGATTGTAATCGTGTCGTAATCGGGTCGACCCAATTACGACCTGAACCTGATTATAATAAACCCAAACCCGGTTTTTTCATGTCGTGTTCGTGCCGAGTTTGCGAGTCATGTCAAAAATTGCCAACCCTAATTAAGACTTTCTGGCTTTTTATTTAACCTGTAAGGTCCCTTCGGCTTCCATAGTTAACATAGAAAACCTTCTAGTTTCTTATTTATCATTTATTCTCATTAATCAACGATGTGCAATAACATGTCTCTCTTAAAGTCATTCTTTTGTTCTCATAATCATCCTCTTTCATTTCACAAATTGTTTCAACACATGTAAAAATAATTAAAACATATAATCATTTTATTCATAAAATAGTCAGGCTCATGTAATTTAAATAATCATATCTCAACACTTTATCAAATGCTTCAATAAGTAAAATAGTATCATTTCTCAGTAAGTAGTTATACTTACAAGCTTCGCAGACCGTTAAAGTGAACTTCTGCCTTGATACACTTTTCTTGTCGGTTCTTTTCGCAATTCCTCGCTTCAACCATTTATCTGGTACTTTACATTGAAGAACTAGCTTCAATCCTAAGCATCATTCGGTCCTCCCTACGTGTCACACTATAAGCGACACTTTAATCAACGTGAATCCAATCTGATTAACCAATCCCATAATCTTTCTAATAGTAACACACACAAATACACGTGGCCATCACTAGATGTACATATCCAATAAAATCCACTAATATTCGGTCATGATAATAGATACACCATCCAAATCATCTCCAAACTATTATACACCCCATCACTAATATCGGCTAGCTACCAAAACAACATCAAAATCCAAAGCAAGCTAAATACCTACTCAAACTAAAGCTACCCATTATTGATATTCTCCTACAAAGCCAACACTTTATATTCATACAATTGGCTAGCATTCAAGAAAACTCCAGCAATTAATAACCCAAAAATACCATGAATGGCTTAATGAAAATTTATCAAAATCAATCACCTAAAGCTGAAGTCATAACCGGCTATGGTTCAACCTTAACAATTGAATCTTACAACTAGCCCATATAAAAAGAAACAATCCTCAAATCATACGGCTAAATAGAACTATCAACAAAACCCACCAACACTCATTTGTCCTTTAACTAAAACCACAACAATATCATCAAACCACATCTTTTTAAGAAAGAGAGTACCCAAAGAAATCATCCTTCCATTCAGCCATGAATCTTTCAAAGCTATAACTTTAACTCCTAAAACAACCCCATATTTTCAAGTCATCAACACAATCTAGGAAAACACCAACTAATTACACCCAAGACAGAGGAATAATTAAACCGTAAAACAACCCAAATTAACCTTCAATCACCGAAATAGGGGAAATAATTCAAACTCGAAAACCCACTCTAATTCGGCCAAGCATAGAAATTCAAAACACCCAAAATCACAACCAAACCATAATTTTGCCGTGAATCAAATCCAACCAAAACAGGGGATACTCGATCCACCAGGAAATCATATGACCAAGAATTATCAACCCAAAATGTAATTTAGTCGTATTGGATAGCAGCAAACTGAAAGTATGCTGCGTATGTTTGAAGATACAAAATCAAGCTGCACGTGTTGTTTAAACTGTAGAGCAATTGACAACTGTACTCTAGTTAGTTAGTGCTATACTCTGTTAGATTAGTAAGCTGGCATTCAATTAGAGATGGTTATTAATCTCGATCAGTCAATTTGTAATCTTGCTTAGTATATATTCTGTAAACTCAGTTTTGTTCAATACATAGAAATCATTTTTCTCCAAACTCTCAATTTCTAATATGGTATCAGAGCAATTTCTTTGATTTTTTTTTTCCGCATCACTCTTGTTTTTTTTCCTTCTTCTCTTCTCTTCTCAAAGCTTTTCTTAAGCATTCATCCATGGCAGCTTCTTCTCGTCAAACTGAAACCCCTGCTCTCTCAGAAATGGATTATTCGAATCCATATTTTCTGTATCACGTTAGTTAGTGCTATACTCTGTTAGATTAGTGAGCTCACTAATCTAACAGAGTATAGCACTAACTAACTAGAGTACAGTTGTCAATTGCTCTGCAGTTTAAACAAAACGTGCAACTTGATTTTGTATCTTCAAACATACACAGCATACTTTCAGTTTACTGCTATCCAATAAGCCGTAACACCAATATTAATCCAAACAGCACATCATTCGGCCAAAAGAGGGGTTTTTATTAACCAAAAATCATCAATTTCCAAATACCCAAAATAAATTAACAATAACCCCAAAATTATTCTCGACTTGGTTGAAAATCAGTAGAACACCAATCCTAAATCTGCAACCGAGAAGCTCCAAAAACCACCAAACCAAAACACTCAATCCATGGTTGAAACATCCTACCGAACAGACCCAATTTGATTCAAGTTTCCAAGATAAATTCAGTCAACAATCTACCATTAATAACCCAGAATACATCAAATGAGTTACCAGAAATTACCTTGAGGATTTTCTCAGAAAAACTACGGGAAAATCACCGGAATTCGCACCTCCCAACTGCCGAAATCCGTGTGACGTCCCACATTGCCTGGGAATGAGGATATGCTTATATATATAAATGCACCCTTTATGACACAACGCGTTTTAAAGCCGTGATGGCGATGAACCTATCAGAACTCCGCAATTAAGCGTGCTTCTGCGAGAGCAATCCCAGGATGGGTGACCTCCTGAGAAGTCTGGTTTGTGGAGCCAAAAGCGGATATTATTGTGTCATTGGGGGTGGGTCGTTACAAATGGTATTAGAGCCATTGCCCAGCCTGAGATGAGGGGAGCGTGCACAAGCCAATGAGGGACGCCAACGGGGACGCTGGGTCCAAAGAGGGAGTGATTGTGACGTCCCACATCGCCTGGAAATGAGGATGTTCTTATATGTATAAATGCATCATTTATGACACAATGCGTTTTAAAGCCGTGATGGCGATGAACCTATCAGAACTCCGCAGTTAAGCGTCCTTCTGCGAGAGCAATCCTAGGATGGGTGACCTCCTGGGAAGTCTGGTTTGGGGAGCCAAAAGCGGATAATATTGTGTCATTTGGGGTGGGTCGTTACAATCCGAACCTTCAACTTTGCCGGCGTTGACCACCCTTGACCCACCGCCAACCGGACCTCCAGAAGGATCGGGTCCTTCTCGGGTCTCTCCCTCGAACTCTTGGGGTCCTCTCTCGGATCTCCTTCTCTCCGATTCTCTTTGTTGGGAAGTCTGCCTTTCCCTACAGTTTCAATAACCGACCAAGAAAGATCTGAGTGGCCCAAGTATCGGTAACCGGCCCAGAAAGATCTGAGTGGCCCAAGTATCGGATGCACTGTTAACCGACAGGAGGCAGTACGTATAAAGCTAGTGGAAGGACGCGATTAGGTGACCAAACCTCGGAAAATTGGGGATTCACTGAAAGCCCATACCATATCAGTAATGAGTCAGCTTGTTAATCACTATTGGAGTGTACATAAACACTGCTTAGTTCAGAGGAAGTGATGTCCCTTAAAAGCCGGAGCACCGTTACCTAGCCATAATTACAATGACCTATAAATAGCAAGACCCAGGTACAAGGTAGAGGGCTCTCTCTCTCGGTTATTTTCACTTAATCCCTAGAAACCTCGCTTTAAAGATTATTGTGAGACTAATTTGAGCTTCGGAGGAGAATCGTGGGGAAACCCACAGCGTGTTCTTGTCATTTTGTAGAGCATTACCCATCCTTAGCAGCTGAGGTTGTTACGTCTTCAGTCGGGGCTACATCAACAATTGGTGCCGTCTGTGGGAACGCTTATCGTTCTTGCGAAATATATTTGTACGCCCGGCATGGTGACGACGAGGTCGGAAGCACTGAGAGGTCCGTGGGGGAGTCGGACCAAGAAGCACGGAGAAAGGGGGGAAACTTCCTCCCGATCTTCCCCGACATTGGAAATCCTCAATGAGAGGATAGCTCAAATGGAGAAGGAGATGCAGGAGTTGGAGAAAAAGAACGCTCGTCATTTTGCAGAGCATTACCCATCCTTCCTTAGCAGCTGAGGTTGTTACGTCTTCAGTCGGGACTACATCAACACTCTCTACCCCTCTCTGCTCTCCCGATTTCTGCCTATCTCACTCAGTCTCCCTCTTTCTCCTTTTTGGTCTCCCTATCAATCTCAATCGCTCACCCCTACTCCCTCTCACGAACTGGTGCTGTGAAGGGAAGAAAGGGAATGAATGGAAACATGAAAGGTGGGTTTCGGTTTTACACAAACAAGGAAAATGGGTTGTATGAGTCATTTCAGCTTCCTTTTGACACTAATCAGCTTCCCACGATTACACCTACTCCAGCTTAATTGTTTCATCCTGAAACTACTAGAATCTAGAAATTAATAAAAATAAAGCTAACTAAATGAATTTTGATGCTTCAGTTTACTTACTAATATCATTCTATTTGATTTATTATAAGTAATATATCTTTATAAGTATTCACATATCTCTAAAAATACCCCCAGATTATTATTTTGTTCATAAAATATTCTATCAGGATTTTAATCTCGAAATCAAACTCTGGGTCATTACACAAAACGCTAATGAACTATTTTCCTCCCAATGCAACTATTTGGACGGATGTTAGAGCATGGAAAGTTCCAAAATATATGACCAGAGGAAAAGCCCATGTTCATACATATACTGCACAGCCTTAAAGAAATGACAGAAATTTTATACAAATTAGATTTTACTCGTCTTGTCCTTACTCATTGGCACGTAAGAAACACATAATTTTTTAATAGTAAGTAGCATCAATAAAAATGGTCACTTGACACTCTTAAAACTCACAATGGGTAACAAAAACTTGTAGAATCAGCAACCCCCCGAGAGAATCGACTCTTCAACGGAAGACAAATGCGTGAAGGCCTTATCCATTGGAGCCGTCGAGTAAGACATGGAAAAAGTTAAGCCGCTGGCACAAATACCAGCCGATGGTAACTCCGAAAGAGGAACATCCCCCTCCAAGAATTCCACAACTTGCCGCATGCTTGGCCTGGCTGCAGCCTCTGAATTAGAGCACATCAACCCAATTCTTAATACCAACTCTACTTCCTCTGCTACATATTTTGTACCCAAATTTGGATCCCTTGCCCCAAGAATTTCCCCTCGGTTCCAGTGAGAAAACACGAAATCGACCAAAACGATATCCTCTGTTCGCCACTGTGGCTCTATTGGTCTTCTTCTACAAACAACCTCAAGCAAAAAGGCCCCGAAGGCAAACACATCGGTACTTATTATGGCCTTGCCGCTTCGACTAAGCTCTGGCTCAATATACCCGATGGTTCCAGCCACATGGGTCGCTTGAGGGGCAGTTCCATGGTCATAAAATCTTGCAAGACCGAAGTCTCCTAATCTAGCATTCAGTTCACCATCTAGCATGACATTACTAGCCTTGACATCTCTGTGAACAACAACTTGCTCCCATCCTTCGTGTAGATAAAACAGCCCCGATGCCACACCTTTTACGATTCCAAATCTCTGGCTCCAGCCAAGAGTGAGCTCAGGTTGGTGAAAGAGGTACTTGTCTAGGCTGTCGTTAGGCATGTAGTCATACACCAAGAGCAACTCTCTCTTTCGCCGGCAATACCCCAAGAGTGGTACTAAATTCCTGTGGCGGAGCCGACCCATACTGGCAATTTCTGCAACAAATTCTTTCTTTCCCTGCTTTGATTCATGGGAGACCGTCTTCACCGCAATCTCAATTTTGGAGGTAGGTAGTACACCTCTATATACCTTACCAAATCCACCCCTACCCAATACATCTTTCTCCCTAAATCCTTTAGTGGCAACAAAAAGATCTTTGTATTTGAATCTCTTAGGGCATCTCCAGCAGGAGTGCTATTTTAACCAAAATGTTAAATTTGGCTATTTTTGTCTCTTTTTCTTCCTCCAGCAGAATAGCTACTCTAGCTTTTTTCCTAACTTCATGAATAGTGAATAGTCACTATTGGCTATTCACTATTCATCTGTTTACACATTTTTTTATTAATATTCTCTCTCTCTCTCTCTCTCTCTCTCTCTCCCTCTTCGTCTCTCTCTCTGCTCCGGCCCTCTCCGTCCCTCCCTGTTGAAGGACATAACTAGAGAGATGGATCCGGGAGATCCGCGAGGCCCAGCACCACAACCAGGAAGACCCCTCCGTTGAAGGACATAACCGCCGGCATCAGCAGGTACGCGATGGCTGAGTTCACCCCAAAGAGCACAACCCCGCCGATCCTCGCCACCGACCACATCCCCCCTCCTCCGAGGGTCTTCCCCTGTAGCAAAGGGTCCTTGATCTGCACCAGCAGCTTCCCGGATGAGATGAGCTTGAAGCGCACGCGCCGATTCTCCAAGTACTGGTAAAAGGCGGAGATGATGAGGAAGGCGAAGAGGATGAGGCAGGCAAGGAGGGTGATGAGGCAGTACTAGTCCACGATGACGTGCGCCAGAAGTCGAACAGTAATCGCTCGGCTCTGTTGGGATTGGGGAGACGGGTTGGGGGTTGGGGGAGACTGGAGAGTGAGAGGGAGATCGGAGAGTGAGAGGGAAATGAAAAAAAATAAAACAAAATGATTAAAAAATAATATTTTAAAAAAAAGTAGATAGTGAACTGTTGGAGAGAATATGGGATAAACAGTGGTTAAAGTAAAGATTGGTACTTTTTGAGTAGCTATTTTAACTTCAACTGCTGGAGATGGCCTTAGGCCCATAGTCAAGCTCCCAGTCTTCCAGCAATTCTTCAAACTTCCTCTTCCTTCTTATGACATAAACTACACCTGAAATTGCTACCAAGACTAAACTAACAATTATCACAGGCAACCCAATTGTCGAAAATTTGGATCTCTCTATACCTCTTAATATCGGAGGCAGCTTGGGAAGTTGAGAGAGGAGAAGTTCGGGAGCCTGGCCATTCATCTTAAAGCTCCAACCCAAAACATAATGGGCTGTTGGGAGTGAACCAGTTGAGGACGAGAAGCCGACATACATGTTGTTGCCAATGATAGGTGAAAGATCGCTGGACAAAGACAATAGCGGAATTTTTGGTTTACCGACATTGAGTGGAGCTAAAGTAACATTGATTTGCTTCTCGACACCATCGTATTCCACCCAAACTTGCATTTCCTGGCCCCTTTTAAGGCTCAGGGTCCTAAACCCACCATTGTCATCAGCATAATATCCTACGCCGGCAGATTGCTCGGACTTCATGCCATTTATATCAATCCCAACATGGTTGTCATTGATGTCGTTAAACTGAAGAGTCTTGAATGTATCGAGCTCTATGGCAACAACTTGATTCTTGGGATTACCATTGTTGGTAGGATTGAAAAGGCCAAGGTACTGGGCTGAAAGAGCTCCTGGGAGTTCTCTTGTTGGAGCAATGACGAAAGCAAGCCCATGACTGCTCCAAGTGGCATCTTCAGAAACGATAGCGAAGACGAAAGTCGTAGAGAAGGAGGAAACGACACCATTCGACGAGTTCTTGAAGCTTATTGGATTGGGCCAGAAAGCATGACCCGTTTGAAGGTTTGTATTATTAGTGAGCTTCAAAAGGCCAGTAGAAGTGATTCCGGCTATGCCGTCTAGCCTTAGATTTGCCGATTGAAATCCGACGTAGGTAAAGCTGGTATCTTCGGAGGATACGAAGCTGATCGTTAGGGGAGGCAGAAGCAATACTAGGTTGGACAACATGCCTAGATTTTGCATCTGCTCCATCTTTAGTACTTGTGGTTTAAAAACTTTATTTATAATAAAAATTTGTGAGAGTTTTGGCCTTTGGGAGTTTTTGAACCATCCCTGTGGCACATGGGGGTGGTTCGGCCACCCACATGGCCAAAGAGAAAAAAGAAGAAAAAAAAAAAAAAAAAAGTTTGGCCTCGGCCACCCTATAAGGGCCAAAACCCTCACAATTATTATTATTTTTTTTTCCTCTTTGGCTATTGGGGTTGGCTAGACTGGCCAAGGAGGTGGTTGAGCCTCCCTTTTTTTTTTTTCAATTTTTTTAAATTTTTTTAATATATATATTTTTAATTTTTAATTTTTATTATTTTTATTATTTTTTAAATATTTTTATTTCCTGTTTTTTAATTTATTTTTACATTGTACCACGTGTCAACACCCAAGAGTAGACACGTGGCAATACGTTAAATTTTGGACAGAAAAATAGTCAGAAGTACCATATCTTTCTTTTTTCAAAACCCAGGTACTATTTACGATGAAAATTGAAATTGAGGTACCAAAAAATAAAGTTTTCAATTCACGAGCACCAAAAATGTCTTTAAAAATGTCTTTAACCCTATTAAAAGAGAAGTTTACTTTCACTTTTGGAGTGGTTGATGATGTATGTCGTGAGTTTTTTATAAAAAAATTAGAAAAAAAGTTCAACTCCACGCAAAAGTCCAGTCAAGTTTCAATTTGCAGCGTGTATATTTGTATAGTATCGCAGCGTTAGCTTGTTAGACTCTCACAAACAGATAGGAACTCATCGTAAAGTAATATTTGTAAGATTTGAATTGGGTGATGTAAAATAATGATGATGATGACGACGATGATGATGGTGATGAAGATGGTGCATATATTTAATTTTAAATTTTTTTTATAAAAAAATGTAAAATTAATCTAAACCGTTAAAAAAAAAAAATACTGCATATCACCTAAACTAAATCACAATTTTGTAAGCTTTATGTTAATAAGAAATTAAATTATTCGATGTACATAAAGCTGCTACTCCGATTATTGCTTTTAGGTTAGACGGAAACCATTAAAAAAAAAAAAAAAAAAAAGTTAAAAAGGTATTTTTCAGCCTAAAAAAAGAAAAAAAAAGTCAGTAAAATTATGGGCAATCTAATCGACAATTCTACATCATTATTCATTCCCAGACTCCAGAGTCACCCACGTAGTTTCGCCCAATTTGCCGTGCAAACGATTATTAGCAGCCACAAAGTACCTAATATCAATCTCTTGTGTTTTTTTTTTTTTTTAGGCGGAATCTATGAGTTCAAAAATTATAAAGATTAATACTTCAATTCTAAAATTGTAAAGAATATGCTATGTTAGGACAGTTTTCGGTACAGCGTGAACAATACGTTCTTCACATTCTCACGATCACTATTATGTTAAACAACTAAAATGACCATTTCAATTTCTTCACGCTCACTGGTATGTTAAACAACTAAAATAACCATTTTAATTTTAGGGTTATCGCTCTGATGTCTAAATTAGTTTATGAGACAAAAATTTGCTTAATGTATAAAATAATCAGTCCATCATTTATGCCTGGAGTATGTGCATATTTATAGGCAAAGAAGTAGAGTCAAACCTGAATTGAATTAGTACTCCTACTTAGAGTGGGTTTGGGATTGTAATTGTGATTTTATAAACAATAAATACAATTTCATAGACAATAAAATATGAGTGTTTAATATTTGATTTGGTACGAGAGTATTGGATATGAATTCAGACTACTACCGGAAATAAGATTTTTCCAACATGCTCTATAGTCGTTGTTGAATGATGGAAGCTTATTTGAAGTAGCAGCCACGCCCACAGCCGCCATTCAAGACAATTAATATTGAAACCAACCAACAGCATGTGGATGAGAACACGTCCATTCATGACCCACGGTTTATTTGAAGTAGCTTTTATGGGCTTGCTAAAGGCGTGGAATCGGCACAAAACCAGGTTCTCGTGACCCAGGGCAGCCATGGGGGTCTTGAGAAGACACACGATAGCGACGTGGGTCTGTTACAAGTTTTTTTTTTTTTTTTTTTTTTTTTAAAATAAAAGAATTTCTATTTTTATTTTTTATTAGGTATATTTTTGTCATTGGAGATTGATTAATGCAATTTTAGTACGAGAGACATTGCAAAATGAAGTGTTAGTTTGAGAAAAATTAACGTAATTTTCTAACAATAATATGTTACGAACTTAGGTTCAAAACGGAATAATTTAGGTTCTTAAAAAGAACTCGGATCTCACGGCACAAGGTTGATTTTGATTAATTCTTTTTTATTTTTATTCATAACAAAACAACCTTTAAATAAAAAAGTTATTACAATGTCCCTAAAGAAAAATTAGGACAGAATCAACAATCAAGCGACTCTTCTAAAAATATTCTTATAGAAATACATACATAATATTACATACTTAATATGATTAGAATTGACTTGTACTACTTAGAGAACTAGCAGCAGATTCTCTTAACCTTATTCTTTTCGATACAAGAAAAAAAACTCTTAAAAAACCTATTGATTAATATTCATTGTTGTTCCTAAACTAATAAAACATCAAATAAACTAAGAGTTTTACCCTCTAGGAAAGTAAAAGTAATTTCTTAGCATTATTTTAATATAATTTTTTTTTCTCTTTCGTCTGCCTATTGCTGTCTGAACATTTGGAGACTACTGTAACACAAACAAACTCTCAAATTCATAATGGGTAACAAAAACTTGTAGAATCAGCGACCTTCCGAGAGAACTGACTCTTCAACGGAAGACAAATGCGTGAAGACCTTATCCATTGGAGCCGCCGAGGAAGACATGGCAAACGTTAAGCCGCTGGCACAAATACCAGCCGATGGTAACTCCGGAAGAGGAACATCCCCCTCCAAGAACTCCACAACTTGCCGCATGCTTGGCCGGGCAGAAGCCTCTGAACTAGAGCACATCAACCCAAGTTTTAATACCAACTCTACTTCCTCTGCTACATAATCTGTACCCAAATTTGAATCACTTGCCTTGAGAATTTCGCCTCCATTCCATTGAGAAAATACCCAATCAACCAAAATGACATCCTCTGTTCGCCACCGCGGCTCTATTGGTCTTCTTCCACAAGCAACCTCGAGCAAAAACGCCCCGAAGGCAAACACATCGGTGCTTGTTGTGGCCATGCCACTTCGACTATGCTCTGGCGCAATATACCCAATGGTTCCAACCACATTGGTCGTTTGAGGGTCACTTCCACGGTCATACAACCTTGCAAGACCGAAGTCTCCTAATTTAGCATTCAGTTCACCATCTAGCATGACATTACTAGCCTTGACATCTCTGTGAACAACAACTTGCTCCCATCCTTCGTGTAGATAAAACAGCCCCGATGCCACACCTTTTATGATTTCAAATCTCTGGCTCCAGCCCAGAGTGAGCTTAGGTTGGTGAAAGAGGTACTTGTCTAGGCTGCCACTGGGCATGTAGTCATACACCAAAAGCAACTCTCTCTTTCGTCGGCAATACCCCAAGAGTGGTACTAAATTCCTGTGACGAAGCCGACCCATACTAACAATTTCTGCAACAAATTCTCTCATTCCCTGCCGAGATTCGTGGGAGATCCTCTTCACGGCAATCTCAATTTTGGAGGTAGGTAGTACACCTCTATATACCATACCAAATCCGCCCCTTCCCAATAGCTCTTTCTCCCTAAATCCTTTCGTGGCAACAAAAAGATCTTTGTATTTGAATCTATGAGGCCCATAGTCAAGCTCCCAGTCTTCCAGCAATTCTTCAAACTTCCTCTTCCTTCTTATGACATAAACTACACCTGAAATTGCTACCAAGACTAAACTAACAATTATCACAGGCAACCCAATTGTCAAAAATTTGGATCTCTCTATACCTCCTAATATCGGAGGCAGCTTGGGAAGTTGAGAGATGAGAAGTTCTGGAGCCTGGCCATTCATCTTAAAGCTCCAACCCAAAACATAATGGGCTGTTATGAGTGAACCAGTTGAGGACGAGAAGCCGACATACATGTTGTTGCCAATGATAGGTGAAAGATCGCGGGACAAAGACAATAGCGGAATTTTGGGTTTACCGACATTAAGTGGAGCTAAAGTAACATTGATTTGCTTCTCGACACCATCATATTCCACCCAAACTTGCATTCGCTCGCCACTTATAAGGCTCAGAGTCCTAAACTCCCCATTGCCATCAGCAAAATATCCTACGCCAGCAGATTTCTCGGACTTCAACCCATTTATATCAATCCCAACATGGTTATCATTGATGTCAGCAAACTCGTCGTTCTGGATGGTATCGAGCTCTATGGCGACAACATGATTGGTGGCATTACCATTGTTTCTACCACTGAAAAGGCCAAGGTACTGGCTTGGCAGAGCTCCTGGGAGCCCTCTTGTGGGAGCAATCACGAAAGCAATTCCATGACCGCTCAAAGTGTGATATTCAGAATTGATAGCAAATACAAAGGTCGTAGAGAAGGAGGAAACGGTGCCATTCGACGATTTCTTGAAGCTTACTGGAGAGGGGTAGAAAGCATGACCCTTTTGCTGTCTGGTGTCATCGGTGAGCCTCAAAAGGCCTGTAGAAGTGATTTCGGCTATGCCGTCTAAGCTTAGATTTGCCGATTTAAACCCGACGCAGGTGAAGCTTGTATCTTCGGAGGCTACAGAGCTGATTAGTAGAGGCAAAAGGAATACTAGGTTGGGCAACATGGCTATATTTTGCATCCGCTCCCTCTTTTCATGGTTTCATAGTTCCACTATCAAGTTTAAAGACATGTAGCGTTGGTTTACATGTTATTTGTGTACAATTTTCAATGCACCTTAAAGATATAAGCTGACTCATCAGAACGTACAACTTGTAAGCTTTATGTAAAGAACAACTTGGTATTAATTTCGCTTTCTTGGGATACCGATAAGATCTCTATCTCCCTTTAGCATGCATAATTAGGTCATCGTTTTATTGATTAATTTGACCTGATGTTACAGAAATCGATCCGTTTGAGTTTGGTTCATTGGTTGGCTTAAGAGAGGTCCCTGTGTTGATAAGGAGTAGTGGGCGGCAGGGTTCTTTTGTCAGAACTGAATGGGAAAACGATGGGTTTTGTTGATTATTCATAGAATAATATTGATAGAACAATTTTCTTCTCTTTTTGAAGTAAGAACAATTTTCGGTATAGCGTGAAAGTCGC
The DNA here is from genome assembly GCA_028654335.1 of Alnus rubra. Classification (NCBI taxonomy): domain Eukaryota; kingdom Viridiplantae; phylum Streptophyta; class Magnoliopsida; order Fagales; family Betulaceae; genus Alnus; species Alnus rubra. The sequence goes on along the minus strand of JAJPGS010001499.1, from coordinate 3,338,590 downwards.
AAGAAAAATAGTCCTCACTTGTCGGATAATGGAGGACGATTTTAAAGTAGCAGCCACGTGATTCCAAAGTCAGTTTATCCCACTTGTCATGCCATCGCCGGTGGAGACATAATTACTAATTAGGATGAAAACCTATATTCTATGCATATTTTAATTATAAGAGCATCTTCAACAGATGCTTTAAAACCTTAAGAGTAATTCAGGTTGACTAATTAAAATAGTTAAAAATTTATTTTAATTAGCTCTATAAAAACAAAATAATAATAATAAAAAAACATCATGTTAGCCATTTTGGATAAGAGCATTTCTGTAAGCTAATTTGCTGAAATTGTCAAAAAAAAAAAAAATAACTCTAGCAGTCTCATTGATTTGGTGAAAAAAAATTTGGGGAGTGAACAGTACCCACCAACAATATTGAGCATGGTTCACTCACCAAAATCTATAAAAAAAAAATTATTAAAACTCTCTCTTCCTTTTTTTTTTTTTTTTTTTCTCATGCATCACACACAATCTCTATTTTAGAAAATATTATTTAAATAGAATAGTGATAGTAGATAGCGAAACTGGTGAGGGTGCTGGAAGTGCATTAAAAAAGTGAATGACTAGAATAGAGAAAAATAATTTTTAGCTATTTTAACTAGTAAAATGTGACGAGGCTACTAAGAATGCCCTAATAGGTGGATTTAAGCCTCTACTTGGGATAGTTAGGATGCACTAGTTCCAAGTCCTCGTTCTAGATTAATGCTTTGGGCATGCTTGGGGCAACCTTATTCAGTTTGGTTAATGTCTTGCCAGAGTCTTTTAGCAGTAGCAAACCTTAAGGTCACTTCAAAAAATTTCGTCATTATCGGCCAGCAAATTTGGCCGCTAATGATGTTATTTTGGCCACTATTAATCAATAGGGGCCAATTTTGGCCGCTAATAGTCCGACGCTAAAGACTATTAGCAGCCACTTTTTTTACTCACCGCTAATAATTATTTTACAGCGGCGAACTTGGTGGCCGCTAAAAATAATTTTATCTGCCGCAATTTTTTTGTTAACTAAGTCTAAAGTCGCCGCTAATACGAGACTATTAACGACGACGTTTGTGGCCGCTAATAGTTAAACTACTCTGGTATTATTAACGGCCACAAGTGTGAGACTATTAGCAGCCACTTTTTTGGCCGCTAATAGTTAAACTACTCTAATATTATTAGCGGCCATACATGTGGCCGCTAATACTAGACTATTAGCGGCCACATAATAATACCAGAGTAGTTTAACTATTAGCGGCCACATTTGTGGCCGCTATTACTATCAAAAAAAAAAAAAAAAACATTTAAAAAAAATTCAGATCCACCCATGAATTAAATCTTTACTTGCATATTATAATGTAGAAATTCTAAATGAGAGCAAATATTCTAAAAGAAATACATCCCATAAGCAAAATTGTATTGCATAAGTTAATTAATAAGTGAACTATGTTTGTTGTAAAGCTTAAAGTATCATAGGGCCAGAAATATTAAAGAAGCAGTACTTAATGGTGGGGTTAAATATGGTTGAACTCACTCAAGAACACAGATTTGACAGAACTACTATGTATTGTATATCTATCACAGAACTCGATATTCTAGCATGCTAATCAGGTCCAGTAAACTGATCAACAGGAATAACATAATGCTTGGGATGCAATTTCTTCATGCCTTTGCTACTTCAATGTTAAAATTAAAAGATAGGTTCAAAGCAAATGACTTTCAAAACCCAAAAACAAGGTAGGCCAAAATACATCAAATATAGATATACCCACTAAACAAACAGTACCTAATCTTTCATCAAAGAAAAAAATGGGGTTTTCTTCACCACATAATTTGGAAATGATTAGAACGAAGTATGGAAAAGAAAAACAAATAAAAGAAATACAAATGTGATTAACCAAGAAGCTATATGTCATACCTATTCCCATATCAAACCCACAATTTTTGAGCTCTCTGTATTCTTGACACAGAGCACAAGTCTCACAGCAGAAGTGCACTAAGTAGTCTACACAAGGTGACTCGTCCAAGTCATATTGTGCCCTCAATTTTGAACAGTAAAACACGAGTACAAGCATGCCAAACCAGTAAAACCCAAAATAACTCCATAGATTGTGCCCCTTGGAGCACAATCTGTAAAAACACAGGAAAAAATAATATGACAAAAAATGTAAACCCAAACCATCATTTTCTATATATTCTTAAACTTGATAATCAGAAAGTAAGTTGTTTTCAATAGGCTTATGTGAAGAACCTCTGCTAACCATATTAGCAATCTGTCCAAATATGATGCAATGGCAGAAGCTGGAGCGCAAGTATACGTGTTTCTAATCCAATAACAAGAAACTGAAGCAGAGAGAGAGATTATGTTACATGACTACAGACAACCAAACACATTCTCAACATTCTAAGAAAATATGACAAAGCTAGGTTTTCAAAACATTTTTTGATATACAGTAAGAAAGAACAAAAGCAACCTATAAGAAAACAAATCAGCAAGTCCATCAAGCAAAACAACAAAATTCGAGACAACCAAGCAGCCAGTTGTATCTTTCTTTTTTGTGTTCCTCTAATCTTAATTCAAACACAATCATAATTCAACCAAGAGCTCAAACCTTTCGAAAGAACAAAAAATTGACAAAAGAGTGAAAGAATTCAAAATTTATCCGTTCTTTCCAACAATTTGAAAAAAAAAAAAAACCATAAGCATGACAAACCCAAATCAACAGAATCCCCAATTCGGTTAATACTACTACATCATTAACAAAATCATACGAATCCCCAAATCTATAATCAAAATAAATCAAAATAACACAAACCCGGAATGAGTCTATAATCTGATCGATCAATAGGATCGATAGATAATCCGATCGATCGTGATCAATCAATAGAATCGATAGATCTTGATAGACCAATAGGATCGATAGATCATCCAATCGATCGTGATCAATCAATAGGACCGATAGATCATCCGATGGATCCTGATCAATAAATAGGACCAATAAATCATCCGATCGATTATGATCGATCGTGATAGAGTTCGACTGATCAGACTTCACACAATGAAGGTTTGATCGATTAATATGATTGATAAACCATCTGATTGACCATAATGCATTAATTATGAAAAACAATTTTTTTTTTTTTTTTAAAAAAAAAAAACAAATGAAAAACTAGTTTTCTATTAAATTTTTTTTAAAAAAAAGAAGAAAAAAATTTGTTGAAAGAAAAACCAAAAATTAACTTTTTTTTTTATTTAAAAAAAAAACCAATTTTTCGAAAAAAAGAAAATTATTTTTTACAAACAAATTAAAAAAATTAAAGAAAAACAAAAAAAAAAATGAAAAAGAGTTTTTTTTTAAACAAAAAAAAACTGGAAATTTTGAAAGCATAAAAAAAAAAAAAAACAAAAAAAATCAAAAAGTAAAAATATTATTAGCGGCCACTTTTTTGGCCACTAATAGTTTTATTATTAGCGGCGACTAATAGTTTCCCGGAATTTCCCACAACTCCCGCCAAGTTATTAGCGGCGACCCAAATTTCGACGCTAATATTAATATTTTTGTGTATTAGCGTCCATTTTTAGCGGCCACAATTAGGTGGCCGCTACTAGTTTACAAATAGCGGCGACTATTAGCGGCGACTTTTAAAAGTGGTTGCTAATAATATGATCATTAGCGGCCACTATGCATTGGCCGCTAATAATGTGGCCACTAATGATTAAATTTCTTGTAGTGGGTATTTTTTGCTATAAATGCCAAAACACATTGTTGGGAAAAGCTTCAAAATGAATTTTTTTTTTTTTTTTTTTTTTTTTTTTTTAAAAAAAAACAAAATAATTCTGAATATAGAAGCTCTATTTCCTATAATAATCACAAACGGGCTTTTCGTGTATTAGTTGAGGGTGTCGATTTAATTTATATGGCCTTTTTTAAAAGAAAAAATAAATTATGAGCTTTTTTAGACGGGCTTAAACCAAATTTTAAACTAAATACACTTGTAAATTAATTGTAATACCAAAATACAAATTGGATCGTAAATATTAGGCAACCAACTGGGACGACTCTGTCAATTTCGAAAACATCAAGGATGTATAAGAACTCCTTATAGATCGAGTAAACCTTCGTTTCTGTTTTCGACCACACACACAAATAACAAAATCAACAAGCTAGTCGATCACACATGATACGAAAACGAGGAGTTGGAGTACCTGATAGCCAATAGGCCAGGGATTAGCAGGTTGTTGATGAGCTTGATGTTGTTGCCGCTGGGGTTCTTGATCTCTATAGCAACGGAACCAATCTGCATGCAACATCTATAAGCTAAGCCTCTATTTTGTACACATGCATGCAATTTAAATTTGTAAATAAAACCTACGCCATACACCTTTCCTTAAAACGAAGCCCCTTGTTTTACTTTAACAAAACAAAACTAATTTTTTAATATATATGGGTATGCAGAGGCGGCCTATTTATATTCTGTTATCCGTATGCATATGTGCAGATATCAAATATAGTATCCAACCGCTTAGAATTAGGGGTTGAAAATCTACTGATAACTCATGCGGACAGGTAAGTAGCGGATGGAAAGTGGTTTTTAACCGCCCACCTAAACACCTATGTATGTAATTTTAAAATTGCACGCTATATATTTAAATCGGTTGGACTGAGGCTAACAAACGTATATTTGTGAAGGTTTTTAATGGTTCATATTTAATTTCAAGTTTTGCATACAAAAGGATAAGGAGTTAAATTAAATATAAACCATTGAAAAAATTACCGCACATATATATCTTGTAGTTTTATTTATAACACCAACACCTAAACCAAATTCAAGGTGATTAGCAATTTAGCATGCTTTTCTTACTTATAGAGATCTTCCTCCTTCAACTAGGAATCTTGATTCAAGTGCTACCCATAATCTAAATGAAGGAAAATTATTCAAATCCACCTCTTACTCATTTTATTTTTAAATTTATTATTAAATATGTGAGACTCAATAATAAATTTGAAATTTAATTGTATTGAGTTAAGTAAGAGATGAATGTCTACCCTGCTGGGGAAAAATAAAAATAATATCCTTTCTATTATTCAATTTATCCTTGAAAATGACGTTTTTGAATTACACCCTGATTTTTTGTTGTCGGGAATCGTACCTGGAGGACTCTTCTTGGCAGCCCCAGGTGTGATGGTCATTGTCGGTTGATTGTTAATCCTTCCATTGCATCCTTCGGCTATTGTGACTGCACACTGCATGCACAAGCCTTTTGAACATATGGCACTGGTGTCCTGGTCATCTTTCCCTTTCAAGTTGTTCGTTAGATTTTATTTTCTAATAAACTAATTCCAATCAATTGTAATAAATCTGCTGTTGTTTATGATTTTTGTCTCACAAATTACCATTTTATTTATCTCCTTTATGTTCAAAAAAAAAACTTGTGGATCTAATTTATTGATAATTATTCATCTTGGTGTAAGATTCTAACCAAATTTCTTGAAATCGTATACGATAGTACTGGATTATTCGGGATTGTGACGTAGTCGTCTCCTTCCATCTCGACGACCAGGTTGACTCGGCGGTTTCTGAGGCACCTTTTTCCCAAGACTTAGCAGGGGAAGTCAAACTTTGGGTATGGGATGTGTTCATTCCCAAAGCCAAATCCCGATATGCCGTTGATCACGTACCTCTAGAAATAGCCATTTCTGGGGCATTTTTCAAGGGGCTCTTTTCGGAAGATTTGTCACATGGGTCTGGGTCCAGACTTCTTTCTTGGCCAATATTGATTTGGAGGCCCATGACCTCTGAATAGGATTGGACTGAGTGAAATTATTCCGGACAAATATGTTAAGGAGATGTAAAATGTAAAGACCAAGAGTTTAAATAAAAAATTTAGCAATTAGTAATTATATTTATTAAATAGATAGGACAAATAATTATATTATAGGTAATAATAATCATGTTATGAAAATAAAATACAATTGGATTAAGATGGATAATTATTATAGTAGATCCTAATTAAATAAGTAATTAAATATATTAATTAAAGTTTAGTTTAAAAATATGCGGGAGGTCAAATGTTAATTAATAAACGATATGATTTTAATAAAATGAGGTCCTTCTTTAATTTATCTAAGTTGGAGGCTTTAAATGAAAGGGATTTCATCCTTACCACGTGTCATAATCCGATTGGTTGGGGGAAATTTCGTCATCTCTTCATTTCGTCATCTCTTCCTACTTACCACAGCTTGCCACGTGTCCCTTATCTCTTTCCCTCTTCCTTTTCTTTTCTTTCTTTCCCTTATTTTCTCTCTTCCACGATAACTTTTTCTCTTCTTCCTTCTTCATTTCTTTTTCTTTCCTCTCCTCTCTTCCCACGCACGCACACTGCTGCCCCTCCCCTGTTCCAGCACCCGATTCCCTCTCCCTTTTTCCTTCTCTTCCATTTTCTTCCTCTCTTCTTCTCTGTCACGCACACACCCATGAGAGAGGCCGAAATGCAGAAATGCCGAGAGAGAGAGAACGGGTCGTGAGAGAGATTTTGAAATGGATGCTGTCCTGCCATGGGTAGAAGAAGAAAAGATGGGGTTTTTGGCTATAGACGCCCGGTGAGGTAAAAAAATCCCTAGCTTCCTTGTATTTTCATTTTTGCCCATTGATTTTATGTTGCAAAATCAGATTCTCTTTGGGTTTGGTTTAGTTTGAAATCCTAGGGATTTAAAGCCACTGATTTAGGTGAATAATTTTATGGGTTTGGAATGGGTGTTCTAAATTGCTTTAGATTTCCATGAGTTTATTCTAATACCGAATGGGTTTCTTAGAGTTTAATTTTGTCTATGTTTTTGGGTTGAATCCGAAAATGGGTATGGATTTTATGGGATATGATTTAGATGATTTTTGTTGATTGGGTTGTTATGTTCTTGGATGGGTCCGAATTTAGGGTTCTTTTTGGGTTAAAATTTATGGGTTTTCCCTTTAGGTCTTTGTAGCAACCGATTGGGAGAATTCTATGGGTATGTTTGTGGAATTGTTGTTCCTCTTTGGGGTCTTGGCAGAATTAATGTTGGAATTTCTTTGGGGGCTTTTGATGCAATTTTAATGGGTGTATTTTGGTTAAATCAGAAATTGGGAGTTGGATTTGTGGGTATGTGGTTAGATGATTTTTGGTGGTTTTGGATTTATAAATTTGGGGTTGATGTTGGTTTATTTGTGAGACTATTGGTTAGAGGATATTATTGTTGATATTGATGGATATGAAGTTTAAGTTGTGATGAATTGTTATGGAATTGTAAGTTAATGAAAATATGTTAGCCTATGATTAATGCTCTATTGTAGGTTGTTGGTGCTTTATTGGAAAGTGATTTTGAAGGGTATTTTGATGGAAATCCAAATCTGGATTTGGGAGTTATAAATTGAGTATTATGCTTATGGATAGGAGTTAAGACTTCGATGGGTGGATTTTAATTAAGTTTCCACAGTGTTGTTTTGATGGATATCCGAAGTTGACTTGGGGGCTTTAGCTTTGTCTTTGAATTGTTGTTGTTATACGGTGATTTCTTGTAGTGGTCGATTATATGTAGTTTCGGTTGAGAGGATTTTATTTGAGTTTGTGTATGAAGTCAATGGAGAATGTAGTTTGGGGAATGTACATGTCTATGTGGTTTTCATAGAAAATTTATGTATATGCCTCAAGCGTTAGTAAATGAATATATATAAGATTTAGGTTCTATAATCTAAACTACCTAGATGGTTAGTAGCTAATAAAAGATAAAAGTATTGAATATAATAACAATGGTGTTTAAGGATAAGAAACAAATTAAGATATAAACCTAGAGCTTAAGACTAATATCATAGGAGACAAATATTATGATGTAAAGTACTCAAATAACCCTAAGTTAATAAGTTAGTAAGCTTATAGGAACGCATAAATATAATATGAATCCATTATGTGGCAACGTAGTAACTAATCCACCTATACAAGCACGCATGATATTTATGTGTCATCGGATTAAGTTAAGTGTTGTATGTATATATACATAAATGTATATATACATATGCATGTAGATATGTTAAATTAATGTTGTTAACTTAGTAAATAAGTAACTAGCCATTAATGGGTTAACAATGACAATAAGATATAATAATAATAAATAAACAAAATAGAACACAAACCTATAACCAATGACTAATCTAATAATAGTTTAAGGTGGTTAGCTATTTTTAAAAGCGAGTGACGCGACATGTGAGCAAGCGAGTAGCTTTCGTGTCATAGAGTATAGAGTTCAATAGCATAGTCTAATGTTACCAATGTTTGCAAGATCGTGTCATAATTGGAGACTTCAATGGGTTCTCCAATGTAGAGTTTGAGTCGTGAGTCCAATGTAGCCAAGGTGGGTATTCCACTCACTGAGAAAATATATATATTTTTATATGTATTGGATTGATAAAAATATATATATTGTTTATGAAACCGAACCAACCATATGATGAAATGTGTGTTTTGAGATGATTTGATTAGTTTCGATTATGTTTAAACTATATCAATGATGTTTAAGAATTGATGCATGAGTGAAAGGTATTAATGGATTTAAAGTGTTTGAGTATGTTCTGCGGTTGAGATTTAAATTATGCAAATTGTTTGAGAACATGTCATGTTGAAACTGTTTACGTTTTGTGAAACTATGTTTTGAGTTTGAGAACATGTCATGTTTTAAGAAGAAACTAAATTTTGAATAATTTCAAAGTGTTAAATAAAATGTTGGATTTGTTTAGTTTTAAGATGATGTGATTTAGCAACTGCATGATTTCAGCATGATACAGTAGTGAAATATATACTGGTCAAGCACAGAACATAGAGCATACATACCAGCAGTATCAGCAACATATCAGTATCAGCAGCATATCAGTATCGGCAGCATATCAGTATCAGCAGCATTATTAGCCCCAGTTCATGCATAGCATATATATCATTGTTTTATGAGTGATGTTTTTATACGTGTTGATATGCATAAGTGTCTTAAATGAAAAGCGCTTATGTATATTTCTATCGGATGGTCGCATGTGTTAAGATCATACGTTGAACTTGAAAGTACATGGATACATGACTATCTAGGTGCGAGTAATGGCATGTCTATGAGTAAGAAGGTTGACTGTTCTTGTTCTTCAGGAAAGACGTGTTAGCATGATTGAGTTTAACTATAGTGCTCTTATGATCTACTGACGTTCAAAGCACGAAACTGGAATACGATTAGAGATGGTGTTGCGAGTGTTTTGTTGAAGGATGTTATCCTAGTACGGAAGAGTAAGATGTCATGTTCCTTGCTTAAGACCTATGTGTATACGTGATATCTGCGATGGAGTGATCATGTGCACGTATGTCTGAGTGACCGATGAAAAGTATTATTATAGAGGGGTCTTTATGTAGAAACCTTCAAGGAGGGATGATTGGAACTTCTACATATGTTCACAGCTATATAGTATATTTTAAATGTTTTCTGAATAGTCGGTGTTTGCTGCATTAGCTATTGGTAAATTGTGGCTAATATAGTGCTCGCACGACTAAAAATAAAATAAAGGTTGGTTCTTTGTGAAAACTCAGTTAGTCTTATACCACTGAGGTCTTAGTATGTTTTATACTAAGGCGGTGAACGCATTCTTTCACCTATGCGGATGTGGATACCACCACAACCGTGTAGATGATGTTCATTTGGCTGTAGGTACTTCGGTATAGTTGATGGGTTGGTAGCAGTGTACTTGAGATATTATGACTAAAGCTCACCGCGATAGTTGTAATTGTCGGACCACGGGTTCACTATTTTATAGGTTTGGTACAGCCATTAGTGTTATGTAATAATTGTGTTAATAAGACTCAAAGAGATAGATGTTAAATGGTTCTTTGTTGTAATTAATTTGGGATAGATGTATAAGTTGTAATTTTCGCTATTCAGGTTTATGTTTTCCGCTGCATAGATAGATATATGTTATTTATTGATTATCAGGCATATGTTATGGGGCATGTGTCATATGTTGGCTTTGCGACATATCGTCGTGCCACTGTGAAGACTCGTTTTACGTTTTATAAATAAAAAAAAAAAAAAAAAAAAAAACGGGTTGTCACATAAAAGCGCTAAGTGTTTCCGTCTTAATTAATTTCATTTGATGTGACATACTCTCACTTCCCTAATAGGACCGGTTTACATATATGAAAATTGGTCCCGATTTGTGAACATGCCTAATTCCATGGGTCACCACTCACCCACCAAGTCTCTCTCAACTTGCCGAGCAAGGCGTTTTTAAGCCCCCACGTAGTCGGGAGTCGGCAATAAACAGCATTCTTGTTGAACCTCTCGATTTCCAGGGAAGGATTATTATGAATATAAATTACGCAAAGAAATTTCCAGGGAAGGATTATTATGAATATAAATTACGCAAAGAAAGGTTTAACAAGGGATAGATTATGCATATTGGGGTCTTAATTAGTTAAACCTATATAATTTGCAATTCAAGAATTGAGTAATGTTAGAGATCAATTTCTTTTTTCTTTATATTCTTTTAAATTGATGAGCGTCTTAAAATTTAGTTAAAATTTTAGATAGACTACTTTTACATTTTGATCGAATAATAATTTTAAAAGCAACATTCGCTTTAGATGGATAAAAAAAAAAAAAAAATCTCCAAAGTTACTCTTATGAATAATATAATGATTAAGTTGCAAGGAAAATATAATGGACGATGATTTTAAAGTAGCAGCCACATGATTCCAAAGTCAGTTTATCCCACTTGTCATGCCAATGCCGGTGGAGACATAATTATTAATTAGGATAGTAACACATTATATGCATATTTGAATTATAAGAGCACCTTCAACAATGCTTTAAAGTTTAAACCTTAAGAGCAGTTAAGGTTGACTAATTAAAATTGTAAAATATTATTTTTAATCAGCTTAAAAAAAAAAAAAAAAGAAGAAAGAAGAAAAAAAGAGGCGCCTCTGTTAGCTATGCATTTTGGCTAAGAGCATTCATGTGAGCCAATTTGGTAAATCATATCATATATATATATATATATATATATATAAGTCAAGTTCTTCCTTAGAATGACATAGAATAGTGACACGTGGCATGAACCCATATTTTTTAGTGGCTAAACCTGTCATTTAAGTACTGAACCGACCTTTTAAATAAAATTAAACCAGTTTATTTAATCTCTCTCTATTAATGATACAAGTAGCTTCTCTCTCAATTAATGATATAATTAAGTAGGACTCTTTGGTGTTTTTATATTTTTAGTTTAAATCTAAATATGTTTCCATTTTGTTTGTGAAATTTGTTGTTGAACAATTCTTTATTCGAATGTTTATGAGATTTTTTTTTTTTTTTTTTTTGTTAATTTGCTTTTTCGAATGATCATAGTTATATAAGATTGAAATATAATAGGTATCGCATCGACATTAAAAAAAATTCCTGCTAATTTTTTATTTTTTATTTTGATAATCAAAATCGTGGTTTTCTTCTTGCTATTTTAATGTTCAAAATTATATGGAATTTATTTTTATTGAAACATATCATATATATATATATATAAAAAAATATATATATATATATATGCCAAGTTCCAACTTAGAGTTGGCCTAGAATTAGGACACGTGGTATGAATTCATACTTTTTAAACATTGAACTGGTCATTTGAGTAAAAAACTAATAATTTAGGTAAAACTAAATCAGTCTATGTATTTCAAGTAAAATAAACGGTGCATTTAATATGACTAATTAACTCTTATATATATTGAATAAAAACTGAATAGAAACGTCAATTTTATTTTTTTTTTATTTTTTTTTGTCATTAAATTCTCATTAATTTCTACCTTTCTATTTGATTATTTGGTTATTGTGCACAAAATGAATATAAATATTTTTAAAACGCTAAAGAGTTAATTAAACATTAGATTTGAAATACTTGTTTTTTTTTTTTTTTTGTCATTAAATTCCCATTAATTTCTACCTTTCTATTTGATTATTTGGTTATTGTGCACAAAATGAATATAAATATTTTTAAAACGCTAAAGAGTTAATTAAACATTAAATTTGAAATACTTTTTTTTTTTTTTTTAAATGTTCAAAATTATATGGATTTTATTTTTATTGAAACATATCATATATCATATATATATATAAGACAAGTTCCAACTTAGAGTTGGCCTAGAATTAGGACACGTGGCATTAATCCATGCTTTTTAAATATTGAACTGGTCATTTGAGTAAAAAATTGATAATTTAAGTAAAACTAAACCGGTCTATGTATTTCAAGTAAAATAAAATGTGCATTTAATATGACTAATTAATTCTCTTATATTGAATAAAAAATTAATAGAAACGTCAAATTTTTTTTTTTTTTGTCATTAGATTCTCACTAATTTCTACTTCTTTCTTTTCCTTTAAGTAAAACTGAAAAAAATAAAAATAAAAATTGTAAAATTGAACTGCTCCATGTATTTCAAGTTAAATAAACGTGCGTTTAATATTCCTAATCAAATCTCTTCCATTGAATAGAAAATGAATAGAAACATCTAATTTTGTTGTTCTTAAATTCTTACTAATTTCTACCTCTCTCTCTCTCTCTCTCTCTCTCTTCCTTTTAGTAAAATCTTTTACTCAAACACCGCCCCTCCCACTAAATGTCCGTTACAAACTAAACTTCAAAGAGTCAAATGTCAGTTTTTTTTTCTTTGGGAAATGTCAAAAGTCAATACAATATCTCTCTCGCTTTCTCAAATAAATATATGGAGAAGTAATGGCTTGTGGTTATGCAAAATTGCAATGTTATTTACATTACCGGAGAGTGGTGCTCAAAGCAAAGAGAGCAAAGATTTTGCTATTGTTAGAACCTTTTTGTTTGTAACTGCTATAGCCTTTGTTTTTTTAGTTTGCCTTTTAAGTTTGTCGGGGCTGTGTTCATTAGAATTGTAAATAATATGTTTGTATTTATTTTATGTGCTTCTGTCTTTCTGGTTTGATTTTCTATCCTTATTTTTGCATTGATAATTTATATTATTTTTTTTATTTCTGTTGAAAAAGTGGTTTCTTTTACGCTATATATAAGAATGATGGTCAAATTAAAAAAAATATCTATTTGACCGTAGTTTATTTCTATACCTATAAATTTCTTTGGAACTGAAAAAGTATATAAAAAAAAAATAGTTATTTTCTATTATATTAGTGGTTATCTTTTTACATTTTTTTTTTTACTTTATTTTTTATGATTTTGTTCTTTCTTTACATTTTTTTTGTCCATATTTTCTAATTTATATTATTTTTTTTGTTCAAATTGCTTTCTTTTTCTTTTCTTTTTTTTTTTCTAAAATTTACATTGAATTCAAGAAAACCATGGAGAGAGAGAGTTTACATTAATTGTTGTTTTGATACAAGGTATGACGATTTTTTAATTTACATTGTTCATTGATTTTTTTTTCCCTGTATAATGCACATTGTTAACGTGCTTAATTGATAGACAATATTGATTTTCAAGGTTTCGTATGAATCGGAAAAGTATATGGAAAAGAAAATTCTATTCTATTTTATTAGTATTTTTTATTTTTCATTTTTTGTCTATATTTTCTATGGTTCTCTTATTTCGTTTTCTCTTATTTTATTTTTCCCCTATTTTTTATGTAATTAATATATTATTTTTTATTCAAATTGCTTATTTTATCTTTTGTAAATTTTACATTAAATTCAAGAAAATAATGGTGAGAGAGTTTCCAATGGTTTTTTTTGTATGGGGTATGATGATTTTTTATTTTATTATGTTTATTGAGTAGTTTTTTATTACTTTGTGTAATATAGAAAAGATAACACTATTATATTATATTAGTATTTTTCAGTTTTTATTTTTTATCTATATTTTTTATGCTTCTCTTCTTTCATTTTTTTTTTTTTATTTTCTATTATGAAACTAAATTATAAGGAAGAATCCCGCGCATAGCACGGGTTATGAGCTTGTTATAATTAAAAAATGACTCTCCAACCGCCTCACAAATTTGGTGAGTAAATAGCACTCACCAACAATATTAGTGAGCACTATTAACTCATCAAATCTATAAAAAATAAAAATAAAACTATTAAAACTGTCTCTCTTCCTTTTTCTTTTTATTTTTCTCTCATGTATCACACACAGCCTCAATTTTGAAAAATATTATTTAAATGGAATAATGATAATGTACACCTAAAATGATGAGACTGCTGAGAATGCTTTAAAAAAGTTGATAGCTAAATAGAGAAAATGGGCTTTTAGCTATTTTGATTAGTAGAATTTGATAAAGTTACTAAAAATTCTCTAACATGTGGATTTAAGCCTCCACTTCAGGATAGTTCGGACGCGCTAGTCCCAAGCCCTCATTCTAGATTAATGCTTAGGGCATGCTTGGGGCAACCTTATTCATCTTAGTTGAGAGTAATGTTTACTGCACAACAAATGCACACGATTTGTACAACAAAGTTGATTTGTCCAGCATTTTTTTTAAAAAAATGTGAAAATTATTTCCACATTAGCTTTGTTGTACAAAGTGTGTACATTGTTGTGTAGGAAACATTACTCTTTGGCTAATGTCTTGCCAGAGTCTTTTAACAGTAGCAAACCTTATTCATTTAGGGTATTGTCTTGTTAAACTCTTCAACAAGTAATTTATAATGTGACTGTTTACATGACATTTACCACACCAATCATTAAACGATAATTGACGTGACCATAAATGTTAATCCATCACATGTACTAAAAAAAGATGTGGAGCTTTTCACGTGGCGGTCCATATTTTAGCAGCGGACATAGTAAGTGTCACATTGATTATCACATCAGTTTGTAAATATAGTTCGTGTCATTTGAATTGTCACGTAGGAGTCCACATTTTATTAGCTGGTATGGTAAGTGTCACATTGACGATCACGTTAGTTTGTAAATGTAAGAACTGTCATGTAAACTATCACGTAGTAGTCCACTTTTTAGTTAGCTGAAAATGCTTAGAGAAAAGCCGCTCTACTCTAATTGGAAGCCTCTCATTTCCTTACATTTTTAAATGAAAGGATGCCAAGTGTACAGAGATATGACACTTAATTAGAATATTGCAACATCATTTACCTCCTCCAAAATCATGTTAATGTTGACATGGTAAGCTACTTAAAATATGTCAGGTCAGCTGGTGCAAAATGGGTGTGAAGAGTAGCAGTACTTATTCAAATATGGAAAAAAAAGGGTGGCTCCCCAATTGGAGAAGAGTTGGTCTCTACTTGAGTATTACAAATTTTACTATAATTTTTTGGGTAAATGTCTAATAAATCCTTGTTGGTCCAAAGGAGAGTGATCATTTTTGTCTCACAAATTACCATTTTATTTATCTCCTTTATGTTCGGAAAAACTTAGTGGATCTAATTTATTGTGATGTTTTGAAGTCCTGATTTGGTTTCTATTGATGGTTAGCCTTACTATATTTGTTTTGCAGGCGGTTTTAGCAAATTTAACTAAGTTATTTCCTCTTGCTTGAAAATTTGGCTCAGAAGGAATGCAGTAGTTCATAGGGGAGGGTTTCTTCACCCAAACCAAATTATTCGAGGGGCTATAGATTCTCTGGATGAATATAACAAAATTAGTAATCTTTGAACCAGTAGCGATGCGATGGAGGCATTGGTTGCACTACATGCTGTGGAATTCAATCGAGACTTGGGGTTACAGGGAATTTTGTTGGAGGGTGATGTGGTCCAAATAATGAATGTCGTGAAGGCTACGTAATGAAATTGGACTACATATGATCAACTAGTGGAGGATACTAAATAGGGAATGAAATTTGCCATGCTAGACAAGAAGCAAATTGTGGTGCACAAGGGTTAGCTAAAGTAACAGTCAAACAAGTCATAAATAAAGTTTGGTTAGAAGAGATTCTAAATTGTATTTGTGACATTATGATTATAAGTTAAAAGTATGTTTATGATTATAAGTTAAAAAGTATAATTTCTTCAAAAGAATTGATGATATTTTACTTTTCGGTCCAAAAGGAGAAAAAAAGAGTCATTTTCAATGCAAAATGTTAGGGAGATTTAACCATCTTGGGGGAGTCAATGAGCCAATAAAGACACCACAAAACATAAAAGCCTTATGGGTTTGACAGTTTGTGTAGAATTAAACATATAATCCTAACCCTCTTCATTTTATGGTACATAGGATCCCTGACTGGATGACTGAATTTTAAGACACTTCCCCGTTTCCTTTCCTTCATTTTCTCAGCAACCAAATAGATAGAGAGGAAAATGAAATAAAGAAATACTAATGAGAGCGTGGATTGTTTCTAGCTATCAATTCATATATTCAGTACCCTAAGGAGAGGGATGAGACGACGATCATTGCGCTCGCAGTAATCAATGACTCTGTCAACTTCCTTGAGAGCACTCCACCCTTTGGCTATGAACTCCATTGCCTTCTTGTTCCTACTGTGCAGCTGTCTCTGAAGGAGATGACCAAAATGTAAATAGCACTAATGAATGAGGGTATATATCTTGGGAAACTCGGCATGACTTACGTGTTGATTGAATTGAAGAAGAGCAAGAGCAGTGCCCTTCCCAGAAGGCTTCTTCAAGAGCGGTCTCAGCATCTTTTCTGCATTCAGCGATTTGTTACTTTCTTTTTTTGTTGACCATTTTCTCAGCAACCAAACAGAGAGAAAATGATTTTACCGGTTCCTTTTGGAGCTGGGAAAGAGCTTCGTCTGATTATCTGTTGGAATGTTTCTTCGGCAGCAGCAAGCGCTCTTGAGAACGCTTTTTCATATAGAGCATTCACAATGAACGCTTTTTCATATAGCTTTTTCCCTTTTTCAGTTCATGCCGAGTACTTGCATAATAAAAATCTAGTCTCTAGTCTCCATCCAAGGACAAGAAAGTGTAGAATTTTCTAATCTATTCCTTAACAGTGGCATCCAATATAAATCCAAAACGCTGATGAATTATTTTGTAGAATGCAAAGCTGCAAAATATATGATCACAGAAGGCCCAATCGACCCAGAGAGCTCATCTCGTCCATGTTTACACAACGATAACTCTACTGCACTACCTTAAAAGAGACAATCTACTACTTCATTACAATCATTTCAAACAACATTACTCAAAAGATTACCAACAAACTCAAACAAAAGCTTTTAGAATTAACGACCGCCTGGGAGAAGCGACTCTGCAGCAAAAGAGGTCTGCGTGAATGGCCTGTCCCCTGAAGACGGATAGGACATGGCAAAATCACTGAAACCACCTCCCTTATGCGCAAATGTTAAGCCGCTGGAACAAAGGCCAAGCGACGTTAACTCTGGAAGAGGAAAATCACCCTCCAAGAACTGCACAACTTGGCGCATGCTTGGCCTAGCTGAAGGCTCTGAATGAGAGCAGAGCAACCCAAGTTTCAAAACCAGCTCTACTTCCTCTGCTACATAATCTGTTCCCAAACATTGATCCCTTGCCTCAAGAATTTCGCCTCGGTTCCAATGAGAAAACACCCAATCAAGCAAAAGGTCATCATCTGCTGTTCTCCGTGGCTCTATTGGTCTCCTTCCACAAGCAACCTCGAGCAAAAATGCCCCGAAAGCAAACACATCGGTGCCTGGAGTGGCCTTGCCACTTCGACTATGCTCCGGCGCAAGATACCCAAGAGTTCCGACCACATGAGTGGTTTGAGGATCAGTTCCATGGTCATGTAATCTTGCAAGACCGAAGTCTCCCAATCTGGCATTCAATTCACCATCCAGCAAGACATTACTAGCCTTGACATCTCTGTGAATAACAACTTGCTCCCATTCTTCGTGCAGATAAAACAGCCCCGATGCCACACCTTTTATCACTCGAAATCTCTGGGTCCAGCTCAGGGTAACCTTAGGTTGGTCGAAGAGGTACTTGTCTAGGCTGCCGTTGGGCATGTAGTCGTACACCAAAAGCAGCTCTCCCTTGCGCCGGCAATACCCCAAGAGTGGTACTAAATTCCTGTGACGAAGCCGACCAATGCTTACAATTTCCGCAACAAATTGTTTCATTCCCTGCCTTGATTCATGGGAGACCTTCTTCACTGCAATCTCAATTTTAGAGGTAGGTAGTATACCTCTATACACCCTGCCAAATCCACCGGAGCCCAACAGCTCTTTGTCCCTAAATCCTTTTGTGGCAATATAAAGATCTTTGTACTTGAATCTGTGAGGCCCATATTGAAGCTCCCAGTCTTCTAGCAATTCTGCAAACTTCCTCTTCCTTCTTATCACATAAACCACAGCTGAAACTGCTACCGTGACTAAACTAACAATAATAATAGGCAACCCAATTGTCAGAAATTTAGATCTCGGTTTAGCTCCTATCCGAGGCAGCTTGGGAAGTAGAGAGAGGACAAGTTCTGGAGCCGGGCCGTTCACCTTAAAGCTCCAACCCGTAACATAATGGGCTGTTAGGACTGAGCCGGTTGCAGACGAGAAGCCAACATACATGTTGTCTTCAATGACCGTTGAAAGATCATAGGACAAAGACAAGAGCGGAGTTTTGGGTTTACCTCCATTAATTGGAGCTAAAGTAACACTGATTTGCTTCTTGACACCATCGTAATCCACCCAAACTTGCATTTGCTCGCCGCTTATAAGGCTCAGGGTCCTAAACTCACTGCCATTGTCATCAGCATAATATCCTGCGCTAACAGATTTCACGGACTCCAACCCATTTATATCAATCCCAACATGGTTATCATTGATGTCATCAAACTCGTTGTTCTGGATGGTATCGAGCTCTATTGCGAGAACATGATTGGCGGCACTACCATTGTTGCTACCACTGAAAAGGCCAAGGAACTGGCTTGGCAGAGCTCCTGGGAGCCCTCTTGTGGGAGCAATCACGAAAGCAATTCCAGGACCGCCCAAAGTGGGATATTCAGAAATGATACCAAATACAAAGGTCGTAGAAAAGGAGGAAACGGTGCCATTCGACGAATTCTTGAAGCTTATTGGATTGGGGTAGAAAGCGTGACCCACTTGTTGACGCTTTGTATTATCAGTGAGCTTCAAAAGGCCAGTAGAAGTGATTCCGGCTATGCCGTCTATGCTTAGATTTTCCAGTTTAAACCCGACGAAGGTGAAGCTGGTATTTTCGGAGGTTACTAAGCTGATTAGGAGAGGCAGAAGGAATACTAGGTTAGACAACATGGCTGTATTTTGCATCCGCTCCCTCTTTACATGGTTTCATAGTTCCACTTTCAAGTTTAAAGACATGTAGCGCGTCGGTTTACATGTTATTTGATGCAGCTTTTTGTGTTTATGCGTTTTTTTTTGTGTGTTTTTTTTTCAAGTACATTGAACAAGAAAAACTACTAACAAGCTTAATGCAAAAAGGAAATTAACAACTTAACAACTTAACAGGAGTTGGGTCTTTCCGACTTACAATATAAACAAATGGTGGGGGAGGAGGAGCAGTGGAAATGGAGCTAGAAAAATATCTGGCTACGACCCAATGTACTACCAAGTGAGCACAAAAATTTGCACTTCTATTGACTTTTATAACACTCCAAGAGATGAAGACTGGAAGGGAGTCAATTATATCATAAATAATAGATGAGATGCGCCAATCGAGGGTATTCTGGGGATTTTACATAGATAAAATTACCACTTGCGACTCACCCTCAATGATGAATTTCTCAAGGTTTAGAGAACGAGCAAGAAAAATAGCTAGACGAGCAACTAAGACTTCGCCATAATGTGGTTGGCAGGGAGGACTAATCTGGGAGATCATACTGATGATATGACCCTGGTGATTTCAACAAACTGCTACTTGTCCTGAAAAAGTATCCCTGATTGCTGTGTCAAAATTGATTTTATAGCCAAGATTTGTAAGGGGTAGCCCGCGTTCCACTGGAGCTGGGGCTTGATTCCAAGTAGTGAAATTCTCCATAGAAATTCTATTTGAAAATAATTAAAGATTCCAAAACAACCACAACCAAGCAATTCACCAATATGTAAAACTATAAAAGTGTTAACACAGATATTTTATTACGAAGTGGAAACTCTTTGAACCCAAAGAGAAAAACCACTATGTGGCAGCCAAAACCAGGAAATCAACTATAACGAAGAAACAGCAAATTACAATAAATTCATACTCACAACCCTTTACAGTAGTCACTCTCTTGAATTGTAATAAGCGACCCACTTATGTGCTTCTCTCACAGACCCTTCTAGAGAGTTCTTCTTGATCTTCCTCAACTGGAGCTCCAGTTGGCTTCAATGGTTGAAGGTTGAACAAACATAAGAAACACTCTAAGAGAAATACATAATAAATCTATTAAGGTCTAAACCCTATCTTAGCACACTGAATTCTATTGGAATTCTTGAACAAAGACTG
This sequence comes from Alnus rubra, assembly GCA_028654335.1. NCBI lineage: Eukaryota > Viridiplantae > Streptophyta > Magnoliopsida > Fagales > Betulaceae > Alnus > Alnus rubra. Next base: position 3,318,194 of record JAJPGS010001499.1, on the reverse strand, counting down.
GCTAGAAACCTCTTTAAATAGGCTTTAGAAACCCTAAACAAGTCAGGAACAGTTTCCTAGGCGGCGGCGGCGTCCGTATAGGCTAACACGTATGTGTCCGGACACTAATTAGAAAGAAAAACTTTTTGTGAAGCGTGTCCAAATAGGTAACTCTACTGTCCGGACACCTGCATGAAAAATACTTCTCCGGAAGTTGTGTCTATTAGGTTTCCAGACACCTTAGAGAATAGGCACTCTCGGGAAGTTGCGTCCACTGACCTGTCCGGACACTATGCAGAACATGAGGCTCTCTAGAAGTTGCGTCCGCTGAATGTCCGAACATCTTGAACAGGAGCTCTCTGTGGGTTGCGTCTGGACAGTGAAGAAATATCTTAAATTCTGAATCATCTGAATGCCAATTTCTTCACCAAAGTGATATCCTTTTGTCACATGAATGTCGCCAACATAAGAAACCAACAATGTTGATATGCTGGGAGACTTGAATAGCGTCAAAGGAGAGAGCATCATGAAAGGATTTATTGCAGTAATGCCACAGAAGATCACAAGATACAGGTGCAAATATTTGAAACTTGTGGTGATGAGTTGTAGGGATCCCAAGAGATGTAGGAAAGATAACCAACTTGACCCATTCTACCATATTAGGGAAATTAAGAGCCGTAAAATTGTTGGCTATCTAATCTACGTCATTACGTCATTGCTTACAAAAAAAAAAAAAAACGTCATTATTACAATAGAGAGCACTCAGAGCAAAATATGTTTCCGTATTCGCTCCCATAATCCAAGAGTCACTGGGCTCCGGAGACCGTCCGCTGCAAGGAGGGCTCCTGGAGAAGGCCCGTGCTCAACAAGCGCCGGCTCCGGCTACGGCTTTCCCAGTGCTGGTTGCTTGTGGTTTTCTGTTTTGTTGTATATTCTTGATCTTTTTTCACAGTCTACCATTGTAATGACCAAATTTTGTTTCAGCATTTAGATGAATTTGTAGCTAGATCAACCTTCATTTGTTTAGATATGTTGTGCTTTATTGTAAGGAGATGCTCAAATGTATGTTCTTGTAATATTTGTTTATTATCTTGGTAGCTGCTTTAAGTCAGGATTTTTTCTAACTTAGTGTGTGAGGATTTTGTATCTCTGTTTACTCTGATCTTTTTCTTAGTAATAAAATTTACTGGCTCTGCTAGTTTGTTTCAAAGAATAATAATAATAATAATAATAATAATAATAATAATAATAATAATAATAATAATCCACGAGTCACCCGCGAAGTTTCGCCCAAATTGCCGAGCAACCGATCTTTAGCTCGACTTTTTTCTAGGGGATCTCTTATTTTCTTTCTCTCATTTTTTCTGGTAGAAATATCTGATTTAAAAAATTATAAAGATTAATACTAAAAAGTCTAAAATACTAATATGGCAACTCAGCGTTCTTGAATGTATCGTTGAATGGTGGAAGCTGATTTGAAGTAGCAGCCACACGATCAGCCGCCGTTCTAGAATAACAACTTTTGCGACTTGTCATGGTAGAAGCCACAGATCCAATGCCCGTTTTTCTATGCAGACCATTCAGCATTTGGACTTGTCAAATGGGCATGGCCAATCGCCCCCGTTGAAATTGAGACGATGTCGTATGATCTTCTTGCGACTTGAACTATGACCTTGGATTTTCTTTATGGTCTTCTTCTTTCTCGTAAGATCCGTTTAGAACAGCAAAACCTCGTTTTGGATTGGATTTGCAAGCGGTTTCTGCAAATGTTGATGGTTAGCCTTACTATATTTCTTTTCCAAACGGTTCTAGCAAATTTACATGGTTATTTTCTCTCGCTTGAAAATATGGTGTTGGAACCCATATTTTATCGCTTTCAAGTAGGGATTGCAGATTATGTTCAGGTTGTATCGAAGCATTATTTTAAAACTATATAGGTTAACTCTAACTATTTAATTAAATGGATCAAATCCCTTAACTTTAACTCTTTAATTTTGTATTAGATTTGTGTCGGGTTTACGGGTCATGTCAAAAATTGACTGTCATTATATCGCGTGTCGGGTTCAGGTCATGTCAAAACGTAGGTATAAAATTATATAGGTCAACCTTAACCCGACACATTTAATTAAATGGATCAGACTCCTTAATCCTAACCATTTAATTTTACATTAGGTTATAAGGAATTGCCAACTTTTCTTTTAAGCTCATACGGAGCATTTATTCGAAGAAAAAGGAAAAAGTACAATTAAATAATCAATTGTAATATACTCTTTTATGTCGCAGAAAAGACAAAAATATTCATAAAAAGTTTCTTTTAAAAAGCAACCCATCACAAAAAGTTGTGAAAACTCACGACCACTATTGCAGGTCTTGTGACCCACGGCAGCCATGGGTCTTGTGGAGACCCATGGTTGATATTGTGGGTTTGAAGACCCACGGTCATCGTGGATCACCTAATTTTTAATTTTATTTTTTTATTAAGAATATTTTTATCAATTGGGGTACATAAATATTTTTGTAAAATTATACTTACTCGTCGGTTGATTTGTCAACACACTCATGTGAAAAATAGCTTTGCAAAAAGAAAACACCACTAGGTCCACTACATCATTGAGTCTGGGCTTTCCTCATGGCCCAATCCTTTGCTCCTAAAAAAAGAAAAATGATGGACCAGTTGGTACCTGATTATCTGGACCGATAATCAAAATTTTAAATTAATGGATTTTTTAAGCCTACTTTTTAAAGTTCATTTAGACGTTTTTAACAATTTAATATATATATATATATATTTCAGGCTTTTTTTTTTTTTTGGCCCGAAATGTTGGGCTCGGAGTCCGGAGGACATGATGCACAGAGGTATACACATCAACTTTCTATCTCAGTAAAACTTGCATTTTTTTTTTTTTTAATCTAGTACAAATTCATATTAGTATGCACTTTTTTTCTTCTGATTATTAAGAATTATATGTGGTTGATATCTTTCCTCTGCTTTCTTCTAGGCTCTAGCTCTAGTTAAATGTCGAATATGTTGTGTATTTGTAGGTGCCAGGGGTGTTTTTTCTTGTGCAACTATATACCATAGTCATTATACAAGCACATTTTTTAGGTTGGAAACTTTGGGATTTCTATGAGATGGAGTTGATGTTTCTTATTAGCATACAACTGTTCATCTTCAAATTTATATTCTCCCATGGATTCTCTGTTGTGCTAATTGCCATAACCTTTTAGATATGTTTAGTAGCAGTTTTCCCTCATACATATATATATATATATATATATATATATATATATATATATATATACACATATAAATGTAAATTTAATTGTTGTCCTTCTATTTATAGCTTTCTTTCCTTTAGTTTATTGTATTCATATTAGCTCTTCCCTTGTTCATTTGTGCTTTTTATATACTTTTTTAAATACATATGGTATTTAAATAGCATGTGCTTTTTATATGCTTTTTTAATAGCATTAATAAAAAAAAAAACATATGATTCTCACATGTTTAAAGGATACATGCCATTTTTATATGTGGGTTGTAAGAAATTTCTTCAAAACCGGTTTGTAGGAAATTTTCTACAACTCACATATAAGATTGACATGTGTCCATTGGCATGTAAGAAGTACATGTTATTTAAATAGCATGTGCTTCTTATATACTTTTTTAATAGCATTAATAAATAAAAAAAAAACATGTGATTCTCACATGTTTAAGGACACATGTCATTTTATATATGGGTTGTAAGAAATTTCTTAAAAACCGATTTGTAAAAAATTTATGTCCTACAAAAAATTACTCCAGAGCCAGGTACTTGTATGGTGCAACTTATAATCATTGTTGACTTATTTATTTATGTACAAGCTCAAATAACATTATCTCCTTTTTATTATTTTAATTTTTTAAATACATTTAAATATATATTTTATATATATACCCGGTTATCGATTATAACCGGTTTCAATATTTTTTAAAACCGGTAACCGCTTCGGTAGGGCCGATTACCAGTCGACTTTACACCCCTAGCCTGTGACAATTTTGATGAAAATTTGCTAAAAAAAGCACCGCTAAATATTGATGACTTTCAATAGCTTGGAAAAGTCATCTCTCTCTCTCTCTCTCTCTCTCTCTCTCTCTCAACGCTCGCATTTTCCGTGTTTTTACTTTCTCATTTGGGAAACCCCACTCCTCCACACGTATATAAAACCCACCCCTCTCCTCGCAATGTCTTCAAACCAATTCATACAGCTCTCCTTTCAAGTGTGTTAGTATTTTGGCCTCATTCTGTGTTTGGACAAAATCACTTATATGTAAGGATGCTGCAAACAGGGATTCCACTGTTCAGAGTGAAGTCAAAAGAATTTCAAAGTTCCCTGTCAGCCATCCGGACGATGTGTCATCCCGTCCGGACGCCCATCTGTCTACTGTTCCATCCGTCCGAACGACGTGTCTTTCCGTCCGGACGTCAGACAGACAAGCATCATTTGTCCGAACGACATGTTTCTTCCGTCCGGACACCTACATCGTATCGAGAAGCTTCTGTGCCAGCTTGCTCCATCCGGACGTTTCAGCAGCACGTCCGGACGCCTATCAGTTCTCGAACGGTTCACTGATTCTTTCCAAGTTCAAGAAAAGGAAGATCAATCAACCGTCCGAACAATGTGGTATCCTGTCCGGACGCGTATCTCCGTAAGGCAAGAATCGCAATTCAAAATGAACCGTCCGGACATCTGACAGTTGTGGTCCGGACGCTGGTGCATCGTATATGGTAATTGACGATTCGACTTCAACCGTCCGGACGTCTCCTCCTTATGGTCCGGACGCACGCGTATCAGATATGGAAATTGCGTGTTGAATTTAGCCGTCCGGACGCTCCTACCCCTTGGTCCGGACGCGCGAAGCCTGTTATGGAAATTACTTGCAGCGGACGTGCGTTCGTCCGGACGATGTTCTTATACAGGAAAGATTTCTCTGCGAAAATTTTGAAAAATCCTGTCGCACAGTTGTCCGTCTGGACGGTCATGGTCCACCGTCCGGACGGCTCACAGGCTTATTTTTCCTGACACCCATTCTGACCCCCAGCCTATAAATAGGGGCCTCTGGGCACTTAGAGCTGCAAGAATTTGGTGTGAATTCCATTAGAGCTCAAAGACGTGATATCTCCTTTGAAGCCGTTTTTCAAGTGTGATGTACTGTAAACCGAAGTCTATCTTAGAGGTCGACTCTAAGGTAAGGAGTTCCATTGAAGACCCCTTCAAGTAGGTGAACCTGGTTGGGAAGCGTTCGTATTGGGTTACACGTCAGAGATTAAGGTTCGACCACTGCATCGATACATGTGAGTGTTACTATCTTGTATCTAGCTTTGTCTTCTGAATAGTGAAATTCCTGGGTTTGGCTGCCCCGGAGTGGTTTTTTTCTTAACTGAGTTTTCACTTCGTCAACAAAAATATCTGTGTCATTTACTTTCCGATGTGTTTTAATTTTTGTTGACACTTATGCACACACTTTACTTTTAGAAGTCATTTCAATTTTTCAATTGGTATCAAAGCCGGCACACTCTGTTTAGGATTTAATTCCTAAGTGTGATCCTCATCTCTTTGTGACTTCTATTTTTTTTATTACACATTTTATCATGAATTCTTCTCAGTTTTCAAATGAGGATTCTGATATTAAGCTCTTGAAGGTTTTTAATAAATTGAAGAATGATCATCATTTTAAATTTTCACATAAAGAGCTTAAAAAGGTGAAGCAAGAAAAAGAGTCTTTGATTGTTCAATTGTCTGAATCACATGCCTTAATTGACTCTTTGAGATCTGAGAATACCATGCTGTTTAACATTATTGATTCACTATAGAATAAATTAAAAGATTCTGTTTTCTCTAGTGATAATTTGAAAAGCATGATGTGTATTCATTCAGATATTTCCAACAAGCCTGATTTAGTTGTTGATGATTTGAGTGCTTCTACTTCACATGTTTCTGATTCTGAATTAGATTCCTTTATTATTGAGCCTGTGATAGTAGACACTGCTTGTTTGGATAATTCTTGCTTGAATGATTGTGTGATGCCAAAATCCAAAGACACAGGTACACAAGCTCATGGTAAGTTTGTCCATACTTGTCATAATTATGGGAAGATTGGTCATATTAGGCCAGATTGTTGTTTGTTGAAATTCCACAGGCCTTGAATCAAGCAGGATGCTATGAGGAAATGTAAAGTTGAAGATTCTTCCTCATCAAAATATGTTCCTCCGCATAGGAGACATATAGAAGGTAAGGGCACTGTTATGTGTAAGAATGCTAACCATAATTTTGCAGAGTATGTCAAGAAGCATTCAAACAAAAGAAGCTTGCCCACCTGTTATCACTGCGGCATCAGCGGTCACATCCGACCCAAATGTCCACAACTCCAGAAGTTGAAGGTTCAGAGGAAGCTGCCAATAAGAGCTACACCTCCGATGGCTCTTCAGGCTCTACGGCATCAGCAGAAGTTTGTTCCTGCTAATCAGAGTGGCAAATCAAGGCACTACAAGAGAAAGCCGCATAAGCCCAATGGCAGCCATGCCTATGAAGGATTGCTGAACCTAATACAAGGTATGCTACGGAGAATGGACAACATGGGTAAAACCTGCAAGCTACCACCTCGGGTTAAGCAGGTATGGGTCAGGAAGGATGTGACCATTCACCCCTTGAGCGGGAGTGGACTTACCTAGTAAAGGTGAAGTCTCCCATGCCTAGGATTGTGGTTCCTTAATCCTAGTGCATGTCAGGTATGTTTACATTACATTGTCTATCTTGTCATATTTTATTCATGCCTTGCATTCTGTTTGAGGAACTGTTTATTTTATCCCCATATTTTCTCTTGTTATCTTGAGATGCTTCTGCAGATATTTTTGGGGATGACAGTTAAAGCACGTCGGACGGCTGCTTCTCTGTCTTGGTATTTCTAAACCTCTCTCCATGTGGATAGGTTTGGTTTTACCTTACATGCTGGGATTAGATGTCATTTCCTTTTCTAAGCATGTGTTTGTTGTTTTTCTGTTTATCGGTTTTCAACAAAAAAAAAAAAAATGGGGAGAATTTGCAGGATTTTCTTTCTCTTGGCTTATTAGGTACTGTATATATCCTTACCTGATATCTCTCTTCTGTGAGTGTTAATTTACTATGCTTAGATATATTCGAGAGTTTTGACTATATTAGCCAAGTGTTTTTCCTGTTTATGCAAAAGTAGGATAGCTTCTTTCCTCATGCGATGGAAAAAATGCACTATCCCGAACTCCCATAAGGTACTTCTTTCCTTCTCTGACTCGTTGCTTTTGGATATTTTGGATATGAGTAGAAGTCCTTGATTAGATGGCCAAATTGACCACAGGCTAGTTGAACCTAGCATTTATAAATTCTGGCACTCCCTTCAGTTTGCAATACCATAAGATTCGAGCAGTAATTCATAAAAAGTTATGTGCTTTAAATTTGTTTAATCACTGCTTATGTGCTTAAATTTACCTTGCCCTCTATGAGCAAGTAAAAATTTATCTTGTCCTACATGGTACAAGTAAAACAGAATATGTGCGGTTTCTTTGGGGGAGTGTATCAGATGAGGGTGTCTAGGCCCTAGCAAGTTATAAGGTTTGATTTTTGGCTAATCTGTTTTTGATTTTCTCTCATGTCTTGAAAATCTAGTTGCATTTTGTCAAGTCTTGGAAAGTCTTACCTTGTGGGAAAAGAGTCTCCACACACACACGCATTGCTTGAGTTGAGTTGCCTATTTGATTTTTATATGATCAGGAAAAATTATTTGTGCTAATTGAAATCTCAACTTCCTCTTATATCTCTGTGTATTTCTGAGATGCTCTCTGATTGTGTTATTAGTTGATTATGCATGCGTATTCTGACACTGACTTGAGAAAATTTGATCTCTGTAAATTCTTCTCAGCTTCTCTGGTGTTTCAGTGTGGAGCGTCCGGACGGTCTACATTGATGTCCGGACGGACTAGTGGTCCGAACGGTTCTCCCTTGGAGTCCGGACGGGGATGGAGCCCACATGTCCGGATAGGACCTGACTGAGTCCGGACGCGCGCTCTCATCATCGTCCGAACGGTCTCTTTATATCGTCTGGACGCGCGTGACCATTCTGCTCCTTTTCGAGGCAGCGAGCGTCCGGACGTCATCAATCCACCGTCCGGATGGGGACCCCACAGCGGCTATAAAATGCCCAGATCGCCGATTTTTCTTCATATCCCACAAAATCAGAATTTTTGGTTGTTTGTGAGTAAGGTTGGAATTAAGCTTTTGACTTTTTGCATATATCTCTCTCATATTTCAGGTATTTTTCTAGTCTTTTTCTCTTCAGTTTTCTTTAAAGCTGTTAGAATGTTATCTATTTTTTTGGAATATGAGATGCATATATATGCCATGCTGAAATTTCTTGGACTTTGTTATTTTTGAAGTCTGTACACTACTGTTATTCTGCCAAATTTGTGTTATCCTAACAAGAATATTTTTGGAATATTTTTCTTTGGAAATTCTTGTTGGATCTTTTGCAAAATCATGTCTGCTGGCAGTCCACCCCGCAAGGTCCGTCAGAGGATTGTGGAAGATAGGGCTGCAATTCAGGCCAAAATTATGGACCGCTCCATCATTGCTAAGCGGAACGTGCTTCGGGCTGATATCATGGTGCCACCACTGGACAACATACTTGACATCATTCAGACGTATAACTGGGGATATCTCCACAGCTGTGCTTGTGTGGTGTTCACTAGATTGGTCAAGCTGTTCTACGCCAACCTGGAGGTGGTGCAGGATGATGATCATGGAGTAGTGCTTCAATCCTCCGTTGTAACCCATCTCATCACTGTTGACCCTCAGGTCATCAATCACATCATCCGAGTCTCAGTGCTCGAGATTTCAGCCAGCCCCTACAATGAGGTGGTGCTTCCTCCATCCCTGGATGATCTTAGGGAATTCTTCTGTGCCGTTCCCCAAGGTGAGGAGCGCTCTACTGCCATCAGGATTGGTGCCCTGTCATCCTCCCACCGCATGTTGGCCAACATCGTTTAGCAGAATATTTGGCCGATTGCCCGGCGCAGTGATCTGATCCTGAAACGGGCCCAGCTTGTCTATGCTATCCACCTCCGCTTGCCTTTCTGCCTATGCAAGCACATTTTGGGGGTTATATTAGAAGCCCGTGATGAGAGCACTGTTGGTCTCCCTTTTGGCTGCCTCCTTACTCAGATTATCCTTCAGTCGGACATCAATGTCAATGGCGAACCAAAGAAGAAAATCCAGCAGCCCATCAGCAAGCAGACATTGATGAAGTCTAATGCGCAGCTACGGAGAGATGACTCTGATGATGAGGCGCCCCCACCTGCTGCTATGCCAGTCAGCTTTCCAGATATGGCTTCATCCTCACATACTGTACCGCCATCTGAGCCAGAGGTCAATTATGCTCAGATTATGGAGGCTCTTGCTGCACTTCAGGGAGGGATGAGCAGCTTGCAGGTGTCTATGTCCTCCATGCAGCAGTCTATGAGTTCCTTGTAGCTTGCTGTGCACTCCATCGACATGCGCGTGGAGCAGAATCAGCTGGATCTTCAGGAGTGCCTGAAGTATCATCATCCTAACAACAGTGATGATGAGGATGGTGCAGATGGGATTTTACCCATGACTGAGGATGTTTGATTCCCTCTTATGTTTTTGTAGATTTTTTATCTTTTGTTATTTTGAGACAATTTCTGTTTTTGGTTAAAACGCTTTGGATATATATTACTCTGTTTCCCGGGTCCTTCTAAGACCGTTAGGGGGAGTAATTATTATGACAGTTAGTTTTTATTACTCTGTTTACCCTTTGTCCCTTTGTGACAAAAAGGGGGAGTAATTTTTATTTTGGACCGGGAATGTATTTCCAAACCGGTCAAGTGATTTTTGTCCCAGAATGGCCAAATGGGGAGTTTGTTAGTATTTTGGCATCATTCTGTGTTTGGACAAAATCACTTATATGTAATGATGCTGCAAACAGGGATTCCACTATTCAGAGTGAAGTCAGAAGAATTTCAAAGTTCCCTGTCAGCCGTCCGGACGATGTGTCATCCCGTCCGGATGCCCATCTGTCTACTGTTCCATCCGTCCGGACGACGTGTCTTTCCATCCGGACGTCAAACAGACAAGCATCATTTGTCCGGACGACGTGTTTCTTCCGTTCGGACAGCTACATCGTATCGAGAAGCTTCTGTGCCAGCTTGCTCTGTTCGGACGTTTCAGCAGCACGTCCGGACGCCTATCAGTTCTCGAACGGTTCACTGATTCTTTCCAAGTTCAAGAAAGGGAAGATCAATCAACCGTCCGGACGATGTGGTATCCCGTCCGGACGCGTATCTCCGTAAGGCAAGAATCGCAGTTCAAAATGAACCGTCCGAACATCTGACATCTGTGGTTCGGACGCTGGTGCATCGTATATGGTAACTGACGATTCGACTTCAACCGTCCGGACGTCTCCTCCTTATGGTCCGGACGCACTTGTATCAGATATGGAAATTGCGTGTTGAAGTTTAGCCGTCCAGACGCGCGAAGCCTGTTATGGAAATTACTTGCAGCGGACGTGCGTCCGTCCGGACAATCGAGCCATCCCGTCCGGACGATGTTCTTATACAAGAAAGATTTCTCCGTGAAAATTTTGGAAAATCCTGTCGCACAGTTGTCCGTCCGGACGGTCATGGTCCACCGTCCGGACGGTCATGGTCCACCGTCCGGACGGCTCACAGGCTTATTTTCCCTGACACCCATTCTGACCCCCAGCCTATAAATAGGGGCCTCTGGGCACTTAGAGCTGCAAGAATTCGGTGTGAATTCCATTAGAGCTCAAAGACGTGATATCTCCTCTGAAGCCGTTTTTCAAGTGTGCTGTGCTGTAAACTGAAGTCTATCTTAGAGGTCGACTCTAAGGTAAGGAGTTTCATTGAAGACCCGTTCAGGTAGGTGAACCTGGTTGGAAAGTGTTCGTGTTGGGTTACACGTCAGAGATCAAGGTACGACCACTGCATCGGTACATGTGACTGTTACTATCTTGTATCTAGCTTTGTCTTCTGAATAGTAGAATTCCTGGGTTTGGCAGCCCTAGAGTGGTTTTTCTCTTAACTGAGTTTCCACTTCGTCAACAAAAATATCTGTGTCATTTACTTTCCGATGTGCTTTAATTTTTGTTGACACTTATGCACACACTTTACTTTTAGAAGTCATTTCAATTTTTCAAAGTGCTTCCTAAGCATTTGATGAAAAATGCTTCCTAACCATTTCTTTGTCAAATGCTCCTTTCTAAAAATCAATGGTTGAGATTTGTTGGGAATAATGCCAGTCAGATCGGTCCATTGTTAGAAGTATGGGCCTTCGGGCCAATATAGTTCCGAAAAGGAGAGACAGCAGAACTCCCGTGAAAGTCCCATCCCGGGAGGTAGGTATTAAGCTGCCAAGAGATATAATACCGAGAGGTAGATACCGAGCAACTATTCCCGAGAATACAAGGCATGAGGTATAATCAGATTGGGTCCCGGGAATACAAACATCCCATGACCGAGACTTAGCTAGCGAAGGCCCAAGACAAGTATGTCCCGAGAACTCAGGGATCAACCGCATTCCAGGGAATCCGGATAAGAAGCCACGATCTAAGGTAGACGTTATGGCTCAGAGATCGTACGTGCATAGCCCCTGAAAATTTGGGATTAAAGATAAGTCCCAAATCTTCAGGAAAACCTCGCTTAGAGGATAAGAAGGAGAGAATCCTGAGGGATTCAGGGAGGAGATCGTGGATTCTGAGAGATCCGGGCACCTCGACATTCTTTAACGATATTAGAAAGCCTATAAATAGGCCCAGGCTCTAGGTATATATAAAAAAAAAAAAGACTGAATTTTAGTAATTAAGCAGACTCTTTTGAGCAAAAGCTAACTTAAGCATCGGAGAGGACCCCCGGAAGCATCCTTTAGGTTTGCTCAATTTGCAGAATTGTTGGAGAAAGCCCGAAGAATCTAGAAGAAAGAGCTGTGTTCACACCATACCGGAAACTGTATTAACAAGATTGATGTTCCTTGATTCTTTTTTTGCCCGGTTTCTCTTGAACTCATGTAAGACATTGTTACAGTCTCTACAGGAATAACCTATGATTGCGAAAGCATCAAAAAGCGGTTGTAGCTTGAGTTGTTGATGTATATCAGTTTAAAATCTGAAATTTGTTTCAAAAATCTGAGACTTGAAAGTGGTTTTTCTCCTCTTCTTCTTTCTGCCTAGGCGGTTAGCAGATGCGGTAATCCAATTTTACAAACCACCCTAAGCGGTTGAGGTTAGCGGTTTTAGCCAATAACCACTAACTACAATTGTCTTTTCACCCCTATAGTGTAAAGGCCATCTTCCATTTTATTTTATTTTTTTATGCATTAAATGATATTCCTTAAAAAAAAATAAGATTTTATAAGGTGGATAAACAATTTATGATTAAGCAAGTAACTATTAACTAATAAGATTTATGGTGTGTTATTGTTATAGATTTATGTTGTTTTGTGATGTTAATTTCAATTACCACATGCTCTTTAGAGGATTCCTTTCTTTTATGATGTTGGACAAGAATTTCATTTTGTTCACAAGATGCTCTTATTACCGAGAGAGTTGGTCTTGACATTAGGACGATTGACAAACAGACTTATTCAAGAACAATCTTACCGTCAGACAAAAAAGATCAACATTGGCGAATTGCTCAAGTCCCATCCCCCGGATAAGTCTCGATACATGATTGGAAACTCATGAACGAGTTTTTCTAAAGTGGAGGAGCTTGATGTAGGACAGCCCGAGGCCGATATGACTATAATATTCCGAGGCCAAGATGGCTATAGTATCCCGAGGCCGAGATGGCTAGAGTATACTGAGGCAGGGAAGATTATAGTATCTTGAGGCCGAGACGACTAGAGTATTCCGAGGCCAAGACGGCTAGAGTATCCCAAGCCGAGATGGCTAAAGTATCTCGAGCTCGAGTAATGCGGCTCGATTGTCCCTACTAATATTACTAGAACATTTTCGAATAATAAAGATTTCTAAGTAGTAAACCTAGAAGATTTTTTGATTTGCCAACTGCCAACAAGTTAAAGACCAAGAAGGAAAGGATAAACTATTGACAAATTTCCTGATTCCTCTTCGAGACGATTCCCATATTTATATTTCCTTTGTCGTCAAGTAGTATTATAATTATTATATTTTTCCTAATATGGTTTTCCTTTGGCACCAAGTATTTTCATATTATGCTTATTTATTTTATTTCCAGTCTTAAAGGATTTTATTTCCTTTTATAGCCGTAGGGTTTTACTATAAGTTTGAAATAATTGTATTGGAAGAGACAGTTTTGATTATCAATAAGAATGTCGCTTTCTCTTTCAACGTGTTGTTGAGTTTGTGCTTTGAGAACAAAGTTTCTCAATCACGCCTATCGCTTTCGCTACGTCATTTTACCTATAATTAATTAGAATCAAGGTTAATTTCATCTTGAGTATAGAATTAGTCGGTCAAAATTGTTTTGATTATTGGTCCAAGAGAGAAAAGGACCAAAAAAAAAAAAAAAAAAAAAAAAGGCATTTTCAATGCAAAATGTTATATTATAGAATTAAATGGAAATGTGAAAGATCTGTTTTTATTTATTTCCCCTTTTCGATTCATGCTACTGTCATTGATGTATTAGACGAAGCTGGGGTGGCTGGTGGGGGTGAATATCCGGTTACGGCTACCGGTTATTACCTAAAACTGGTAACCGTAGCTGGGCAGCTAGTTGGCCAAAATTTTCAACCGGTTTTAGTAACTATGTAGCCAGTTGATCGATTATTTAATAACTAGCGGCAACTGGTTGGTACTCGGTTATCCACATCGGTAACCAAATTTTAAAATTAAAAAATAAAAAAATAAAAAAATCCTAGAGGCTAGAATTTATTATTTTAATTTTTTGAATATATATATATATACCTGGTTATTGATTATAACCGATTTAAATATTTTATAAAATAGGTAACCGCTTTGGGCTGGTTATTAGTTATTTCCAACCAGTAACAAAAGTAGTTGACAGGGTTACTGGTTACCAGTTATAATTTGTCAGCTTTACACCCGTAGGCCATGGCCCCCCAGTTCATTTGAAAAAAAAAAAAATAGGCTTAAGAAAAATTTGTATTTATACTTTGACAACATATTTTAATATATTTTTTGTTGACCCTTTCTCATTCAAATGTCTAGCTCCATTTGGTCTTAAAGAAAATTTGTATTTATACTTTCACTACATATTTTAATATATTTTTTGTTTGGGACCCTCTCATCCAAATATTTGGCTCCGTTATATTAATATGTATCTAAACCTCTAACCTCTGTCCTTGAATATACTGATTTTTTATTTTCACGGGCTGAAATCAATTCCTTAATAATGGCTTCCAATATGAATCCAAAACACTAATGAACTAGTTTCCTACCAATGCATCTATTTGGACGGAGGTTAGAGCATGCAAAATTCCAAAAGTGTGATATTCAGAAATGTATGTTGAATATAATCTGTTTTGAATTATTTGAGTACGTTTGAGTATATTGAAATTATGATGATGTTTTGAAGTATGAATATGATATGTGATTTTAAAGTGAGTATAAGTTGGGGATTTAAATTATGCAAATTGTCTAAGAAATGATATGTTGGACTCTTTATGTTTTATAAAGAAAGCATGTTTTAAAGGCATGAATATGAAATTGAATGTATAGTATTTAAGCATGAGCATTGAGCATGAAACATGAACGCATAAACAAACTATTGGGGACCTATGCCCCATACAAACATACACATGAACTAGTATTGTGGGACTTACGCCCCATAGGAATATACGCATGAACTAGTATTGGAGGACCTACGCCCCATAGGAATATACGCATGAACTAGTATTGGGGGACCTACGCCCTATAGAAATACAACAGAAACTTACATGAGCATGTATAACATTGTTTTCATGAGTGTGATGTTTTTATATTATGAGTAGTTTTGCTAGACGTATTAGTATGCATAAGAGTCTCAATGGAAAATAACTTATATATATTTCTATCGGATGGTTACATGATTTAAATGCAATTGTTTTCTAAGTCTTACTAAATCAAAGGTAATATAGTAGGTGATGATGTATGTAGTTGTTTCCAACAATAGAACTTCTACGTATAAGCTCAGCTGCGTAGTATGCTTTAAATGTTTTATATTAGTCGGCGTTTGCTATATCAGCTATGGGGTTTTCAAATAAAAGTTTATAAAATTGGTAGCTGTTATAGTGTACGCATGACTAGAAAAGAAAAGTTGGTTCTTTGGGAAAACTCAGTGAAAAGTATACCTTTGAGGTCTTAGTGTATTTATTTATGCTATGGCGGTGGGCTCATAATTCCACCTATACGGATGTGGCAAACGCCCACAACCGTATAAATAATGTTTCTTTGGTTGCAGGTACTCCGGTCGTAGTAGATGACGTAGTAGAAGTGTACTTGGGATATTATGATCGAAGTTCGCCACGACGGTCGTAATTGTGGGACCATGGGCGTTCTCTGTTTGATTGGTTTTGTTTATGGCCTGTGACGCCTATGTCACTTATTATTGTATAAAGTCATTTATGTTATGTATTTAATTTGAGGAATGACTTAAATAGATAAATGTAATATTGGCTATTGAATATGATTAATTTATGATAGATGTTTATGATGTGATTTCCGCTATTAGGTTTATGTTTTTCATTGCATAGTAGATAGATGTTATACTCTGACTTACCAGGTACATATTATGGGGTATGTACCATATGTTGGCTTTGCGACATATCGTCGTGCCACTGTGAAGATCCGTTTATATTTTTAAGAGATTAATGTATATGTAAATGTTTTGTATAAAATAAAAAAAAAGGTCGTCACAGTTGAGCCTCCCCTCCTTTTTTTTTTTGTTTTCAATTTTTTAAAAAGTTTTTAATATTTTTTTTTAAGTTTTATTGTTTTTAATTTTTTATTAATTTTTAAAGATTTTTATTTTCCTGTTTTTTAATTTTTTTTTTTTTTTTTTTACATTATGCTACGTGTCAACACCTGAGAGTAGACACATGACAATCTGTTAAATTTTGAACAGAAAAATGGACGGATGTACCATATCTTTCTTTTCCTAAAACCCAAGTACCATCTACGATGCGAATTGAAACTGATGTACTAAAAATTAAGGTTTCCAAACCATGGTACCAAAAATGTCTTTTAACCCTATTAAAAAAAAGAAGAAGTTAACTTTCACTTTTGGAGAGTTAAATGATGTATTTTATGAGTTTTTTTTAAAAAAAAATAGAAAAAAAGTTCAACTCCACGCAAAAGTCAAGTCAAGTTTCAATTTGCAGTGTGGATATTTGTAAAGTGCCGCGTCAGTTTGTAAGACTCCTTGTAAATGTTTTTTGTATTCCTAACATTTCCTATTCACAAACAGATAGGGACTCATCATAAAGTACTATTTGTAAGATTTGAATTAGGTGATGTAAAATAATAATAATAATGGTGCATATATTTAATTTTAAATTTCTTTTATAAAAAAAATGTAAAATTAAATCTGAACTGTTAAAAAAAAAAATCACAGCATATCACCTAAACTAAATCACAATTTTGTAAGCTTTATGTTAATAAGAACTCAAATTATTCGATGTACATAAAGCTACTCCTCCGATTATTGCTTTAAGGTTAGACGGAAACCATAAAAAATAAAAATAAAAAATAAAAGAAAAGTTAAAAAAGTATTTTTCAGCCTGAAAAAGGAAAAAAGAAAAAAAGTGGGTAAAATTATGGGCAATCTAATCTACATCATTATTCATTCCCAGCATCCAGAGTCACCCACGAAGTTTCGCCCAATTTGCCGAGCAAACGATTATTAGCCGCCACAAAGTACTAAATATCAATCTCTATGTAATATGCTATGTTAATTAGAACAGTTTTCAGTACGGTGTGAACGGCATGTTATTTACGAGTCTCGCTCCCAATGCTAAAATTAGCTTCTAAGATAAAAGTATGTTCAATGCATAAAATAATCAGTCTATCATTTATATATACTCGAAGTATGAACATATTTATAAGCAAAGAAGTAGAGTCAAACCTGAATTGAGTTTATTACTCATACTTAAACTAGTAATGTCTGATATTTGATTTAGTCCGAAAGTATTGAACTTCGATTGAGACTACTACCCGGAATAGGATTTTCCAACATGCTTCATAGTCGTCGTTGAATGATGGAAGCTTATGCCACACTCACAGCCACCATTCAAGACAATTGAAACCAACTCACAGCATGTGGATGAGAACACGTCCATTCAAGCTAACAGGATTCTTGAAGAGATAACCTATATAGGTTTCATTCTCGCATTTATATCATTTATAGAAAATACTTGAGAGATACGTTAAGCTATAAAAGTGACTGACTTTGTTCGTAAGAAGAAGAAAAAAAAATGCTTCATTCCTTCAAATTTGAATAATCTAAGTCTTAATGCCGATAATTACACTGGAATCAAGTGCATCCAAAAATTTTGCTCCTTCTAAAAATTTGTTATTAAATAATAGGAGAAAAGTACATACCCTTTTCAAACTAATATTCAATTTACAATTTTCTCTCGAATTTAAGATTGCAATAATGACTTTTAATAAAATAAAAATACTCCTATCAATTCGGAAAAGATTTAAAAAAGAAAAAAAGAAGAAGTTGTGGGTCATGATTTCTTAGTTCTTTGATCGACAGGGAATGAATTTCGAATGCTTTTATGGGCTTGCTAAAGGCGTGGAATCGGCACAAAAACCAGTTCAAAAATTAGAAGAATGATGCAAGCAAAAGGTCTCGTGACCCACGGCAGCCATGGTTTTTTTTTTTTTTTTTTTTTTAAATAAAAATTTTTTTTAAATAGAATTTTTTTTTTTATTAAGTATATTTTTGTCATTTGAGATAGATTGCAAAATTTTAGTTGTTTGGGAGATCAAAGACATTAATGCAATTTTAGTACGAGAGAGACATTGCAAATGAAAAGTTAGTTTGAGGAAAGTTAGCGTACTCTTCTCATAATAATATGTTACGAACTTAGGTTCGTAACATAATAATTTAGGTTCTTACAAAGAACTTGGACCTCACGGTACAAGGTTGATTTTAATTAATTCTTTTTTGTTTTTATTCATAACAAAACAACCTTTAAATAGAGAAGCTATTATAATGTCTTTAAAAAAAATTGGGACAGAATCAACAATCAAGCAACTCTTATGAAAATACTCTTATAGAAATACTGACATAATATTACGTATTTAATATGATTAAAATTGACTTGTACTACTTAGAGAACTAGCAGCAGATTTCTTTAATGTCATTCTTTTTCTTACATGAAGAAAAACTCTTAAAAAACCTATTGATTAATATTTCGTTGTTGTTTCCTAAACTAATAAAACATCAATGAACTAAAAGTTTTACCATCTAGGAAAGTAAAAGTAATTTCTTAACATTATTTTAATATAAAAAATTTTCTCTTTCGTCTGCCTATTGCTGTCTGAACATTTGGAGACTACTGTAAATGCGCTGGATTAGACATGGGAAATGTTAAGCCAAAGACCAACCGATGGTAACTATGGAAGAGGAACATCCCCCTCCAAGAACTGCACAACTTGGCGCATGCTTGGCCTGGCTGCAGCCTCTGAATTAGAGCACATCAACCCAAGTTTTAATACCAACTCTACTTCCTCTGCTACATATTCTGTACCCAAATTTGGATCCCTTGCCCCAAGAAATTCCCCTCGGTTCCAATGAGAAAACACGAAATCAACCAAAATGATATCCTATGTTCGCCACGGTGGCTCTATTGGTCTTCTTCCACATGCAACCTCGAGCAAAAACGCCCCGAAGGCAAACACATCGGTGCTTGTTGTGGCCATGCCGCTTCGACTATGCTCTGGCGCAATATACCCAACGGTTCCAACGGCATGGGTGGTTTGAGGGTCAGTTCCACGGTCATAAAACCTTGCAAGACGGAAGTCTCCTAATTTAGCATTCAGTTCACCATCTAGCATGACATTACTAGCCTTGACATCTCTGTGAACAACAGCTTGCTCCCATTCTTTGTGTAGATGAGTGGTTTGAGTGTCAGTTCCACGGTCATAAAACCTTGCAAGACCGAAGTCTCCTAATTTAGCATTCAGTCCACCATCTAGCATGACATTACTAGCCTTGACATCTCTGTGAACAACAGCTTGCTCCCATTCTTCGTGTAGATAATACAGCCCCGATGCCACACCTTTTATGATTCCAAACCTCTGGCTCCAGCCCAGAGTGAGCTTAATTAGGTTGGTGAAAGAGGTACTTGTCTAGGCTGCCACTAGGCATGTAGTCATACACCAAAAGCAACTCTCTCTTTCGCCGGCAATACCCCGAGAGTGGTACTAAATTCCTGTCACGAAGCCGACCCATACTGACAATTTCTGCAACAAATTCTCTCATTCCCTGCCTAGATTCGTGGGAGATCCTCTTCACGGCAATCTCAATTTTGGAGGTAGGTAGTACACCTCTATATACCATACCAAATCCACTCCTACCCAATAGCTCTCTCTCCCTAAATCCTTTTGTGGCAACAAAAAGATCTTTGTATTTGAATCTATGAGGCCCATAGTCAAGCTCCCAGTCTTCCAGCAATTCTTCAAAATTCCTCTTCCTTCTTATGACATAAACTACACCTGAAATTGCTACCAAGACTAAACTAACAATTATCACAGGCAACCCAATTGTCAAAAATTTAGATCTCTCTATACCTCCTAATATGGGAGGCAGCTTGGGAAGTTGAGAGAGGAGAAGTTCGGGAGCCTGGCCATTCATCTTAAATCTCCAACCAAGAACATAATGGGCTGTTAGGACTGAGCCAGTTGAGGACGTGAAGCCAACATACATGTTGTCTTTAATGATCGGTGAAAGATCACAGAACCAAGACAATAGAGGAATTTTGGGTTTACCGACATTGAATGGAGCTAAAGTAACATTGATTTGCTTCTGGACACCATCATATTCCACCCAAACTTGCATTCGCTCGCCACTTATAAGGCTCAGGGTCCTAAACTCCCCATTGTCATCAGCATAATATCCTGCGCCAGCAGATTTCACGGACTTCAACCCATTTATATCAATCCCAACATGGTTATCATTGATGTCAGCAAACTCGTCGTTCTGGATGGTATCGAGCTCTATGGCGACAACATGATTGGTGGCATTACCATTGTTGCTACCACTGAAAAGGCCCAGGTACTGGCTTGGCAGAGCTCCTAGGAGCCCTCTTGTGGGAGCAATCACGAAAGCAATTCCATGACCGCTCAAAGTGGGATATTCAGAAATGATAGCAAATACAAAGGTCGAAAAGGAGGAAACGGTGCCATTCGACGATTTCTTGAAGCTTACTGGATAGGGGTAGAAGGCATGACCCTTTTGCTGTCTGGTGTCATCGGTAAGCCTCAAAAGGCCAGTAGAAGTGATTTCGGCTATGCCGTCTAGGCTTAGATTAATTTGCCGATTTTAACCCGACGCAGGTGAAGCTTGTATCTTCGCAGGCTACAAAGCTGATTAGGAGAGGCAGCAGCAATACTACGTTGGACAACATGCCTATATTTTTGCATCCGCTCCCTCTTTTCACGGTTTCATAGTTCCACTATCAAGTTTAAAGACATGTAGCGTTGGTTTACATGTTATTTGTGTACAATTTTCAATGCACCTTAAAGATATATATAAGCTGACTCATAAGAACGTACAATTTGTGAGCTTTATTTAAAGAACAACTTGGTATTAACTTCGTTTAATTTTTGGGATACCGATAAGATCTTTATGTCCCTTTAGCATGTGTAATTAGGTAATCGTTTTATTGATTAATTTGACCTGAGGTTACAGAAATCGATCTGTTTGAGTTAGGTTCATTGGTTGGCTTAAGAAAGGGCCGTGTTGATATGGAGTAATGATTTAACATCACTTAAAAATATAACTTTTCACCATCTTGCTTATGTAGCAAGGTGGTCCCTACTACTTTTTGAATTTTTATTTATTTTTTAAAAATAAATTAAGAAGATGGACTGCTTTACCATAAAGGCAAAGTGATGAAAAATTGTATGTTTAAATGTCGTTGAATTATCATTACTCATTAACAAGAACCTCACAAGCAAAGGAATGGGCGGCAGGGTTCTTTTGTCACGACTGAAATGGGAAAACGATGGGTTTTGTTGATTAATCATAGAATCATATTGATAGAACAATTTTTTTTTTCTTTTTGAAGTAAGAACAATTTTCGGTATAGCGTGAAAGTTGCAAGAAAAATAGTCCTCACTTGTCGGATAATGGACGATGATTTTAAAGTAGCAACCACACGATTCGAAAGTCAGTTTATCCCACTTGTCATGACATTGCCGGTGGAGACATAATTACTAATTAGGATACAAACCTATATTATATTCATATTTTAATTATAAGAGCACCTTTAAAAAGATGCTTTAAACCTTAAGAACAATTAAGGTTGACTAATTAAAAAAAAAAAAAAAAAAAAAAGAGACTAACAGTCTCACCGATTTGGTAAAAAAAATTTGAGGAGTAAACAGTACTCACCAACAATAGTGAGTACTGTTTACTCCCCAAAATCTATAAAAAAAGTTATTAAAATTCTCTCTCTCTTCCTTCTTTTTCTTTTTCTTTTTTGTCTTTTTCTCTCATGCATTACACACAATATTCATTTTGAAAAATATTATTTAAATAGAATAGTGATAGTAGATAGCTAAAATGGTGAGGCTACTGGGATTGCGTTAAAAAAATGGATGGTTAAAATAGAAAAAAGTAATTTTTAACTATTTTAACTAGTAAAATGTGATGAGGTTACTAAGAATGTTCTAATAGGTGGATGTAAGCATCCACTTGGGAATATATAGTTCGGACGCACTAGTCCCAAGTTCTCGTTCTAGCTAGATTAATGCTTTGGGCATGCTTTGGGCAACCTTATTCAGTTTGGTTAATGTCTTGCCAAAGTCTTTTACCAGCAGCAAACATTAATTAAGGTACTGTCTTGTCAGACTTTTCAACAAGTAGTTTACGATGTGGAACAAAGATTTCTGACATGTTTGAGATTGTGTTAAGGAATTTAATAAGTATTTATTACGGTATAAAAAAATAGTGTAAAGAAACAATGGATCTGTTTGATAAAAAAACTCATAAGTAATTCTTTGACTTTTTTGCTATAAAAAATGCCAAAACGCATTGATGGGAAAAGCTTCCAAATGAAGTTGTTTTTCAAAAACCTATAAGCCTCTACGTTGCATACATGCAATTTCATTTTGTAAATAAAACCTACCGATTGCCATGCACCTTTCCCTAAAACGACCTTGTTTTACTTTAACAAAACAAAACTAATTTTTTAATATATATGGGTATGCGGAGTTAACAAAAGTATATTTTTGAAAGTTTTTAACAGTTCAGATTTAATTTTAAATTTTCATACAAATAGATAAGGAGTTAAATTAAATATAAATCGTTAAAAAAATTAAAATAATATCCTTTCTATTATTCAATTTATCCGTGAAAAAGATGTTTTTGAATTACATCCTAATTTTTTGTTGTCGGGAATCGTATCTGGAGGACTCTTCTTCGCAGCCCCAGGTGTGATGGTCATTGTCGATTGATTGTTAATCCTTCCATTGCATCCTTCGGCTATTGTGACTGCACACTGCACAAGCCTTTTGAACATATGGCACTGGTGTCTTAGTCATCTTTCCCTTTCAAGTTGTTCGTTGGATTCTATTTTCTAATAAACAAATTCCAATCAATTGTTGTTGGAACAGTTTTTGCTATGGTGACGTGTCGCCTTGTGATTCGCCAAGCAAACTCTTTGTCTTCCCTGCCTTCCTTGAGATCAACAAAAATAACAAACAACTAGTCGGGGGCACTGACTACACCCACTCCAATGACTAAGTCAGTACAAACTTTATGACTTTCAAGGAGAACTAGAAATCTCAGAGCTTAGAGAATACGTGTGTAAATACCTAGTGTTGCAGTCTTATTTATAGGCTCAAAGTTAAAGACTTACTGGGGTTCTTGAAGTATAGTTGAAATAGGAGTCTGAGTCCTGGATCGTGTAGGTTTCAACCTTATCTTCATAGAATTTGAATCGAGTAGAAGTTGAATAGGACTCCGCCTCTTTTAAATGAATTCCACGTTGATAGGTATCTTATCCCATTAATGCTGGGATACGGATCAATTCCGAGAATCTTGAGATTGGAGTCTTAACGGAAATCTCACGAATCTTGGATATAGAGTTCTAACGGCCAACAATTACTTACTTGTTGAATCTAAGAAGATAGCTTCATAGCGCTTGTATTATACCCCGACCAATCCTCCGAAATGGAAATATCCAAGACGTGTTTGCTCCATACAGACTAAAAGATCTCGGTATATTTCGCATCCTGTGGAGTCTTCCTATCTGAGGTGATAAATCTACCAAGACATGTTATAGTCCAAGGTGCTTAGGCACCGAGTTGATTTCTTTGTGTAGGGTTGTGACAAACATCCAAGGTGTTACAACCAAGGTATTCTGATTGAGATGACCAAACCAGGTCGAACCTGCGGGTTGAACCTCCGACTTGTCATGGGGGCCACGTGGCTTCGGATCTGATTATTCCCCCAACAGTTACCCCCTAATTCTCTTATTTCAAATTTTGAATTTAAGGGAATTATCTGTCTCCACTGAATCCGTACTTTGACAGATGTCACTATACACGCCATAAATATTGTACCTGTCAATTGCCGCTTTTTCCCACCATAATGACTGAATCCTGCACACTCATGATAACGTCGACTTTTCAAATCGAGGCTTACATTTTCGAGGTCACGCCTTTAATAAATATTCGATTTTTTGAATTTTCAGGCAGCCATCTCTTCGATTTTTGGGGATTTGAAATGATGGTGTCCCTTGATTTCTCGGGCACCTAAGGGAGGCATTTAAATCTTCACTTTTCACCCCCTATAAATACGTACTTCACCGAATTCTTTCACTTTTACCATTGTTGTCGATTCTTCAAGCTTTTTCTCTCCTAAAACCTTTTGCGTTCTCTTCTCTTCTCAACTTCTCGCTTTCCTTCTCTGAGATGGCCAAAAATAAATCTGCCTCTGATGTTCCTTCCACTTCACGAGCTTGAACCAAGAAATCTGACGGTTCCATAGACCTTTCTTCCCTGGAGAGTAGGGTGGAAACTAACATCTTCGAGAGGCACGAGGATGTTCTGCGTCTGAACTACGACTAGGGTTGGCAATTTTTGACACGACCCGCGAACCCGACATGAACACGACACGAAAATACAGGGTTTGGGTCATAATCGGGTTGACCCGATTATGACCCGTTTCTAATCGTGTCTGGCAGATCAACTCGCGAGTGACCCGCCAGACACGATTATAACACAGGTAGATATATTAAAATTAAATAAAAAATAAAAAAATAAAAAGGACCTTCAGGAAACGGTGAAACCTAGCTCTTTTCAGATGAAATACTCTCTGGAATAGCGATTTCTGCCATGTCAAACATACCCATATCGCTCTCTGAAGTCTGCCTCGCTCTCTTCCGCCTCACCATGTCAATTGCCAACCCTTGGCCCTTTTCCTGAACACCACAACACCCTCAAGAAGCCCCGCTCCTTTCGGCAAAAACCCCATTCCGTTTCACTCAACAAAACACAGACATGAGAAAGATTAGAGGCTTCAAGCTCGGAAAACGGCTAGTCCGGGCCTCCAAATGGCTCTTCCGCAAAGTACAGACCCGATCCGGATACCGCTGGATAAACCCGCCGTCGAGCAAGCCCAAGCCCATCTCGAAACTCATCACCTGGGGCCGGCGGTTGACAAACGGAGCGAGAACTCTGTGCTGTAGAAAACCTGGGTCGGGTTATGTACCTGTGGGCTACGAGCCGCTGCATAGGGCGAAGAAGGTGGCAGTACCGAAGGGACACCTGGCCGTGTATGTGGGGCAACAAGACAGTGGCTTTCACAGAGTTTTGGTGCCCATGATTTACTTTAACCATCCCCTGTTGGTGAGCTTCTAATGGAGGCTGAGGAGTATGGGCATCAGCAGATTCAGCACCAGGGCGGGATCACAATCCCCTGCCAACGGGTTACCCGGGTCGTGTTCGGGTTTAATAATCCAACCCGAATAATAATTGGGTGGGTTCGTGTTGGACCCAATTATGTAATCAGATCGATCGGGTTGACACGAACCCGACCCGTGAACCCGAATTGCCAAGCCTAACTACGACATCCCTCCGACAGTGAGGATGTTCTACCAAAACCCCGAGACTCAGGCTTTTGACAGTGGTGACATCACTCTCTTCGAAAGAATGTTTATGGCCGGACTTCGGCTTCCCTTTCCCGAGATTGCCAGGGACTTTGTCTTGTTCCTGATGGTCACTCCAAGTCAAATCATGCCGAATGCTTGGAGATATCTGTTCGCCTCCTACATTCTATGGAGGTTGGTCTTGAAGAAGGAGATGAAGATTCTTCAGTTCTTCAATATCTAGCGGCCAAGGCAGACTTCAGAAGGGATGATCGAGCTGGCTGTCCGACACCCCCTATCTTCATCAAACTCAAGAGTGGGCTGACAAACAACAAGTTCTGGGAACAACAATTCTTCAGAGTGTCCGGAGAGTGGGAGTGCCTCGAGGACACCGTTCTGCCTAAAAACCATAGGATGCCTTGAACCTGGCGGTTGCTGCAACCTGACCGATGTGAACCTCCTTCCATCAGCATAACTGACCGAGAAGATGTTGGAAGGATAAGCGATTGGTCTGCAGCGAAGGTAAAAGCCGAAGAGTTCGAGGACATTGACTTCGACAAACTTGTAACCGATGAAACCATGAGGCGATTCCTCGGATACAAGATTCCAGAAAACAAGAAGACGGCCACTAAGAGAGGCGCAGCCAAGAAAAAAAGTGATGCCCCTCAATCCCCGAGACAAGCTACCAAAAAGAGAACTTCTAACCCTGCAGCTCTAAATCCCGAAGAGGTTCCTCTGAAGAAGAAGAAGAAACAAACATATTCCCCTAGCTGCTTCTAGTGCGAAAAGGACACCTCCGAAGAACCCTGCGCCCTAGACCAACACAGAGGAAGGCTCGGCGAGCTTCCGAGATTTTGTTCCAGAAACCTCCCCGACCCGAGGAGCAGGAACCTTGCCAACTTTTGGCCTAAGGGATGAAACTAGCTCCAAGGTTTGCATAATGGCTCGGATGTTAATCATGAAGAACAAGATGTAGGGGTTTCGAGGGCAACAAGTCCTGTGCCTGTAAGAACAGAAGGGGAGGTAGAACCTACCCCTGAGACAAGCCCCGAGCCAGTCATGCATCGAGTGAAACATATGGCCATGAAGAAGAAATTCGGGCCTCGAGATCGCCTGGCAGGAATAATCTTAGGGGTTGAGCGGATGTGGGGTAGGCCGGTCATAAGGCCCTCTAATGCCGACGAGGAGGTTTGACAAGAGTCTGCCTTTTCGGGCAACGAGTCTACTGGTGATGACGATGAAGAGGCCATCACCCCCCAAAACCAAACTTTCGCCGAAGACATGGAGGAGGAGCACACCCCTCAAACTTCTTCTGTGGAGCGAATGGGCACTCCTCCATCATGGGGATGGTGGGTCTCAAGATGGGGTGATTGTGACGTCTCACCTCGTCTGGGTATAGAAATTGTGTTGTGCTTATATGTATATTCGCACCTTTCTTGATAACAATGCATTTTAAAGCCGTAATGACCATGAACATATTAGATTTCTTCAATTAAGTGTACTTATGCGAGAGTAGTACCAGGATAAGTGAGCTGCAGGGAAGTCTGGTTCAGGGGAGCCAAAACGGGCAATATTGTGTCGTTGGGGATGAGTGGTTACATTTAGGCACTGGAAGACCCACTAGCCAGACGTACGGAGACCCCACGTTCTGGACGCTAGAAAGCACACAATCAGAGGATTAACTCCCCCATTTCCGGGAGAAACCGATTCTCACTCTCATTATAAATACCCACAGACATTCAGGTATACTTTAGCTGAAATTATTGTGATTAAGACATTTACTCAAATTATCCAAAGAACTAACTTAAGTATCGGAGTGGGACCAGCTGGCATCCCCAACAACTCTCCTTATCGAGCTTATTATTTTGCAGGAAAAGACAAGACAAATTATCTCGAAGCTTGTGCTGCCGGACTAGAAACTATTCTAATAAACATCCACTGAAAAGCCTAGAGTACAAAATGTCCAATTAGAAAGCGCCTCGTGGCAGGTAGACATCAAAGGACATCTCGATTAATCTAAGATTATATGAAGTCGGTGAGCCGTTGAATCAGACCTCCGTATGCTCTGAAGTCTTGCGATTTGGTTCCTAATAATCAATTGTACAAAGAAGAGGGACAATAAAAAATAAAAAAATAATAATAAAAAAAAAATCTACGTCATTATTACAATAGAGAGCACTTAGAGTAGGATATGTTTCCGTATTCGCTCCCATAATCCACAAGTCACCCGCGAAGTTTCGCCCAAATTGCTGAGCAACTGATCTTTAGCCAACATAAAAGTACGAAATATCAACTTTTTTCTATGGGATCTCTCATTTTCTCTCATTTTTTTTTTTTGAAGTGCCCGTTTTTCTATGCAGACAATTCAGCATTGAGACATGATCCTTTACACAACACACATTATACAACTTTTGCACAATACGCTTACAAGAGGCGAGACTCATATGATGTGTCTCACTCACATAAGTCTCACCCCATGTGAGTGTGTTGTGTAAAAATTGTGTAATTTGTGTTATGTAAATATATTTTCCCTTCAGCATTTGGATTTGTCAGTGGGTTGTGATTTTTACACAACAAGATTTACACAATTTTTACACAATACACCCACATGAGATAAGACCCATGTGGTGTGTCCAACTCACATTGGTCTCACCTCATGTGAGTGTGTTGTATAAAAATTGTATAAAATTATTATGTAAATATCATTTCCCTTTGTCAATTGGGCATGGCCAATCGTGTAAATTAAGATCGCCTGGCCCCATTGAAATTGAGACGATGTCGTATCTTCTTGCGACTTAACCATGACCTTGGATTTTCTTTATGGTCATCTTCTTTCTCGTAAGATTCGTTTGGAATAGCAAAACCTCGTTTTGGATTTGCAAATGTTGCCCCTCCAAGCACTTCTCGTGGTCGCCGGCGCAGCACCACTTCTGAACAATTTTGACTCTTCTTCTGGGCCGAATGGTGGGTCTCGGCCCAACGGCCAACTCTAATTCTTTTATCTGTGGAAGGGGCAGGGCACAGACATGGCCCTCCTATTTTTTTCTTGGCCGGTCTACCAAGTCTGCATCAAACTAGGCCACTCCCACTAAAATGCAATTTGACTTTCATGCTGTTAAAAAAATTATAATATATATAATAGTTTAGATTTAATTTTTAATTTTTTAAAAAAAATAAAGAGTGAAATTAGATCTAAGCTGTTGAAAAAACTACATCACATATATTATTATAGTTTATTCAAAAAACTTAAGCTAAGAAAAATAGATGAATTTAATCATTTAATCAATATTTTAATAAAATAAACATATAACTCTATTATCTTGGTCATCTTTCCCTCCAAGTTGTTCGTCATATTTTAATTGCTAATAAACTTCCAATCAGTTGTTATTTGTGATTCGCCTATTGGTGAAAAGTCACATACTACCATTTTATTATCATGTTTAGGGCCCTCGATCCTTTTGTTTCTATTGATGAATAGCCTTACTATATTTGTTTTCCAAACGGTTCTAGCAAAATTCCGTAGTTATTTTCTCTTGCTTGAAAATCTGGTGTTGGAACCCATATTTTAACGCTTTCAAGTAGGGGTTGCAGTTGATGTTCGTGTGTCAGGTTCGAATCGTATCGAAGCGCACATTGTTTTAAAACTATATAGGTTAACCATAATCATTTAATTAAACGGATCAAACCCATCAACCATAACTCTTTAATTTTGTATTGAATTCTTGTCGGGTTTACGGGTCATGTCAAAAATTGACTGACATTATATCGCATGTCGGGTACAGGTCATGTCAAAGCATAAGTATAAAACTATATAGGTATAAAGCATAGATACATAATTATTTTTGTAAAATTAAACTTACTCATCGGTTGATTTGTCAACACACTCATGAGAAAAATAGCTTTTCAAAAAGAAAACATCCCCACGTCATTGAGTCTTGGCTTTCTCTCGTGGCCCAATCCTTTGTTCCTAAAAATAAAAAATAAAAAAGAGTAATGCTACACATGCTTCTACTTTCTTCTACCCATTTTCACTCCTTAAATGACTTTTAAAATTACAATTAAATTAT
Organism: Alnus rubra; assembly: GCA_028654335.1. Classification (NCBI taxonomy): domain Eukaryota; kingdom Viridiplantae; phylum Streptophyta; class Magnoliopsida; order Fagales; family Betulaceae; genus Alnus; species Alnus rubra. The sequence goes on along the minus strand of JAJPGS010001499.1, from coordinate 3,288,804 downwards.
AAAAGAATGTGAAAATGAGTGTTCTACGTAGCATTACTAAAAAAAATAAAAAATAAATAAAAATTGGTCTGATGCTTTTCAAACCACTTGTTATTTTATTAGGGAAGTGATTCATGTACACCAAGTGTACAACAAATGTACAACACCCCTTCACATGGGGTGGGCCCCACAGTGTATGGGGCCCACCCCATGTGAAGGGGTGTTGTAAATTTGTTGTAGGGATGATGTACAACTATCATTATTCATTTTATTAAGAGGCTTTTTATCTCCAGTGATCCAAAATAAATCTCATTTTGACGTTTTGTTTCGAGTCAACCTGATTATAATTTCCTTTAAAAAAATTTAGTTGTACTTGTCGGCCTTATTTAAGGCCCTATAATTCTCACAAAATCGATTATGAATCTTTCATGCGTCTTTTTGGGCTACAATTCAACTCAGAAAGGCTATAAGTGCTGCATATTCCTTTGGGCCGCACCTTTATGAGCCTCGCTTCCCTTACAAAGCCCACTTCTTCTTTTCCATTTATTTCTATTTCTCAGGTCTTTTTTTCTCCTTCACCAACTTCTACTCATGCCCAAATGGTTCCTGGATGGTGTTGATGCAGTTTTTGGTACTACTTGAATGGTGATGAGTTACCTGTAAAATAGTAAAGACATCTAAGGATTTGTCGGTTTGGAAACACTTCGATGCTTAAGTTAGCATATTCTAGAATTTTGTGAGGAATTTCGTCCATTTTGTATCCCTTATTAAATGGGATTCTGCAGTTGAGTTATTGTAGAACTCTACGTTCAATGTAGCTGGAGAGATCGTATCTCACTTTGATATCAGTCCCACAAATCTTCGGATTTGTCTTCCTTATTAAATGGGATCTTGATGAATATAGTTGTTATCCCTTTAGCAGCTTTTTTGACTGAGATTGTTTGATTGATGAGATTTACTCCCAACAGATGGCATGATGAGTTACCCAGAACCCCATTCTTTGATGGCCGAATCTTCTATATAATATACCCATGCAGAAATTGAGCCAACATCTTTTGCCTTTGCCTTTAAACACCCTAATTGGAGAGCTTCCATGAATGCCGAATTTGAAGCTCCATAAAAAAAAAAAAAAATTAAATAAATAAAAGAAGAAGAAAAAAAAGACTGTCTCTTGTTCCTTCCGCACCCTACATGAATTTTGTTGGTTGCAAGTGAGAGTTTTGTATTAAGTATTGTGCGAATGGTAGTGTTGAGTGGTTTAAAGCTCATTTAGTTGCGAAAGGATTTACACAACAACTTGGTGTTTATAGTGGGGAAACATTTAGCCCCGTTACCTGACCATGCGTCAATTTGATGTTCAAAATGCCTTTTATGGATTTGTGCATCGTGAATTTTCTAATCACATTTGCAAATTGGAAATACTACTCTACGGCTGAAATGAGATGTATTTGTATGGAAAAGCTATATCCATAAATCTAAAAGTAAATTTAAAAATGAGATATACAAGACATGTATAGGAGATATAAAAATATCATTTCTCACACACATATATCAGAACTCTGAGTTCTTGTATAACAATAATAATGAAATATAACATAACATTTCTATTCCCATACAATTTACACATTCTAAATCATTTCAACTTACATTTAACTTGCAGTCTGTTATTGTGTTACTTGAACTCCTATTCATTTGTCGTCTTTATATCGCTAGCTGGCACTTTTTTTCTTTTCTTTTTTTAATAAATAACATTAATAGGTAAAAGGATGAGTCTACGGTTTAGGGTACGTTTAAGATTGCGATTTCGTAGATAAAAAGTGCGATTTTAAACTAAATCGCAGAAAATGAATTGTTTGAGAATTATGTTTTTAAAAAAATTGTAATTTAAAAATGCAGAAATCTGCATTTTCAAATCCAAGGCAATGTGGTACGTTTTTTAAAACATAAAATTTTAAAGGCTAATCTACGCTTTTAAAGGCCAAATTGTGATTTAGCCAAATGCTTAAAATCATTTTTTTAAATCCTACATTTTAAAATCGCTATTTTTAAATCACACTTTTTAAAATCTTAAGTAACAACCGGTGAGTAAATATGATTTGAGCCCTCTATAAAAATAAATAAAAATAAAAATAAAAATCAACTTTTCTCAAAAATTATCTTTCTTTCATTTTTCCAAACAGAAGAATAATAAGTTCACGCGCAATCAAAAAAACGTCATTTTTCCTTGAAAACATTATTTCTTTCATACTAGTAAACAATAATGAATAAACACATTTATAATAGTCAACTGAAAGGATAATTTACAGACGCAGTACAATAGTGAAGAGTCCCGAAACCACAAAACAATTAAGGAGCTAATATGGATTGAAGACAAACTAGAAAACAGAGTAACAGAAACTTCAAATTTAGAGAGATAAGTTCTCCGTAGCTTGTGCCTGTGAGGGATTATCCTTATTTGAATTCTTCACGTTTCTGTCTTTCTACTGCTGTCTGAACATTTGGAGACTACTGTAACAAAACAAACTCACAATGGTAACAAAAACTTGTAGAATCAGCGACCCCCCGAGAGAACCGACTCTTCAACGAAAGACAAATGCGTGAAGGCCTTGTCTATAGGAGCTGCCGGATAAGACATGGCAAACGTTAAGCCGCTGGCACAAAGACCAACCGCTGGTAACTCTGGAAGAGGAACATCCCCCTCCAAGAACTGCACAACTTGGCGCATGCTTGGCCTGGCTGCAGCCTCTGAATTAGAGCACACCAACCCAAGTTTCAATACCAACTCCACTTCCTCTGCTACACAATCTGTACCCAAATTTGGATCTCTTGCCCCAAGAACTGCGCCTCCGTTCCATTGAGAAAACACCCAATCAACCAAAATGGCATCCTCTCTGTTCGCAACCGCGGCTCTATTTGTCTTCTTCCACAAGCAACTTCAAGCAAAAAGGCCCCGAAGGCAAACACATCCGTGCTTGTTGTAGCCTTGCCGCTTCGACTAAGCTCTGGTGCAATATACCCAATGGTTCCAGCCACATGGGTCGCTTGAGGGTCACTTCCACGGTCATAAAATATTGCAAGACCGAAGTCTCCTAATCTAGCATTCAGTTCACCATCTAGCATGACATTACTAGCTTTCACATCTCTGTGAACAACAACTTGCTCCCATTCTTCGTGTAGATAAAACAGCCCCGAAGCCACACCTTTTATGATTCCAAATCTCTGGCTCCAGCCCAGAGTGAGCTCAGGTTGGTAATAGAGGTACTTGTCTAGGCTTCCACTGGGCATGTAGTCATACACCAAAAGCAGCTCTCTCTTTCGCCGACAATACCCAAGAGTGGTACTAAATTCCTGTGGCGGAGCCGACCCATACTCACAATTTCTGCAACAAATTCTCTCATTCCCTGCCTTGATTCGTGGGAGATCCTCTTCACCGCAATCTCAATTTTGGAGGTAGGTAGTACACCTCTATATACCATACCAAATCCACCCCTACCCAATACCTCTTTCTCCCTAAATCCTTTAGTGGCAACAAAAAGATCTTTGTTTTTGAATCTCTGAGGCCCATAGTCAAGCTCCCAGTCCTCCAGCAATTCTTCAAACTTCCTCTTCCTTCTTATGACATAAATTCCACCAGAAATTGCCACCAAGACTAAACTAACAAATGTCACAGGCAACCCAATTGTCAAAAGTTTAGATCTTTCTATACGATTACCTCCTAATATCCGAGGCAGCTTGGGAAGTTGAGAGAGGACAAGTTTTGGAGCCTGGCCCTTCACCTTAAAGTCCCAACCAAGAACATAATGGGCTGTTAGGACTGAGCCAGTTGAGGACGAGAAGCCAACATACATGTTGTCTTTAATGATCGGTGAAAGATCACAGAGCAAAGACAATAGCGGAATTTTGGGTTTACCGACATTGAATGGAGCTAAAGTAACATTGATTTGCTTCTCGACACCATCGTATTCCACCCAAACTTGCATTCGCTCGCCACTTATAAGGCTCAGGGTCCTAAACTCACCACTGTCAGCATAATATCCTACGCCAGCAGATTTCTGGGACTTCAAGCCATTTATATCAATCCCAACATGGTTATCATTGATGTCAGCAAACTCGTCGCTCTGGATGGTATCGAGCTCTATGGCGACAACATGATTGGTGGCTTTACCATTGTTGCTACCATTGAAAAGGCCAAGGTACTGGCTTGGCAGAGCTCCTGGGAGCCCTCTTGTGGGAGCAATCACGAAAGCAATTCCATGACCGCTCAAAGTGTGATATTCAGAAATGATAGCAAATACAAAGGTCGTTGAGAAGGAGGAAACGGTGCCATTCGACGATTTCTTGAAGCTTACTGGATAGGGGTAGAAAGCATGACCCTTTTGCTGTCTGGTGTCATTGGTGAGCCTCAAAAGGCCAGTAGAAGTGATTTCGGCTATGCCGTCTAGGCTTAGATTTGCCAATTTAAACCCGACGCAGGTGAAGCTTGTATCTTCGGAGGCAACAAAGCTGATTAGGAGAGGCAGAAGTAATACTAGTTTGGACAACATGCCTATATTTTTGCATCCGCTCCCGGCCTCATTTCATGGTTTCATAGTTCCACTATCAAGTTTTTAGACATGTAGCGTTGGTTTACATGTTATTTGATCCCAGCTAATATATTATTATAAAGAATCAACCATTTCTACAATTTTCAAAGAAGCTTAAAGATATAAGCTGACTCATCAGAACGTACAAATTGTTAGCTTTATGTAAAGAACAACTTGGTATTAATTTCGTTTTTTTGGGACACCGATAAGATCTTTATGTCCCTTTAGCATGTGGTTAATTTGTCCTGAGGTTACAGAAATCGATCTGTTTGAGTTAACTGGTTCATTGGCTGGCTTAAGAGATCAGGTCCCTTTTGATAAGAACCGCACAAGCAAAGGAGTGGGCGGCAGGGTTCTTTTGTCACGACTGAATGGGAAAACGATGGGTTTTGTTGATTATTCATAGAATCATATTGACAGAACAATTTTCTTTTCTTTTTGAAGTAAGAACAATTTCCGGTATAGCGTGAAAGTTGCAAGAAAAATAGTCCTCACTTGTCAGATAATGGAGGACGATTTTAAAGTAGCAGCCACATGATTCCAAAGTCAGTTTATCCCACTTGTGATCATGCCATCGCCGGTGTAGACATAATTACTAATTAGGATGAAAACCTAAATTATATGCATATTTTAATTATAAGAGCATCTTCAACAGATGCTTTAAACCTTAAGAGCAATTAAGGTTGACTAATTAAAATAGTTACAAATTCATTTTAATTAGCTCTATAAAAATAATAATAATAATAATAATAAAAAAAAAAAAAAGCATCATGTTAGCCATTTTGGCTAAAGAGCATTTCTGTAAGCTAATTTGATCAAATTGTCAAAACAAAAAAAAAAAAAAAAAAAAAAAAAAAATGACTAGCAATCTCAAAGATTTGGTGAGAAAATTTTTGGAAATGAATAGTACTCACCAACAATAGTGAGCGCTGTTCGCTCACCAAAATCTATAAAAAAAAATAATTAAAACTCTCTCTCCCTTTTCTTTTTTTTTCTCATGCATCACACACAATCTTCATTTTAGAAAATATTATTTAAATATAATAGTGAGAGTGGATGGTTAAAATAGTAAGACTGGTGGGAGTATGTTAAAAAGTAGATGGTTAAAATAGAGAAAATTAATTTTTAACTATTTTAACTAGTAAAATATGATGAGGCTATTAAAAATGCTTCAATTGATAGATTTAAGCCTCCACTTAGGGATAGTTCGGATGCACTAGTACTCCCAAGTCCTCATTCTAGATTAATGCTTTGGGCATGCTTGGGGCACCCTTATTCAGTTTGGTTAATGTCTTGCGAGAGTCTTTTAGCAGTAGCAAACCTTAAGGTATTGTCTTGTCAGAATCTTCAACAAGTAGTACTTAATGATGTGGGACAAAGATTTGGGTAATGTTTGAAATTGTGTTAAAGAATTTAAAAAGTATTTATTGTTAGTATAAAAAAATAAAATAAAATGTTGTAAAGTAAAAATAGATCTGTTTAGCGAAAAAACTCAAAAATATTTTTTTGACTTTTTTGTTATAAAAATTGCCAAAATGCAATGTTGGGAAAAGCTTAAAAATGAATTGTTTTTCAAAAAAAAAATTATGAATAGTTGAATATAGAAACTCTATTTCCTAACATAATTCCAAACGGGCTCTTCGTGTATTAGTTGAGGGTGTCGATTTAATTTATATGGCTTTTTTTAATAGAAAAAAAAAATTATGAGCTTTTTTAGACGGGCTTAATCCAAAATTTAAACTAAATACACTTGTAAATTAATTGTAATACCAAAATACAAATTGGATCGTAAATATTAGGCAACCAACCGGGACGACTCTGTCAATTTCGAAAACATCAAGGATGTATAAGAACTCCTTATAGATCGAGTAAACCTTCGTTTCTGTTTTCGACCACACACACAAATAACAAAATCAACAAGCTAGTCGATCACACATGATACGAAAACGAGGAGTTGGAGTACCTGATAGCCAATAGGCCAGGGATTAGCAGGTTGTTGATGAGCTTGATGTTGTTGCCGCTGGGGTTCTTGATCTCTATAGCAACGGAACCAATCTGCATGCAACATCTATAAGCTAAGCCTCTATTTTGTACACATGCATGCAATTTAAATTTGTAAATAAAACCTACGCCATACACCTTTCCTTAAAACGAAGCCCCTTGTTTTACTTTAACAAAACAAAACTAATTTTTTAATATATATGGGTATGCAGAGGCGGCCTATTTATATTCCGTTATCCGTATGCATATGTGCAGATATCAAATATAGTATCCACCCGCCTAGAATTAGGGGTTGAAAATCTGCTCATAACTCATGCGGACGGGTAAATAGCGGATGCAAAGCGGTTTTTAACCGCCCACCTAAACTCCTATATATGTAATTTTAAAATTGCACGCTATTTAAATCGGTTGGACTCAGGCTAACAAACGTATATTTGTGAAAGTTTTCAATGGTTCATATTTAATTTCAAATTTTTCATACAAAAAGATAAAGAGTTAAATTAAATATAAACCATTAAAAAAACTACGGCACTTATATATGTTGTAGTTTTATTTACAACACCAACACCTAAACCAAATTCAAGGTGATTAGCAATTTAGCATGCTTTTTTTACTTATAGGCATCTTCCTCCTTCAGCTAGGAATCTTGATTCAAGTGCTACCCATGATCTAAATGAAGGAAAATTATTCAAATCCACCTCTTACCCATCTTATTTTTAAATTTATTGTTAAATATGTGAGACTCAATAATAAATTTGAAACTTGATTGTATTGAGTTAAGTAGGAGATGAATGTCTACCATACTGCTGGGGAAAAATAAAAATAATATCTTTTCCATTATTCAATTTATCCTTGAAAATGACGTTGTTTTTGAATTACACCCCGATTTTTTGTTGTCAGGAATCGCATCTGGAGGACTCTTCCTGGCAGCCCCAGGTGTGATGGTCATTGTCGGTTGATTGTTAATCCTATTACGATATATTTTATCAGTTTAGATTAGACTAATTGTTATTTATGTTATTCAGTTTTGTATGAGTTGGATCCTAGCTGTACAGTCAAGTTGGATTCTTAGTCTTAGTATAAATATTTGACTCTCGATTGTAATTCATTTACGCACTTCTATCAATACAAGAAGATATTTTCTCCTCTCAAACACTTTCTTCTCTCCAAGCTTTCTTTCATTACTTTCCTTTCTAAAAGTCAATATGGTATCAGAGCAACCGTCAATGGCGTCTGGCTCTTTTTCTTTTGCATTCTCTGATTCTTCTAGTCCTTATTACCTTCATCACGGGGACAGTCCCGGCTCCGTTCTCGTTTCTCAACTTCTCCAAGGAGACAATTATCACACTTGGAGGCGCTCGATGATCATGGCTTTAACAGCCAAGAATAAGCTCAAATTTATCGATGGATCACTGAAGAAACCATCTACTGAGCTTGAAGATGAATTTCACGCATGGAATCGCAGTAATAATATGGTGTTATCCTGGATCTTGAATTATGTGTCCAAGGATATTGCGACGAGTGTGATCTACATCAATTCGGCTGAAGAAATGTGGACCGATTTAAAAGATCGTTTTTCACAGAAGAACGGGCCTCAGATTTTTCAATTGCAGAAGGCAATTTCTTCTCACTCACAACAGAACCTCTTTGTCAGTGAGTATTATACTCGACTCAAGGGGCTTTGGGATGAATTGACCAATTACAGGCCAATTCCACAGTGTTCCTGTGATACTCCGAAAATTCTTACTGATCATTATCATCAAGATTACGTTTTTAGTTCCTCATGGGACTGAATGACAGTTTTGCTCAAGTCCGAGGGCAAATTCTCCTTATTGATCCATTGTCGTCGATCAATAAGGTGTTTTCTCTAGTGATTCAGGAGGAAAGGCAGCACGTGATTTCTGTTAACCCTGTTCAAGTTGAAACTGCTGCACTGCTGACGAAGACTGCTTCACAGTACCAGAATCAGCCAAATCGTACTGGCAAACCACCGTTTCGCAAAGAAAGACCTGTATGTACTCACTGTGGTTTACTCGGTCACACAATGGAGAAATGTTACAAGCTCCATGGTTATCCCCCAGGGTACATATTCAACAAGAACAAGCTGAATTCTTCTTCAGCTAATCAAGTTCAAAAAGCTGATCAACCTTTCCAGGTTCCTCAGCTGTCTATATCTCAGGAGCAGATTCAACAGCTGCTGGCTCTAATCAAGCCGTCTACTTCAATTGCTGAAGTTTCATCACCTTCAGCTCATCAAGTCGTCAACTCTCAGGACCATTTGTTTTCTAATATGGGAGGTAATGGTTCTCATTCCATTCCTTTTTCTTTTGCTTCTTTCCTTTCGAAATTGAAGCATTCTATGGTTAATTCTGTAATTTCCTCTACTTCTGTTTCTGTTTCTGTGGATATGAAGCATTCCGTGTTTTCAACTTCACATTTACCTCCGCATATTTCATCTATTAATCTTCATTCTTGGATTATCGATACTGGTGCTACTGATCATATGATCAGTACAGTATCATTATTCACTTCAATTACTGCAACCATTTCTTCTCGTGTAAAATTACCAAATGGTAATTTTGCCATGGTTACTCATATCGGTACAGTTAAGCTTTCTGAACATCTTATTTTACATGATGTTCTTTGCGTTCCTTCTTTTTCTTTCAACTTGATTTCGGCTAGCAAGTTGATTAAATCTCTTAATTGTTGTCTAATCTTTCTTGCTAATTTCTGTTTCATACAGAGTTTGTTGGATTGGATGACGATTGGAGTTGGTAGACAGCACGGTGGTCTCTTCTATTTGATGCGTAAACCACGTTTACATTCTGCACAGGTTTACTCTGCTTCAATAAAGAATACTTCTAATGACATATGGCATTATAGGCTAGGTCATTTGTCACATTCTAGAATGAAATTGTTAGAAAATTTCATTTCTTCTGTTCCTTGTAGTACTAATTCTGTTTGTACAGTTTGCACTCTAGCAAAACAGCATAAACTTTCTTTTCCATCTAGTATTTCTGTTTCACAGGCCTCATTTGATCTAATCCATTGTGATCTGTGGGGTCCTTTTAATGTGAAATCCAATAATAATGCTAGTTTCTTTTTGACAATTGTAGATGATTTTAGTCGTTTCACTTGGGTGTTTTTGTTACATTCAAAATCCCAAACTCGTTCTTTCATTCAATATTTTTTTCAAATGGTTGAAACTCAATTTCTTACCAAAGTTAAATGTTTACGTTCGGAAAATGGGGTTGAATTTGATATGGTAGAATTTTTTATGGCTAAAGGAGTTATTCATCATCGATCTTGTGTTGAAACTCCTCAGCAAAACTCCATTGTTGAACGTAAACATCAATACCTTTTAAATGTAGCTCGTGCCTTGCGTTTCCAATCACATCTTCCTTTACATTTTTGGGGTGATTGTGTCCTTACAGCCGTTCACCTCATTAATAGACTTCCGACCCCTTTACTTTCAAATGAATCTCCTTATGAGATATTATTTTCTAAACCTCCTTCTTATTCACATTTGCGGGTCTTTGGATGTCTTTGTTTGCTTTAACTTTAACAAGAAATCGTCATAAGTTTGATTCTAGAGCTGTTCCTTGTTTGTTTTTGGGATATCCAACTGGTGTCAAAGGTTTCAAGTTGCTTAATTTACAAACTAAGTCCACTTTTCTATCTCGGAATGTGATTTTTCATGAGTCTATTTTTTCTTATAAATCATTTTCTAAATCTGATTCCTTAGATTTTAATCATTCTGTTTTACCTCATTCTTTTTCTGATTTTCCAGAATCTGTTTCGCATCCTATTCCACATATTCCTTCACATACTCCCTCTGTTCCTATTCCACATACTTCGTTAGATAATGCAGATTTTGTTCCAAATTCAGTTTCTGTCTCTACTGATCCTATTTTTGTTCGACAATCTACTCGTGTTAAATGTAAACCTGGTTATTTGCAACAATATCACTGTAAGCTTGCCACTCACCCATCTTCTTCATCCTCTACTGACGAACAAGGTATTCCTTATTCCCTTTCTTCTTGCATTGCTTATGACAAACTTTCTTCTACTCATAAACATTTTTGTCTTAGCCTTTCTTCTCATGTTGAACCGAAATATTTTTACCAAGCCGTTAAATCACAGTCTTGGATAGATGCTATGCATGCTGAGATATCTGCACTTGAACTTAATAATACTTGGACAATTGTTGACTTACCCTCTCATAAACAACCTATTGGTTGTAAATGGGTTTATAAACTCGAGTACAAGGCTGATGGCTCTATAGAGCGTCACAAGGCCAGGCTTGTTGCCAAGGGGTACACACAGTGTGAGGGCCTGGATTACTATGACACTTTTTCTCCAGTTCCTAAGCTCACTACTGTGAGAATTTTACTTGCTGTTGCTGCTGCCAAAAATTGGTTTTTACATCAATTAGATGTGAATAACGCCTTTTTACATGGTGATTTACCCGAAGAGGTTTATATGACTCTTCCTCCCGATTTTGATTGTCACAGGACTTTATTACCTGCTGGTTGTAAACAGGACACCTCTAAAGTCTGTAAACTGAACAAGTCTCTGTACGGTTTAAAACAGGCTTCAAGACAGTGGTTCTCCAAATTCTCTACCACTTTACTTAATTCGGGTTTTAACCAATCTCGCTCTGATTATTCTTTGTTTACCCGGGTTCAAGGTTCTTCATTTGTGATTCTATTGGTTTATGTTGACATATTATCCTGGCCACCAATGATTCTCAAGCTATTTCTCAGTTGACAGTGTTTTTGAACAATCAGTTTAAGTTGAAAGACCTCGGCCCTCTGAAATTTTTTCTTGGTTTAGAGGTTGCCCGAAGTGCTCAAGGTATTTCTGTTTCTCAACAAAAGTATACCTTAGAAATCATTGATGATTTTGGTCTCCTTGCTTCTAAGCCTGCAAAATTTCCCATGGAGTCAAACTTGAAGTTATCTCAGTCTAATGGTGTTTTGCTTGAAGACCCATCAGTTTTCCGAAGATTAATTGGTCGTCTTCTCTACTTGACAATCACACGCCCGGATATCTCATATGTAGTGCAGAAACTTAGTCAGTTTATGGCTCATCCTAGACAGCCCCATCTTAATGCAGCATACAGAATTTTGAGATACCTTAAAGGGTCTCCTGGTCAAGGTCTTTTCTTCTCAGCTTCTTCCACTTTTCACTTAAAGGCCTTTTGTGATTCGGATTGGGCAGGATGTCCGGACACCCGCCGTTCCATCACTGGCTTTTGCGTTTTCTTGGGAGAGTCTCTTATTTCCTGGAAATCCAAAAAACAACATACTGTTTCTCGGTCTTCCGCTGAAGCAGAATACCGATCCATGGCTTCCACAGCATGTGAGATTGTTTGGCTTCTATCTTTACTTAAGGATTTCAGGATTGATCACCCACAAGCTGCATTACTTTTCTGTGACAGCAAGGCTGCCCTCCATATTGCTGCAAACCCGATATTCCATGAGAGGACCAAGCACATTGAGCTTGATTGCCATCTTGTTCGGGACAAAATACAAGAAGGCATTCTACGGACTCTTCACGTTCATACTCAGCATCAAGTTGCTGATATATTCACCAAGCCTTTAGCTTGGGGTCCTTTTCAGTTGCTCAAGTCCAAGATAAATGTTATTGACATATTCCCTTCATCTTGAGGGGGGGTATTACGGTATATTTTATCAGTTTAGATTAGACTAATTGTTATTTCTGTTATTCAGTTTTGTATGAGCTGGATCCTAGCTGTACAGTCGAGTTGGATTCTTAGTCTTAGTATAAATATTTGACTCTCGGTTGTAATTCATTTCCGCACTTCTATCAATACAAGAAGATATTTTCTCCTCTCAAACACTTTCTTCTCTCCAAGCTTTCTTTCATTACTTTCCTTTCTAAAAGTCAATAAATCCTTCCATTGCATCCTTCGGCTATTGTGAGTGCACACTGCACAAGCCGTTTGAACATATGGCACTGGTGTCCTGGTCATCTTTCCCTTTCAAGTTGTTCGTTGGATTTTATTTTCTAATAAACTAATTCCAATCAATTGTAATAAATCTGCTGTTGTTTATGATTTTTGTCTCACAAATTTATTACCATTTTATTTATCTCCTTTATGTTCAAAAAAAAAAACTTGTGGATCTAATTTACTGGTAATTATTTATTTTGGTGTAAGATTCTAGCCGAATTTCTTGAGATCGTATACGATACGGGATTATTTGGGATTGTGACGTAGTTGTCTCCTTCCATCTCGACGACTAGGTTGACATGGCGGTTTCTGGGGCACCTTTTTCCCGAGACTTAGTAGGGGAAGTCAAACTCTAGGCATGGGATATATTCATTCCCGAAACCAGATATGCCACTGATCACGTACCTCTAAAAATAGCCATTTCTAGGGGTCGCTTATCACTCATTTTTCAAGGGGTTCTTTTCTGGAAGATTTGCCGCATGGGTCCGGGGTCATACTTCTTTCTGGACAAATATTAGTTTGGAGGCCCATAACCTTTCAACAGGACTGGACTGAGTGGAATTATTTTCGGCAAATATGTCGAGGGGATGTAAAAGTTCAGTGTTTTCCGTCTTAATTAATTTCATTTGATGTGACATACTCACAGTTCCCTAATAGGACCGGTTTACAGATATGAAAATTGGTCCAGATATGTGAACATGCCAAATTCCATGGGTCACCACACACCCACGTGTGCAAGTCTCTCTCAACTTGCCGAGCACGGCGTTTTTAAACCCCCACGAAGTCGGCAATAAACATCGTTCTTATTGAACCTCTCAATTTCCAGGGGAAGGATTATTATGAAAATAAACTACGCAAAGAAAGGTTTAACTGGGGATAGATTATGCATATTGGAGTCTTAAGTTAAACCTATATAAGAATTGAGTAATGTTAGAGATTAATTTCTTTTTTCTTTTTATTCTTTTAAATTGACGTGCTTCTTAAAATTTTTATTAAATTTTAAATGGATTATTTTTACATTTTGATCCAATAATAATTTTAAAAGCAACATTCACTTTAGATGGATAAAAAAATAAAACCTCTAAAGTTACTCTTATGAATTATATATATAATGATTAAAGTTGCAAGGAAAATATAATGGACGATGATTTTAAAGTAGCAGCCACATGATTCTGAAGTCAGTTTATCCCAGTACTTGTCATGCCAATGCTGGTGGAGACATAATTATTAATTAGGATAAAAACCTACATTATATGCATATTTGAATTATAAGAGCACCTTCAACAATGCTTTAAAGTTTAAACCTTAAGAGCAGTTAAGGTTTGACTAATTCAAATAGTAGAATATTATTTTTAACTAGCTCTATTATAAAATGAAATTAAAAATTAAAAAAATAATAAAAATAAATAAATAAAACAAACGCCTAATGTTAGCCATTTTGGCTAAGAGCATTCATTTGAGCCAATTTGATGAAATTATAATTAAAAAATGACTCTCCAACCGCCTCTCAATAAACGGCACTCACCAACAATATTAGTGAGCACTATTCACTCACCAAATCTATAAAAAAAAAAAAATAAATAAACAAAAACTGTTAAAACTGTCTCTCTTGCTTTTTCTTTTTCTTTTTCTCTCATGTATCACATACAACCTCAATTTTGAAAAAGATTATTTAAATGGAATAATGATAATGGACAGCTAAAATGGTGAGCCATGCTTGGGGCAACCTTATTCATTTTGGCTAAGAGTAATGTTTACTGCACAACAAATGTACACACTTTGTACAACAAAGCTGATTTGTCTAGCATTTTTTTAAAAAAAAAATGTGAAAATCATTTCCACATTAGCTTTGTTGTACAAAGTGTATACATTGTTGTGCAGGAAACATTACTCTTTGGCTAATGTCTTGCCAGAGTCTTTTAGCAGTAGCAAACCTTATTCAATTAAGGTATTGTCTTGTTAGACTCTTCAACAAGTAATTTATAATGTGACTGTTCACGTGACACTTACCACAACAATCATTAAATAATAATTGACGTGACCATAAATGTTAATCCATTACATGTACTAAAAAAAGATGTGGAGCTTTTCATGTGGCGGTCTACATTTTATCAGTTGACATAGTAAGTTTCACATTGATTATCACGTCAGTTTGTAAATATAGTTCGTCTCATTTGAGTTGTCACGTAGGAGTCCACATTTTTTTAGCTGACATGGTAAGTGTCACATTGACTATCACGTTAATTTGTAAATGTAAGAATTGTCATGTAAACTGTCACGTAGTAGTCCACATTTTAGTTAGCCTGAAAATACTTAGAGAAAAGCCGCTCTACTCCAATTAGGAGCCTCCAATTTCCTTACATTTTTAAATGAAAGGATGCCAAGTGTTAAAACAAAGATATGACACTTAATTAGAATATTGCAACATCATTTACCTCCTCCAAAATTAGTTAATGTTGACATAATAAGTTACTTAAAACATGTCACATCAGTCGGTGTAAAATTGGTATAAAGAGTAACTATACTTATTCAAATAAGGAAAGAAAAGGGTGGCTCCCCAATTGGAGAAGAGTTAGTCTCTACTTGAGTATTACAAATTTTACCATAATTTTTTGGGTAAATGTCTAATAAATCTCTGAGTCGGAACGCCATTTGAATTCAATCCCTCACTTTTTGAAAGTAAGTATTCAGTGCTTAACTTTTTCGCAAATTTGAAACAGATCATTCCGTCATTTTTTCGTCCATTTTTCTAACCACCATTAGTGCCACGTCAACATTTTCGCCACATCATTTTAAAATAATATTATTTTATTTTATTATTAATTTAAAAACTTAAAATATTATTTTTTTTAAAAAAAGTCAGGGAAGTGGGGGTGAGTGGCCAGGGGTGGCCGCGCGACCACCCTCAGGGTAGCTTTCGGGCCACCCCTAGATGGATCTAGGGTTGGTCAAATGGCCACCCCCAATCCATGGGGCGCCGCGGTGGGCCACGCGGCTACCCACGGTCAATGGGGCGGTTGCGCGGCCCCGGTGGCAGCCACCCCAAATCCTTTGCTGTTTTTTTTTTCTTTTTTCTTTTTAAAAAAATAATATATTAAGTTTTTAAATTAATAATTAAATAAAATAATATTATTTTAATATGTTGTGACGAAAATGTTGATGTAGCATTAACGGTGGTTAGAAAAATGGATGAAAAAATGACGGAATAACCTTTTTTAAATTCGCGAAAAAGTTAACCACTGAAGTGTTCAAATTCAAATAACGCTCCGACTCAAGGATTTCTTAAACATTTACCCTAATTTTTTTTACAAACTCATGTATCAATATCTTAATGATGAAAAATAAAGAAATAACAAAATTTTAAAGATAAATTTAATCATTTAGTGATTCACGTTGTCAACAACATTTGGAAGACAAGTAACCGGATTTTGAAGTGATGTGTCAAAAGTAGAGATTAGCTAGGATGCCATTTGGTCCAAAGGAGAGTGGTCATTTTTGTCTCACAAATTACCATTTTATTTATCTCCTTTATGTTCGGAAAAACTTGTGGATCTAATTTATTGTGATGTTTGAGGTCCTGATTTTGTTTCTATTGATGGTTAGCGTTACTATATTTGTTTTGCAGGCGGTTTTAGCAAATTTAACTAAGTTGTTTCCTCTTGCTTGAAAATTTGGCTTAGAAGGAATGCAGTAGTTCATAGGGGATGAAATTATTCGTGGGGCTATAGATTCTCTGGAAGAACATAACAAAATTAGTAATCTTTGAACCAGTAGCGATGCGATGGAGGCATTGGTTGCACTACATGCTGTGGAATTCAGTCGAGACTTGGGGGGTTACAGAGAATCTTGTTGGAGGGTGATGTGGTCCAAATAATGAATGTCGTGAAGGCTACGGAATGAAATTGGACTAGATATGATCAACCAGCGGAGGATACTGAATAGGTCTTGAAATATGATGCAAAGTTGGCAAATTTGCCATGCCAGACAAGAAGCAAATTGTGGTGCACAAGGGTTAGCTAAAGCAACAGTCAAACAAGTCACAAATAAAGTTTGGTTAGAAGAGATTCTAAATTGTATTTGTGACATTATTTTGTTTGAGCAACAAGCTCTATGTTTATGATTTTAAGTTAAAAAGTATAATTTCTTCAAAAGAATTGATGATGTTTTACTTTTCGGTCCAAAAGGAGAAAAAAAAAGTCATTCTCAATGCAAAATGTTAGGGAGATTAACCATCTTGGGGGAGTCAATGAGCCAATAAAGACACCACATAACTTTAAAGCTTAAACTTGCTTATGGGTTTGACAATTTGTGTAAAAAATTAAGTGGAATGTGCTAAGCAAATATGATTTTTCACCAAGATTTCAGATTTTTTGCTTTTCCCTTTTTCAGTTCATGCCGAGTACTTGCATAATAAAAATCTGATCCCTAGTCTGCATCCAAGGACATAAAAGTGTAGAATTTTCTAATCTATTCCTTAACAGTGGCATCCAATATAAATCCAAAACGCTGATGAATTATTTTGTAGAATGCAAAGTTGCAAAATATATGATCACAGAAGACCCAATCGACCCAGAGAGCTCATCTCGTCCATGTTAACACAACGATAACTATACTGCACTACCTTAAAAGAGACAATCTACTACTTCATTACAATCATTTCAAACAACATTACTCAAAAGATTACCAACAAACTCAAACAAAAGCTTTTAGAATTAACGACCGCCTGAGAGAAGCGACTCTGCAGCAAAAGAGGTCTGCGTGAATGGCCTGTCCCCTGAAGACGGATAGGACGAGGCAAAATCACTGAAACCACCTCCCTTATGCGCAAATGTTAAGCCGCTGGAACAAAGGCCAAGCGACGTTAACTCTGGAAGAGGAAAGTCACCCTCCAAGAACTGCACAACTTGGCGCATGCTTGGCCTAGCTGAAGGCTCTGAATGAGAGCACAGCAACCCAAGTTTCAAAACCAGCTCTACTTCCTCTGCTACATAATCTGTACCCAAACATCGATCCCTTGCCTCAAGAATTTCGCCCCGGTTCCAATGAGAAAACACCCAATCAAGCAAAAGGTCATCATCTGCTGCTCCCGGTTGTTCTATTGGTCTCCTTCCACAAGCAACCTCGAGCAAAAATGCCCCGAAAGCAAACACATCGGTGCCTGGGGTGGCCTTGCCGCTTCGACTATGCTCCGGCGCAAGATACCCAAGAGTTCCGACCACATGGGTGGTTTGAGGATCAGTTCCATGGTCATATAATCTTGCAAGACCGAAGTCTCCCAATCTGGCATTCAATTCACCATCCAGCAAGACATTACTAGCCTTGACATCTCTGTGAATAACAACTTGCTCCCATTCTTCGTGCAGATAAAACAGCCCCGATGCCACACCTTTTATCACTCGAAATCTCTGGCTCCAGCTCAGGGTAACCTTAGGTTGGTCGAAGAGGTACTTGTCTAGGCTGCCGTTGGGCATGTAGTCGTACACCAAAAGCAGCTCTCCCTTGCGCCGGCAATACCCCAAGAGTGGTACTAAATTCCTGTGACGAAGCCGACCAATGCTTACAATTTCTGCAACAAATTGTTTCATTCCCTGCCTTGATTCATGGGAGACCTTCTTCACTGCAATCTCAATTTTAGAGGTAGGTAGTATACCTCTATACACCCTGCCAAATCCACCGGAGCCCAACAGCTCTTTGTCCCTAAATCCTTTTGTGGCAATATAAAGATCTTTGTACTTGAATCTGTGAGGCCCATATTGAAGCTCCCAGTCTTCTAGCAATTCTGCAAACTTCCTCTTCCTTCTTATCACATAAACTACAGCTGAAACTGCTACCGAGACTAAACTAACAATAATAATAGGCAACCCAATTGTTAGAAATTTAGATCTCGGTTTAGCTCCTATCCGAGGCAGCTTGGGAAGTTGAGAGAGGACAAGTTCTGGAGCCGGGCCGTTCACCTTAAAGCTCCAACCCGTAACATAATGGGCTGTTAGGACTGAGCCGGTTGCAGACGAGAAGCCAACATACATGTTGTCTCCAATGACCGTTGAAAGATCATAGGACAAAGACAAGAGCGGAGTTTTGGGTTTACCTCCATTAATTGGAGCCATAGTGACCTGGATTTGCTTCTTGACACCATCATATTCCACCCAAACTCGCATTGGGCGGCCACTGATAAGACTCAGATTCTTAAACGCACCATTGTTGTCATAATATCCTGCGGGAAAAGATGTCTGGGACTTCAACCCATTTATATCAATCCCAACATGGTTGTCGTTGATGTCGGAAAACTCGTTGCTCTGGATGGTATCGAGCTCTATGGCGACAACATGATTGGTGGCATTACCATTGTTGCTACCGTTGAAAAGGCCGAGGTACTGGCTTGGCAGAGCTCCTGGGAGCCCTCTTGTGGGAGCAATCACGAAAGCAATCCCATGACCGCTCAAAGTGGGATATTCAGAAATGATAGCGAATGCAAAGGTCGTAGAGAAGGAGGAAGCGGTGCCATTCGGGGATTTCTTGAAGCTGACTGGATAGGGGTAGAAAGCATGGCCGGTTTTCTGTCTGGTGTCATTGGTGAGCCTCAAAAGGCCATTAGGAGTGATTTCGGCTATGCCATCTCGGCTTAGATTTGCCGATACAAACCCATTGAAGGTGAAGTTGGTATCTTCAGAGGCTACAAAGCTCACTAGAAGAGGCAGCAGTATTGCAAGCTTGGGAAACATGGCTTTTTTTTTTTTTGGTTTGCGTAAAAACCACTCTTCTCACGGCTTCTTTAAGTCATGGAAATGCGGCCAAGGTTTATAGACATGAAAATTGGTCCCGTTTTGTCAACTTCCCAAATTCCATGGGTCACCCACCAAGTCTCTCTCAACTTGCCAAGCAACCAAGCCTTCAATAAACAGAGTGTTCTTACTCAAACCTCTCAATTTCCAGGAAAATAGGCCAGAGGTTGGTCCTACAATGACCTGGAGGATATATCATGTGTACTGGGGTCTTAAATTAATATTTTTAAAATTTTAAGGAACGATTGAAAAAAAAAATAGAATTTTAAGTGAATTTTTTACTTGAAAAATATTTATAATGATTAAAGTTGCAAGAAAAATGGTCATCAGTTGTCGGATAATGGGACGACGACTTTAAAAGTTTAAAGTAGCGGCCACATGATTCAAAGTCAGTTTTTACTTGTCCCACTTGTCATGTCAATGCCGGGTGAAAAATTATTTGTGCTGTGAAATAATTGTTACGTCATATAAAATTGGAGAATATTTTATGAAAATGTAAAAAAAATGTTATTTTATAATGAATTTTTTTATTTAAATGAAAAAATAATAATTAATGTAATATAAAAAATATAAAAAAATTAGAATTCTTTTTTTTTTTTAGAAGTGAAAAGAAATGGAAGGAAAGTTAGAGTTAGAGTTGTTCCCCAAACATCCTCATAAAATTACAAGAGTAATATTGCTATTTAGTGCCGTTGATCCAGTTTTTCCGTACCAGATCATTTAAATTATACAAAAATCTAATAAATAAGATAACTCAAATTATATGCAAGTAGCATATGGTCCATAGTGATCCCATGGTGGACGGTATGTTGAAGTGGCAGCCACAGGCACAAATGATCACAGCCGCCATTCGAGAAGAAGCAATGGGCGCTGGCCAAAATTAAATCGAGTCAATTTTTGCCACTTGTCATGATGTCATTGTCACGGCCAAGTGGCTACCAAAAAAACACAAGAGAAGTTCAAATCTGTGGGCGTTGCCAATGCTAGGAATGCCAAAGAGTCGGTCACAAGAACAAAAACAGCCAAAAAAAAAGAAAAAGAAAAACAACAAAAAGGAGTTTTTATATAGAGATATGTTAGCTGAATAATAATTTCACTAGCATTTTTTTTTAATTCTTTTTTAAAAAATACTGTACACATCAGTATAGTTGTGTAAGAGCTATGCAAATAACATATTTATTTTATATATGTATATCGTGAGATATGTTAGTTGCACAACAATGCTAATGTGTTCAACATTATTGTGCAATTGTTGTGCAAATAATGTCTAATATAATTTCCTATTGAATAATGAATTTTTATTTTTTTTGAATCGGTATTGAATAATGATTTTTGTACAATATCTATGTACACAATAATTACACACGAAGACATATTGAAAAGTAAATTTTATGCATATGGTCCTATATATATATATATATATATATATATATATATATATATATATATATATATATGAGAGCCCCCTTTATACGGTTATGGCAGAAAACAAGAGTTTTCTGCCCACCAATAAGCACTTGACACGTCAGTTTAGTGCACCAAAGCAATATAGGGTGAAAACACTCAATCACACTAGATTCATGAAAAAAAAAAAGAACAAAAAACTCAAGCAACCAGGACAGCAACCGGCTGAAACCCCACTCCCAGCCCAACCCGCCACCGTTGCCACCACAACCGCAGTCGCCACCAATGGGCCGGCCGAGGGAGGCGGAGTCGAAGTCGGAGTCGACCTGGTCCGCGGTGAGAGACAGCCTAGCCGACTATGAGCGACAGACCGAACTCGGCGGCCACCCCCAAACCTCGGGGTGGCGGCGCGGCCGCCCCATGGACCGGGGGTAGCCGGGCGGCCACCAACAAGGCCTCGAGGGTGGTCGCGCGGCCACCCCCAAGCCCCGGGGGTGGCCATCGGGCCAGCCCTAAATGGATCTAGGATATGCCCGAAGGCCACCCCCAAGCCCCGGGGGTGGCCATCGGGCCAGCCCTAGATGGATCTAGGGTATGCCCGAAGGCCACCCCAGACCCCAGGGGTGGCCGCGCGGCCGCCCATGGACCGGGGGTAGGAGCTCAGCCACCCCCGGGGCCTGGGGTGGCCTTCGGGCATACCCTAGATCCATCTAGGGGTGGCCCGAAAGCCACCCCCAGACCCAGGGGGTGGCCATGCGGCCACTCCTGGCCTCTGGGGAGTGGACGCGCAGCCCGGTGGTGGCGGCATTCCGGCCTAAGCAGTACCACGGTGGGGCTGCGAATTTGGGCAATGGATCGAATTTTTTCTTTAGGCTGGATCGTGATGTTCTTAGGCGGTGGGAGGTTTTTTTTTATTTTTTAGAAGGGTAAAATGGAGAGTTGTAGCAAGAGGGATACAGTAAATCAGAAGCATTTTATTTTTTGAGTTTTAACTGACGTGTCGATTTCTTATTAGTGGGCAAAAATTCCTTCATTTTTGCCGAGACCGGACAGAAGCTATACTGTCTCTATATATATATATATATATATATATAAAAGATTCGCGTGCATATAACTCATACCCAATATGCATCGATTGTGCAGTTATTATACGAATGGATGTTTTGCAAGTAAGACTTCCCCTTTCCTATTTGACAGAGCCAACCACGTGGTTGATGCTTTTGAGCGTGGGTCTTCATTTTCTTAATATTTTCTCAAAGGAAACAATAATTATTTATGAGGGGGTATGGGGTAACGTGCATTTGTTTTCTTCACAGGTATGTTTTATATTTTATTATTATTATTATTTTTAAAATAGCATTCATTATTCAATAACAATCTCTTTCAAACATCTTTCCCTCATATTTTATATGGTGATTTGCATGTGAATCACCCCAAAAAATGTGAGTCTTACAGATACTTAGAGATGTCTCGGTCATCTTTGTACGTAGTTAGGAAACCTTAAGGGTTGTACAACGTTAGATAATTAATTTAAATGATTAATTTTTTTTTTATGAGTTTAATTTTTTTAGATAAATAATAATTTAATATAGTATAAAGGTCTTTTCAATATTGCCATTGTAATTCATATATTATTTCAATTGAATATTTTATGTGTTAAATCTCAATTATTAAAGAAAAATTTGAGCCCACACACGTGAGTAGAGAATATTAAAATATATTGATACAATGACTACACACCAAACGTCTAGCGGAAGAGATCTTCAAGGAAGACAAGAGTGGGTAGGGAGGCTTGCCAGATATTCTGGCAGGATCACTTTTAATGCTTAAGTTAGCAAAAAATGAGAGAAAAAAAAAAGACTAAAAGCAAACTAAGTATCGGCTAAGGGGGAGGATAAGCATACTTGATCACAGGACGGACCTAGCACAAGGTAGCCCCCCAAAAATTTAAAATCTCCCCTAAATAATTAATTTCTTGTGCCTATTTTTTTATTTTTTTTTAGTTTTTTTCGTTCACACCTACCTTAGCAATTCGTTCACACCTACCTTAGCCTTAACACGTGACAAGAATAATATAAACATATTTCAACAAAAATTGTTCTTTTTAAAACGTTTTGATAGTTTAAAGACATAGAATTCAAGCTTTGAAAATTCTTAAGGCTACTTACTACATGATTATCCGTTTGAATAACTAAATTATAATTTTTCCTTAAATCTTTAAATTATAACCCACAATAGTAAGTCTTCATGTCAACATCAGCACGGAAGTATCGTGGAAAAAAAGAATGGGTTGGCTCATTTTGTGACGCAAGCGAAGAATCTTTATATTATCTCACCGAAAGTTCTTATCTTTTTATATTTATAACTTTATACAGTTGAAATGATTTGTTTTAAATAATTTTTATTTTATTTTATTTTATAAATATTTAATATAAAAAAAAAAATTTATTTAAAACACGCCAACTCAACTAAAATTAAATCAGTTTTGATATTGATATTAGCCGACAGTTAAGTATGAAAGTAAAACAAATTTGCCGACGATGTCCAAAGTCCACTATAATAATATCATTTCCGATCACGACAGATGCCATGGTTGTACCACTCCTGTCTCGATCAAAATTTTGTATTTTAATTTGGTCATGACAAGTGCTATGTTTTCAGTTTACGTATATTTTGTAACGCCAGAAGGTCCAAGGACATGTGTCCCACATGGCCCGTTTCATAAATTTGCTCAAAGTTCACGAATTAGGAGGCCCCAGCTCCAAATTTCTGTTGTCATGCAAGAACCAGTGGGGTTTAAGTCAAGAAAAGCGGTGAACGAGCAGATAAATTTTGATTTTGATTCCTTTAATAAAGGTGTTCATCCTAATCTTAAAAGTAGGCTTGACTATTAAATAATTTATATTCACATACACTCGACTTTATATTCGTATAATTTTATTTTATAATGAGAACATTTGAGTATCTCTAATAAGTTTATACAAATGAGATGGTTATATTTCCTCTGGAATCGCTAACCGTATAACCATTTTCAAAAACAATTATAAATAACCATTAACTAGATAGGCGGTTAGCGGTTTAAATAGTAGGCGGAAGCGATTCGTAACCGCTAATTACCTACCTTTATATATATATATTAAAAATTTGTTTGTATTTGGTTATTTGGATTTGTATTTTTTTTTAATAGATATTTTGAATTTGTATTTAGATTTGTTAATTTTGTACCAAAAAGTTCATTTTTTTAAAAATAAAAATAAAAATAAAAACATGGCCAAAAACCGGCCCAAAACCCAAATTAAAAAGCGGTTTTCAAACCGCCGGTTATAAACATAATAACCGCTAACCGTCGGTTATAAAAATAATTGTTATTGAAAAAGTAAAAATTTATACTTTAGCTACTCATTTTTCTATACACACTCCAATATACTTTTTGTTAAACTCTCTATTTTTATTTAAATATTATTTTGTTTGGAAAATAGTGTGAAAGAAAGAAGGGGAAAGAGAGTGAAGGAAAGAAAGGGAGTGAGAGAACATAATAAAAGCTATTTGTAGTGTGAATAAAGAATAGGCAGAAGAACCTATTTATTGTTCACACTATCATTAAAAAAAAAAAAATGTTAAAGTAACTACTCTATATTGAGTCATTTGACTAATATGTTGGAGATGCTTTAAAATAAAATGTAACTCTCTTTGTAATATGATAAATATAACTTGAATTATTAATATTATTAGTCTTGATATAAATATATGTATGTTCATGGTGGCGGAGCCAGGATTTTAGATCACGGGGGCAAGATTAAAAATTAAAGTTGAACACAATTTGATTAAAAATATTAAAAAAAAAATATTACTAACGAAACAAATAAATAATTTAACAAAATTTTTTATTGCTTAAAATATATAAACATAACTTATACTTTATTTTGTCACGCCTATCTTCCACGAGTTTTTATATTTTAAATTTGCTAAATCTAGCTTGACACAAAAGCCCAATGAAATTATTGTTACTCTCCATAATTTAAAGTAACTACAATTATATATTTCATACAATTAAAATATATATAAACAACTAATTTAAAACAACAATTTACATTTAAAACTTAATTGGAAAATTTATTATTATTTAATAATAAAATTAAAAATAAATCAGTACATAAATCTCACTACATACCTAAAACTATTCAATGAATAGAAATTAGGAAGAAAAAAAAAGGGGTAAATTTTTCACTCTATTTTTTACCGTTTACTAAGAAAAAAAAAGAAAAGAAAAAGAAGCTATTTTTTGTCATTTAAGATATTTGATGGGTTGGTAAATTTTTTTTTGAAGGAATAGAAATATTGTTTTTTTTTTTTAACAAAAATAGAAGTATTGTTGATTTGTTGTCTTTTTCCATTGAATAATTTTTTTTTTTTTTTTTAAAAAAAAGTTCTGAATGTATGATGGAGTAATTTTTTTTGTTTACTCACGAGTTCTAGATGCTAGACTTTAGATAGGTTCCCAACTCCCAACTCCCAAGTATGTCATTTAAACACGCTAGCTTTTAATCATGCCACGTCGCCAACACAACATCACTTTTAAAAGTAAAAAACTTAAAACTCAACAGGTCCCAAAGCAACAATACGCCAATGACCCAACACGTTTGGGTAAAAAAAGTTAATAAAGCGGTGCGTTTTGTTCATATTCCTTCTTGAAAGAGTCAAATATTAACCTAAAAGTTTCAGAAACTTAAAAATAAAAAAAATGGTGAAAGCTTGAAAATCGAATCTCAGCCCTCCTAATCTTGGAAATGCTTTACCCACATAATGTAGATGCCTCTGGCGAGTGGTTGAGGGTGGGCAACTAAGGTAATGAAAAAACATTGCTAGACGTAAGGAAAAATTTTGAGGGTCGAGAGAGGGCACAGGCTCCGTCTCTGTATGTTCATAATGAATTTATATATATAAACACAAAATTGTATTTTTTTAAGATTCAAATTATATAATTTAATTAATCCAAAGTGTTAAACCACCGCTTATCCAACAAGTTTATGACTTTGAGATAAGTGATGATTTAAAATGGTATCGAAGAAAAATGTCTTGAGTTTGAACCTTATCTCAGTCATTCATCTCCCATTTCAAATTAAAAATAAAAAATAAAAATCACGCATTAGGCCTCACTCATTTGAGCCCATACGTGAGAAAAATGTTATAATATTTATTTTAAATAATAAATTAATTAATTAATTGAGTAATTCTTGAATGAGCTAAAGTTTCATTTGAAAAATAAATAAACAAAACTTCAATAAATATTTAGCTTGATTTATAATTTTAAACTCACTCCCTATTCGCACTAAATTTAAATGATCTGAATTTATTGATGATTAAATGAATACCATGGAGTTGAGATCTCAATCCCAATTCCCTCACCCGTCGTCACATCTAAAAGATCTCTCAGGCTTTGCTCATTAAAATTTGACGTCGACCATGCGGTCCATGTCTTCTAGAATCACCATAAGTGTCCGCAACGAAAGTTGTGCGTCTTTTCCGGGAGAATAAAAGCATTCTTCTTCTTCTCCTTCTTTTTTTTTGAAATGTATTTATTTATTTTTATGATTTTTTGTAAGAATTAAGAACGTTATTTTGTTTTTGAAGTAAGTTCAAATAATCAAAATTGGATGTGATCGACGGCAGTCCAAAAATTTCAAAAGTCTACTCTTTGGGCCCAGCCCATATTTTCCAATCAATCGAGAATCCATGGCCATTAGGGTTAAAGATCAATAAGAATGTTAAAGCATCTTCCGTTATTCTTTTGAAATGGTATTAAAAAAATACATTTATACTATTTCAGGAAAACACCAGGAGATGCTCTAGTATTTTTCTAAAGACCAATTCTCCAAAGCAATAAGAGAAATGCTAGACATTCTAACATTTTTTTTCTTCTAAAATTTGGTTCTAACTTGATGTGTCACTTTTCAAAACGATAGATCTCATGAGATTGTGATAATTCAAATAGGAACCAAATTTTGAAATTATTTTTTTTGATATCTAACATTCCTCAAACAATAATTATTGGTCCTCACGCTTGACTCGAATCTTTCACAAAAAAGTCTCAGACCCAAACAGTTTTTTGTCATCTTTCTTTAATATGCCTTTTTATAATAGTATCTAATATGACAGTGATGAATTTAAAACTTAATTGTATAAAGATACGTAAATGATATATGTGTATTATTTTTCTATGTAGGAAATAGTCATTGTCATCTTTGTTAATAACTCATACTCATTTAGAAGAGGAAAAAAAACAAAGAATGACCCGCACCAAAATGATTTAATGTGGTTAATGTATGTTGCTGATCTATTATTAAGGTTGCAATATTTTCATTTTGCCCGTAAAATAACAAAAATACTCTAAAAAAAAAAAAAAACTTAATCAATATTAACCCTAATAAAGATTAAGGATAACATTTCAAATTTTGTGATAAATTTAGAGAAATAATAAATGTAGAGTTTTTTTCAAAAAAAAAAAAATCTCATACGGATGACATTCGCTAAGAGGCAAGACGGCGTCATGTTGGAAGAGACAACGTGGGAAAGATAATAGAAGATAATAAGTCGCAATTAATGGTTGATGATCATGACAGTCTTATACTTAATTATTATTCCAACAACGTTACAATCAAGTTCGCGTGTTTGTTTGACGTTTGGGGTGGCGCAAAGCTGTGACGAAATGTTAGCAGCTTTTCGCCTTATAGATTTCACACCTTCAAGGAATTTATAATTCGAATATATATATATATATATATATTTTGTTTCTTAAAGTAATTTGATTTACAATTTTCAATTTTTTTTTTTTTTAAACTTCATTTATAACTTCTAATCTTTCATCACTTTTGAAAAATGATATCCAAACTTTAAAAAATGTCAAAGCGTTAGAAGATATATATATAGTGAGATATGAGATGAATAGTTATAGACATTCATAATTGTAAAAGTTTTTTTTTTTGACATTCCACACAAGAAGGAGAGGGGGGATTTGAACTAGCGACCTCCGCTTCATGAGACGTGGTCTCCCGTTGATTGAACTACCCTTTAGAGACAATTATAGTAAAAGTTAAATGATTGTATAAATGTTATAAATATCAATATAATGATCCCATAATATTAATATAATAGAAAGAAATATGTAGTTCTCAAATCTTATATGGGTTATAAGTAAATTAAAGTTCTTCCTTTTTTTTTCTTTTTAACAAACACAAACTTAAAAATTATTTTTTACTACTACATCATCTAATTGTACGGTAATCGAAAAAAAATATTGAATATCAATAAATATTAATTTCAGAAATATGTAACTTGAAAAAGGAAAAAAAGCACAAAGAAAAAAGAAAATCTTCCACTAAGTTCAAATCATTTGACTTGGATATATGCAAGTATATATGAATGGGATAGCTAGGTGGACAAAATTAAGCTGTGAGTTTCATGATCTCATCTTCCAAATAAACAGGATACTTGAAGTTTTTGTCAATAACTTTTGTATGAACGTCAAACCTCTTGGCCGTAGGACTCCTTTTCCTCCAAATTTATGAGACCAATATGAACGGTTACCAATCTCCTCTCTCAACAATTTCGACCGTACCGCACCATAATCTGTCCACAATCTCCGAAT
Source organism: Alnus rubra (assembly GCA_028654335.1). Classification (NCBI taxonomy): domain Eukaryota; kingdom Viridiplantae; phylum Streptophyta; class Magnoliopsida; order Fagales; family Betulaceae; genus Alnus; species Alnus rubra. The sequence continues at coordinate 3,260,433 of JAJPGS010001499.1, read as the reverse complement.
ATACACCAAAATTTGACCCTATAATCAAAGGGAGTGTGTACGTGTTTGTTGAGAATTAACTTCGTGAAAAGCATAAAAAAACCCATCTTGAATTCCTTTTTGAATTGAAGAAAAATCTCCCACATATACGGCCTGCCTTGTAAGTCTATTTTGGGAGTACGTACTAGATATTAATTCCACACCCACCTCAACAACTCCCACTTCCATCGCGTTTCTCACGTCGATCTCCAACAATACGGTTAACAACCATGGTTTTATTTTATAACTATTAATTGCATAACGTTGATATGTCAGTTTTAATCAAGAACAAATTATTGTTAAAAAAATTAAAATTTAATTAAAACAGTCATATTAGTATTGTAAGATAAAAATGATAATTATATATGAAGGTATTCTATATATATTTCTATCCAACAGGAAAAGAACTAGTAACACATCACTTGTCATGTTTCGATGATTGCCACTTTACTTTAGAATCACTATCTTTCCCGTCTTGAAACACTGAAGGTGTTTGGGAAAGCTTCTTTTTTTTTTTTTTTTTTTTTTCATTTTTGTTTTCCTGCCTGAAGTAGTAATAAAATTTGATAAATGTGATATAAGTGTGAAAGTAGTTTTGAAAGAAAAGTGAAGAAAATTGTTTGTTAATGTGAAGATATGAGTTCGACTTTTTTTTTTTTTTAGAGAAAGGAAAAAGGATGGAAAAACTTGTTGTAATTCAATTTTTTAGCTATTCTATTCAAATAATTTTGGAATCAAGCAGGTTTTTGAATTATTATTTTTTTTTGGGAAAAGTACACATATCCCCCTCAAACTACCATTTAATTGTCAATGTACCCCCCAAATTACCAATTGTGTCAATTGCCCCCCTTAAACTACCAAAAAATGTCAATGTCTCCCCTAATACCAACAAAAAGACAAAAATAACCCTAAATATTTTTGAATAAGACAAAAATGTCCTTATAAATTCGAAAAAAAAAACTAAAACTAAAATATTATTTTTTAAAAAACAAATTAAATAAATTAAATAAAAAAGAAAAAGAAAGTTTTTTTTTTAAAAAAAAAACAAACGAAAAAATAACTGAAAAATATAAAAACAATTTTACGGAAAAGAAAATGGAAAACCCAGTTTTTTATTAAATTAAAAAAATGAAAAAAAAAAACCAAACGAAAAAATAACTGAAACTTACAAAAACAATTTGTTTTAACAACAAAAAAACGAAAAAAAAAACAGTTTTTAATTTTTAATTTTTTTTTGTATAAATTTTTGTTATTTTAAATTTTTTAAAATATTTTTTTAGCTTTTATTTTATTTTAATAATTTTATGAAGGGTATTTTTGTCATTAGTTGGACATTGACAGTTTTTGGTAGTTTAGTGGGGAACATTGACACAATTAGTAGTTTGGGGGGACATTGATAATGATATGGTAGTTTGAGGGGCTATGTGTACTTTACCCTTCTTCTTTTTTCTCTGCGAAAAAGTTTAGATATTTTGGGGAAATTTATGTTGTAGGAGTTCCCTTTGTAGAAATTTTGATGAAAGGCTTCAACTTGGGAACAACTATTCTGTCGTTTAAAAAACAAATTTCTTGTATCTATTAAAAACAAAAAAAAAAACAAATTTCTTGTCGTTTATAATAGCCAGCTAGATATATACTTGCCAAAAAAACCGAAGAAGTCAATTTCTTACTTATCATGCACGTCAATATTGCGTACTAAGCATCTAATTCCAAATTTTGAAGAGACTATAATCAATAGGTTGAATTGAGATGAGGGCACTTTATTTGGTAATAAGTGATTTAACGCATGAAAAAGATAGTAAAGAACAAAAGATGAGAAGATAAGGCTCAATGTGGTTGTTGGCCACTCCAAAACCCGTTAGGAGTGGCCGGACAAAGGCGTAATCAACCATAAAAAAATAAGTTGACAGTGATCGAATCACTCACAAAACAAGATTTTTGTAGCAGTATGACCACTTTTATTATATTTTGGGTGGCCGTTAAGAGGGTGATCGGACATTTCAAAACAACTTGAATTATGAGAAAAAGAGAAACAAAAAATTCAAATCGGCCAGTTTCGATAGAAAAACTCTATTCCTTTTCTCTTAAAAAGAGTAACGCATTGCTACCTCCATTTGTGAGGTATTTACTCCACCTCCGATGCTTTTTCAAGGAAGGAGGGATAGATCTTTTTCCTTTCCTCCTCTGTTTCCCCATTGTTCTTCTTCTTGCTCTTCTTCTTCCTGTGGTTTTTTTTTTTTTTTGGTCTTTGTCTTCATAGTTTATGTTTTTGTTTCCTCCAAATAACACCTTTACTGGCTGCTCTCCACCCCTGCCCTGTTGTCCCCCGCTGTCATGATGCTCTTCGCCCCTTTCCCGCGCCCCATGGCTGGTTGTTTCTTGGATCTATAAAGGTTCACATATTTGGCTTTTTCAAGGCCATATATGTAAACTTACATCAGCCCCACCCTCAAACACATCCCACCTCTATGCTCTTGGACCTTCCCGCTTCTTGCCGCTCTCCTTAGCATCGCTGTTCGGCCACCATGAGCCGGCACATGGTTCCTCCTTACCCGCACATGGCCTTTTTCGGATTACGGCTTCACCATCCTCCTCCGTCGCTGCAGTTGTTTTTTGATATTTTATTGTATTAATGTTGTTTTTTTGGTATTTTTTCGCAACTTTTTGTGTTTTGCTGCTTATTTTGTGTTGTTTGGGTTACTGTTTCCCTACACTTATGTGGATTGATCTATTAGTGGAGACTTTTGTAGCAGATGTTTGTTCCTTTCCGATAGTTCATATTCGGTTCTTGGTAGTACTTCCCTTGCAACAACCACTTAATGGTGGTTATTGCCTTTACCACTTGGGGATCCAAATGGAGCCTGTTTGCCCTTGTTTACCATTTCGTGCGGCCCTTAGAGAGGCCCCGGATTCTTTTTGGATTGAGCAATGATAGGCAGGGGCCAACTTGCCGGCCCCTACCCGCCCATTTTCATTAAAAAGTGAGGTTTTTTAATGAAAAAGCAACTTCCGATGTCATTAGAAGTTGTTTTTCATTAAAAAACCATTTTTTTTTAATTAAAAAAAGCCTGTTGGGGGCCGGCAAGTTGGCCCCCAACTATCATTTCCCTTTTGGATCTATTGCCTACTATTTGTTTTTATCTCTATATTGCTTTTTTTTCATTTGAGTTTTGTTGTTGGGGAGCCCACCCCATTTTATTTATTTTTTAAAATAACTACAATTTACCTTGGTACCTTCCAATGTTTCACCGTTTTTTCAATCTTGCCTCCAAAGTGAAATTTTTTTGCAATGGACCCTAGTAAAGTTTTAAAAATTTGCAATGTAGCCTTTACGTTACTAAAGTTTGTCATTTTTTATGGAAATAAACCTACATGCAGCGCACGTGGGTTTTTTTAGAGCAACTCCATGGCCAAAGGGTTTGGAGCCACCCCCTATTTTTTTTTTAGTCATTTTTTCTTTTTTTTTTAACATATATTTCGAGAAGAATTGCTCTTAAAAACCCACGTGTGTCGCATGTGTGTCTATTTCCATAAAAAATATGGACTTAAGTAATGGATATGCTACATTGCAAAATTAGGAAAGTTTGTTGGAGTTTATTGCGATTTTTTTTTATTTAAAGGCAAGATTGAAAAAACAATGAAATATTGAGAGGTAAAGTGTAGATTTTCATTGCATATGGCATTATATATATATAGATTTTCATTCTTTCTTATGTTGTTTATACGTCTCATTCTCAGCCATTAGTACAAGTGGTTTTTTGAAATTGTCAATATAACGTGGTATGATTAAATCTGAAAGATCTTTCCCCCTTTTAGGATTCCATATTATCTTATGAGGATTAAGCGAATTACACATCCTACCATTCTTAAAAGTTAGGTAGGATCTCAATCAAACTTATAACTTTAGATAAAGATAAGGATAGTTAGCAATCTAGACATGTAATATAAGAGACTTTATATGAGATCAAATTGTCTAAATAAATGTTGGATTGTCCGACTACTGATTTAGGTAGTTGAATATCATAAAAAGCCTCTCATATCACGTTTCAAATTATTATCAATTCAAAAATCAAATTGTTGTGAATCCAATCCAATAGCTAGCTTTAACTCCTAACCAAAAAAAGGTAACAAATGATAAAAAGTTGAGACTGATGTTAGGATTAAGATCTTCTATAATTATTTGTCCGAATTTGAGCAGGTAATTCTGAAAGACCACTTATGGGACTTACCTTACCAAATAAAAATTAGGCTGTTCAACCACTTGTGTAAAGGATATAAGATAGTGGGACCTTTAATAGGTTAGTGGGCCTTTTATCTAATGGGCTCCTCCTTGTAAATAAGTTAGTTTTGTTGGCCTATGCTAGTTTTATGATGTAATTGGGATATTCTAAAAGGGATCTAGTGAGCTAAAGGAAATGGGGTATTCTAGAAGGGATAGAGTGAGTTGTACATTATGTTAGAATATTCTCTAATAAAATGGGTTATTTAAGAAGAGGATGCAGCGGGTAAAAGGTAAGAAGAAAGAATAAGAATACTGTAGCTGGCTATTTCTTAGAGAGATTAGGCCTCTCAAAGTGCCCTTAGCTATTAATGTATTATCCATCTATAATCTTCATCTTCTTCTTTTGAATATCCTTTTATCCAATATTATGATCCATAGTAGTTCCTACATTACTGCCCAAATCCAAATTGTAAGATCACCGTCTTATCCAATAAATACAGAAAAAAAAAAGCCGTAGCACTTCCAAACGAGTCCGCTAATAAAAAGCAGAGACTACGTCACTATAGTCTACATGCATCCCTCGTTGCTTTGTTGGTAGCAAATAACATGTGTTGCACTCAGATGCCTAGCATGATTAGTTTCCCTAATTGTTTTTAGTGCTCATAAATCTATGTAAACTCTATATGGGATCATGATCATTTCAAATTATTTGGTCAGATGGGTTCTATAAGTGGTTTTTCACAATCAATTGCCTAAATTTTCTCAAATTCAGACAAATTATTGTAAGGCTTAACTCAATTCTACGTAAGACCTTTTTCTTTTTCTTATTCTTAAAAAAAAAAAATTGTTAAGAAATTGGTAATTTGTCCTATTTACAGATCGATAAATTTGATCTGAAATTCCCATGTATAGCTCCGAATTGTAAAGCTAAATAAGTTATTTACAAGCCCTACCACTGGGATTTAAGGCAAACATTTCAGTTAACTTAGGTTTTAGATCGAGAAGGAAGCCGAGTGTTTGGTTGTAGTGCAGGTTCTTTCCTGTCCACAACCCCACTCAATTGAACCAAGATTTTCATCAGATTCTACAAAATGAGCCTTTAAAATCAAATCCAATCTTGCAACTACAAAGTTTTCCTCCAAATGGATGGAACAAACTTTCTTAAACTTAATCTATTCAAAATATATATAATGTGCTCCTTGAAAAGGCTCAAACATGTAAAAACACATATTTTTTTATTAGTATTAACAAAGTTAGAGAAAATTTTAATTAAAAAAACATGTATTTCTCGCATGTCAAAAAAAAAAAAAAAAAAAAAAAACTAAATACATCATAGGAAACTCAACCATTTGAATGTGAGTTTGTTTACATTTTTTTTTTCTTGAAGTCACATATTTTTTGGAAAATTTTCTAACAAATCAAATGGAACCTCAGAAGAAAATAAATAATAGTAATAATAGTGATAATAATAATAATAATAATAATAATAATAATAAAAGAAAAAAAAAAGAAAAGAAAAGAAAATTGACCATTACTACTACCTAGTCACCCCTCCTCTCCCATCGAGTAGGGAGAGAGGCGTAGTCGAAAGAGAAGCAAAACTATTCTCCATACCTCTATTCCTCGTGAACGCGGCGGAGCTCATATTACCGTATGACGAAGACGGAAATGAGTGCACAAAATCTTCGAACCCCTCCACATGACCCTTACCTCCATTGTACTCGCCCGGTGCTCTCAAGTCGTCCAAGATCTCAGCCTCTCCTTCCAAATACATCACCACATGCCGCATGCTCGGCCGTGCTACCGGCGCATTATTTGAACACATCAGCCCGAGCTTCAACACCATCACCACCTCACCTTCGTCGTACTGCCCATTCAGCCGGGAGTCCACCACATCAAGGAACCTCCCTTCTAAGAACCTGTCCCACACCCAATCCACCAAAACTAACTCTTCCGGCATTGCCTTGGGCTCAATCGGCCGGCGCCCACAAACAACCTCTAGCAAAAGTGCGCCAAATGCATACACATCGGACCCCGCTGTGGCCTTGCCTGTTCTAGGCAGCTCCGGTGCAAGATACCCGAGAGTGCCGACGACCCGGGTGGTGCTCGGGTTTGCCCCGTGCTCGTACAATCTCGCAAGCCCGAAATCGCCTAGTCTTCCGTTGAGCTCGCTGTCTAGCAACACATTGCTGGCCTTCACGTCTCTGTGAATCACAACCTGTTCATAGCCTTCGTGTAAATACAGAAGCCCAGAAGCGACACCCTTTATGATATTGAACCTTTCCTCCCAACTGAGAACTCTTTGTGGCTCATCAAACAAGAACTTATCTAAGCTCCCATTAGCCATAAAATCATATACAAGAAGAAGATCACCTCCTCTGCGACACCAACCCAATAATTGAACCAAATTCCGGTGGCGAAGCCGACCGATGCTAGCGATTTCCGAGATGAACTCAGGCAGACCCTGTTTGGAATCGTGCGAGATTCTCTTAACCGCAACTTGGGTCTTCGAATTTGGAAGCGTCCCTTTGTAAACTCGACCGAATCCACCGTGCCCGAGTAGCCCTTTGTCTTTGAAACCATTGGTTGCTTTCTTCAGTTCCGGGTAAGAGTACCGATGTGGGCCTAGTTCAAGCTCCCAATCTTCGATTATGTCGGCATTTTTCATCTTTCTGAAGAGGTAAATGGCAACGGCGATTGCAGCTAGTGCAAGAATAATAGCTGCAACAGAAACTCCTACTGTAAGAGCTGTGTGGTTCTTCTTGGGTCCTGGTAGAGAAGGCAGAGAAGAGAGATCAAGGGCTGGAGCTTGCCCGTTAATCTTGAAGCTCCAGCCCAAGAGGTGGTGTGAGCTAGCGAGCAAACCCGTTGAAGCAGAGAACCCAACGAACATAAATTCTTGGAGGATCGGTGAGAGATCTACACGAAATGACAAGATTGGCTTTCTGGGTTTTGAAGAAGACGGCGAAATCGTTACGTTGAGAACATTTTGAACTGAATCGTAGTCGATCCACACCTGAATAGCTTTCCCACTCTTGAGGTTAAGATCTTGTTTGGTTGAATCGTCAGTGAAATACGCTGCGACGGCGGAGTCGTTGGAGGTTAAGCTATTGATGTCGATGCCGACATGGTTGTCGTTGATGTCTCCGAACTCGAAGTCTTGGACGGTGTCGAATTCAACCGCGAAGAGATGGTTGGAAAAATTTCCCATATCGCTGGCGTTAAGAAGTCCCAAGTACTGGCTTGGCAGAGCTTTCAGATTCTTGGAGGCTGCGATTGTGAAAGCCATGCCATGGCCTCCGAGCTTTGGATACTCTGGGACTATAGCAAAAGCAAAGGAGGTGGAGAAAGAGAAAGCTTTACCATCGGTGGAGTTCTTGAACTGAAAAGGAGAGGCATAGAAGGCATGGCCCATTAACCGACTGGTCTCGTTGGTTAACTCAAGAATCCCGGTTTTCTGGATATTAGCGTTGCCGTTTAAGGTTAAGTTGGTGGCAGCAGCTTTGAATCCAGGAAAGAAGAGCTGGTTCAGCTGGGATGAAACTGGGATCGTAAGGAAGATGATAAGAGCAGAGAAAATCCAAAGAAATTTGGCCATGATTTTGGGACGAGAATCAAGGCATGGGAGATCAAAAGGGGGTTTGGATTTGGAAGAGGTAGGTGAGATTAGGATGTATTATAGGATCTAAGAGAGGTGGGTGAGATTTGAATGTATATAGAATGAATGAAGTGGAGGCATCAAGAATTCGATATCAAACCGTGAAAGTGGGTTCAAGCAGGAGATCTGAAATTTTTGGCTGGGATGAATTAATGGATGATGAGGAGCACATTGAGACAGCAACGAGCAATGAGGCCTCACATGGGTTGCCTAGCAGAGTAGCAGTTACGGATAATAAAGTGAAAGCAGCCTTACTAGTTACTACACAACAGAAGACTCTCGAGCTCTGAACTCACACAAACATTGACCACGAGGGGAGGGTGTTACGGCTGCTACGCTCAGCGGTCGACGTTGACAGCTGCTCAACTTCTTTCTTTCTTTCTTTCTTTTTTTTTTAATTTTTTTATTTTTTTTTATTATTATTATTATCATTTGATGACTTAATACTAAACTCATGTATAATAGGAATACATTTTAATTTAACTCATAAGTCGCATCCTTCGTAACTCAGTCAGAAAATCACAACCTATTCAATCAGGGACGAAACTAGATTATCAGCAAAGGGGAAACGAAACAAAATTTTAAAAGGTTTATTTCATTTATAATTTTGAAGAGATTTTTAAAATTTAGGGGATGTAAAGTAGCCCCCATCCCCAAACTAGGCTATAAATCCGTCGCTTTGATATTTGCAATGGCGTCACGCGGTGAAAAACATGTGCCCACCCCAAATTGGAAAATTTCACGAATGGTAGTTCAACAATAATTTTTGACAAAAGAAACAATTAGTGTCGTGTTTATCATTAAACTAATACAATGTAGTCCAAGTTGATGTCTTCGCTAAGTGCTTGTTGGTGAAGACGAATCTTTGATTTCTCAACTTCAAGGAGACTGTCTCCAATCTCACCACTTTCCCCATTGTTTAGTATTTGTTTTCTGATCTTAAAATAAACATATTAATAAATAATTTAATAAAAAGTATATTAAAAAAAATGGCATTTTTTTTTAAAAAAAATTAAAATTAAAAGCAAACAATAATGCAGCGCAAAGCAACTTTTCGCAAAAATTGAAAGAAGCAAGCTGGTGAGTGGTGAACATGTTTTTTTTTTGGAGTATTTTATGTGGAAATTAAAGAAAACCAATGTCAAAGAAACCATTCTCGGCTGCCTGTTGTTATTATCATCAGGTGGATAGAAACCTTAAATTTATAACATGAAGATTCAAAGGATGAGTCTCCGGTTTCAGGGCCGGCCGGCGGCCACGGGCCCTAGCTTTAGTATGAGTGAAATGACTGGATATAATTAAGGGTACTCTAACATCAAACCCACTAACTCAATTTATAATACGTACGTACATTTGTGAACTCAAAAGGAACTTGGCGACAAAACTTTTAGGTTATGCTAAATAATCTACTTTAATCATGATATCAACTTGTGCTGGAAAATATTTTATATATATTTATCAATCTATGGGAATCAAACCAACGTCAAGGGGATTAAAAAAATAAAAATAAAAACCAACGTCAAGGGAATAAAGAATTGGTGCCACCTGTAACGCTCCAGCTTAAATGATATAATTAAGTGGATAAACAAAATAATTGCATATTCTACATGGTGTTATTAATTATATATTTATGATTTACACAGTTGAAATTGCATGTATTTATTTAATTTTTTGAAACCACAAGCCTCGCTTATATAAATTGAACACTAGAGCTTAACTTAAACAGACAACTTATATAATATCAACATTCAATAGAGTCATTTACATATTAACCTATCACTGTTAAAATATTATAAATGTGCCACTTGATGGTAGCTAACATATTGGTTGAAGCTCCTCATAAGTTCAGCAAACTTCAAAAGATGAGATTGCATGCGGATCTCACGGGTAGTAGTCTAAGCTTAAGCAGAATTCTTCCTTGTCAGTTGCGCCTATATCTGTAAAATCTCACAATTTATAGGTGGAAATGATGAGTCCACAGCTCAATAAGTGAATATTAACCAACCATTTTATAATGTGTGGCGTGAGCCATTCTTTCTAAAATTTCCCTCTCTTCTCACTTTCAAAACAAATCCTTTATTTAAAAACTATGCAGATCGAGTTTTTATAAAATTTGCGTAAAACGCATTCTATGATCAGTACAAAAACATTTAAACTCTGAGAGAGACTTTCATATTAAATACAGATATTCTTGCCGTTTTCTTTTTCCAATAAAATCTCAGTGTATAACTATATAGTAGTTAAATTCGATTGATATCATATATAATAAATAAGCAACAATTAATAGATGATAAATACAAATAAAATGATATACATAATAGTATGTTGAGCGTTAACCCCGCTCAACGATTGTAAATTAATTAGAACTTTTATAGAATCATTAAACTAATTTTTCATTTTCATAGTGAACTTTCTTAAAGATCTTTTTTTTTCAACTCTTTGTCTTAAACCTCTTCTATGAATTCATCTTTTTAAACAGTGTAAATCTCAATATAACAGCAGTGGAGATATAAACATACTTAAATCTTAAGGCTCATAGTCAGTAAATATTCATAACAAATCATGGCATGTAAAATATTTTAGTATAGTTGGAAATATTTACTTACACTTAACTCCTAGTGGTATCCCGGCCCCCCGGAACACGTTTATGCTTGTCTACATTCATGTCATCATAGCAATACGTTGGATTCTAGGTTTATCTAGAATCCTAAAATATTTTCCGAACCCTAACGGTCCTTCATTTCTAGACAATCCCGGTCAAATGGAATGTGATCGAAGTTCTTAGATATAGTTCTTGATTTTCAGTTCCGTTTGACTGAACTTCAACTAAAGCTCTCGAGTATTGCCCAGTTGCTTGGCAATCGAACAACGATATGCAGATTTTGCACATTAACATGAAAATACACATACCATCGATTTTTATCACTCCAAACCTTTATTTACTCCTTGTAATAATTCCTAACTCAATATGCACCTAATAACTTTAACTCCTACATTAAAAATTTTCCTTTTGTATATATATATAAAACCCTTATTTTTCCTTATTTTCTCCAATGATCATCTATAACAAGAATAATCACTTCACAACTTCTATTATTTATCACAATATCCTTCAATTGCGTCAATGTATCATATCTATAATTATAATTAGTGAAATTTACAACGAGAGTGTGCATATTAAGTATACGTACATTTCGATGTCTTCCAAGCTCCTCCTTCACAAATTATTTGCTTTCCCTCTTTCTCTACACTCAAAGTACCAAAGCTAACTCACAAAACTCTCTTAGGAGCATTTATAAAGTTCTTCCTCGTTTGTCTCCATTCAATATATAGTTATAATTTCTCATTGTCCACAGCCGGTCGAATAGATATACTGTCGTTGCCGATCATCATCATTAAATCCGCAACGCGATTCTCGCAATTCAAATGGCACGTTACGTCGGTTGAACACAATCGTTCATTTTTGTTTGACTTGATTTATACCGCTGATTTTCGCACGCTTTCATCTTGCTACCACACTTTATCTTAGGTGTTGTGACGCCTTTATCTCTAACCACGCTCTATCTTATCATGGTTAATTAGGACATATATATATATATTTTTATTTACACCTTTTAATTTTTCCGGACGTTACATTTGACTACCAACTACTAAGATGCCATATATGTATAGACTTTTAGTTGCACTTATAATTATATGTCATCATGCACACACCATGATGAGAAAGTAGCATAACATATATATTTAAACACCGCTCCATACTGGATGAATGCCTTTGTTGGGGTTGATCCAAAGCCACATCTAGTGCGTTGCTGACTAGAAAAAAGCAGCAATATTATGCTCTTTTTCTTTAGGTCGTTGCATGATGGAATTGAAGGTGGCACCTTGGCCCCGCGAAGAATTTCCATTCACTTGCATTAGCTAGGGCAGACTTCACGAGGACCGGAGAATACTTAATTATAGTAATACTTTTTCTTAAACCAATACTTTTTAAATAATGCTAGAAGCTTAATTCTCTTGTAGAATTAATTATGGTTGTTTCTGACATGTGAATTCTCCATGCGGTTTTTTCTTTAATACTAATGACCTTCATTTCAATGATTTGGGTATTGCCGATAATTAAGGTTGATTCATTAATTACAGTGATTTAATATTCCATTTATTAGGTGGATGCATATATATTAATATTAGATAGTGTAAAAGTTACCATCATCTCCTCCGATTTATTTCTAACTCGGCAAAAAATAGAAGGTTGTGGTGGGTACGTAACAAGCCGCTCAACCTGAACCCACTGGAGCGTACGTACGTATATATCTCCTACAAGACTTTGGGCTCCATCTCGTTGAATAACTCAGAAGGGAATTTCCTGTGCCCTAGCTTTTTTGATAAAGAAATAGACTAGCTAAATGGTGCTTAATTAGTTGACCCAAGGTAATTGGTATGTATATTTTGCTTTGGTAACCAGGCCATATATATATCTTTTGTTTGGGTCCCGTCATTTGCTTAATGAAAAATGCTACGCTTTCTAAAATATCTTCTTCTTTTTTGTTTTTTTAATGAATCAGTAAGCATTTCATTTCAAAACAAACAAACTACAAGCAAAAGTCTAACAAACCAAAGCAGCAGAGAGCTCAATTTTTTTTTTTGGAAATTGTTGCATTTCTCTTGCTTGATTCCGAGCAAACATGAAAGCTTGTGAGAAAGGCAATAATCAAGTACGTACTGCTGCTGTAAAGGAAGGCAATAATCAAAGCTTGCATAAAACCCCGTGAGTATACTGCCCGCCACCCGGTTTATATATACATATTTAGTGCAACAAATAATTATATTTTAAATGCTCCGGTAGTTGGATTAGCCAAATTTTAGCTAAATAATTCTCTTTTTTTGTTTAATTACTTATTTTTCATAAACATCACATATCGCAGTCTTAAATCTTTTTTTACTTTACTAAAATTAATAATCTTTTAATAATTTTATATTTTATCCCATCTTTCTCTCTCTTGCTACCGTCGAATCCCAAGGCCCACAACGCTATATATCTACCAAGCTCCCCCTCTCGATCGTCTCTCTCCCCTCCTGCATGTTCTCTCTCTCTCCCTGTCTCGATCTCTCTGCATCGAGTTTTATCACTTTAAAGACATCATATTATTATTATTATTATTATATTATTATTATTATTTTTTATAAGACATCATATTATTATTATTTTTAATTGAAAAAGGAAAAGGATAACATCATTCTCAAGCTAAATATGAAATTGAAAATTACAAGATACCCTAACTCTTTTTATGCATTAAGAAAAGAGTAATTATATATATCACATTTATGTTTTCTTATGTCTCCTTAAAATTAATATGACTTTTAAAATTATCATTGAATCAAATTTAATAGTAATTTATCATAAATTCAATAGTAATTTTAAGAGTCATATCAATTTTAAGGGTGATATGTAATATTACTCTTAAAAAAAATTGTTTTTTTTTACAAACTTAAACGCAAGCGGCCATCATGACACACACACAAAAAAAAAAAAAAAAAAAAAATTTGACGAAGGAAAAAGGACAAGCAATGTTAAAAAAATATAAAATATTATATCATCAACTCCAATTATATATATCTCTCCTCTTTTGATCTAGGGAAGGGTTATCTCTTATTTTATACATGAGTTCAGCTCAATCACGAGATAAAAATAGGGCTAAGTAGTACTCCATGAGAAATGATAGACATGGGACATTTGACCGTCCCTGTCCAGCTTTTAATATTAAAAAAATATTTTTAAAAAGAAAAAATCATTAAGGATAAATACAAAAAAAATGCATAATATGTTTTTTTAATATTAAAAGCTAGACAGGGGACGGTCAAATGTCCCCTGTCTATCGTTTCTCGTACTCCATATCGTAAGTTGTATCTTCCTGGTATTACAAATATGCCTTAGAGTTTATTACAGTAAATGTAGAATTATCTTATGCATTATATATACATGTGAGGATGCTCAAATTAATAAGTAAATTAATGTGATGTCTTTAAAAATATAATTAAATTTTTACAATCGCATAAATCTCAACACAGTTATATACACATGAATGAAATTTACCTGAAATTGATGCTGAAATGGATAACGGAAATAAATTGTTAAGAGATTTATTGCATTATAAACCAGGGTTCTCTAAAGTCCGGCCAGCCACACTACTCTTGCGCCACCACCTAGGCCCCCAACACCCAATAGCCACCCATCCTCGCAAAGCCACCAACACCGGCCACTGTAAATAAAAATTTTACGAAATAGATCGATGCTTCACTATTATTTCCCTTCTTAACAACCCCAAGCACATCTCTTGGGCAGAAAGGATAATTATAGGGTTAAGAAAAGAAAAGCTGAAAGATGAAAAAGAAGAGAGAAGTAGGAGGAGTCAAGTCGACTATGAGTTGTTAATTAGACTAATTATGAGGTATATACGTGAATCACGAATGTGATGCATGTGTTTTCAAACCACGTACGTGACGTATTGAATAGAAAGAAGGGAAGGGAGCGAGGTGAAAGAACGGGGTAACATGCACATTCGTCAATCCTTTCAAATGGACTCCCCGAGAGACTTCACAGTCACAGACACCTTCTATTCTGAGCTATGCCCTGGGCCTGGCCTCCTACAATTCCTTCTACATATGCATACACATACCAAGGCTGGTTAATAGGTTAAGCAAATTAGCTAGGCAAGGCTTCCAATTAAATAAGGTCTCAAATAGTGATAGTATAATATAAAAAATACAATTTAACCTCCTAAACTATCATTTGTTTTTTGGATGGCCTCCCAAACTACTAATACTAGCATTCTGGCACCCCAAACTACTAAAACCTTTGAAAAAGACTTATTTTGACAAAATATCTCCATAATACCCATGCCACGTGTCATTTTTCAATTAAAAAATAAAATCAAATAAAAATATTCAAAAAATTCAAAAACAATCAAAATAAATAACAAATAAACTAAAAAAAATTAAAAACTAAAAAAAACCTCGATCGGTTTCTAACGGAGAAATCAACGGCCGTAAGCTTGTTCGTTGATGTTCATATCCATTTGCAAGTCGTTTTGAAAAAATTAAATATTTAAATATATAAAAGGTCCCACCTAAAAATTTCTCGTCTTAGACCTCAAAATTTATTGAGTCGGCATGCTACATACTACTCCTTTATACTATTCGTTTTGTTGTTGGGTTTTGGTTCCCGAAGCTATTGCGGGTTCGGGTCATAGCTTGGGTTCAACGTCCTCCACCACTCAGGGCTGGCTGGAGCCTTAGGCGGATTAGGCGACCGCCTAAGGCCCCCAATTTAATAAGGCCCATAATTTAAAAATATTAATAGAGATTTATTTTTAAAAATAAAATAAAAATTGTGGCCTTAAATATGATCAATACACTTAAATAAGGCCACAAATCTTGGTAAAAATAAAATTAAAAAAGGTAATAATATAATGCAGGGCCCAATTTAATAAGGCTCCAATTAATGAATATTTATTTTAAGAAAAAAAGTGCTTACAAAAAGACGAATCATCAAAGCATTGTTTTCGGTAATGCCCCAGTCAATGCCTTAAAATATGCTGCCTAGGGGCCTTCTCCCGTCAAAAAATTGCAGGTTAAAAAAAAAAAAAAAAATTCAGGCCTTAATTAATTACCAACGATTTGTGAGATATGAAAAGTCTAAATTAAAGGCCTTTAATTTTTTGTACGTTTAATTACCAACGACTTGTGACTTATGAGATATGGAAGTCTCTGCATTAAAGGCCTTCAATTTCTTTGAATGTTGACGTTCAAAATAAAATTAATGAGATATGAAAGCTTCTCGTCTAATTACCAACGACTTGTGACTTATGAGATACGGAAGTCTCTACATTAAAGGCCTTCAATTTCTTTGAACGTTGACGTTCAAAATAGAATTAATGAGATATGAAAGCTTTTCGTCTAATTACCAACGACCTGTGACTTATGAGATATGAAAGTCTCTGCATTAAAGGCCTTCAATTTCTTTGAACGTTGACGTTCAAAATAGAATTAATGAGATATGAAAGCTTCTCGTCTAATTACCAACGACTTGTGACTTATGAAATATGGAAAGTCTTTACATTAAAGGCCTTCAATTTCTTTGAACGTTAACGTTCAAAATAGAATTAATGAGATATGAAAGCTTCTAAATTGAAGGTCTTAATTACTCACATTAAAAATTGAAGGTGTTAAGTCCAACGTTCAAGAATCAAAATAAAATGAAAAAATAAAAAATAAATGCTAAGAAGATGAAAAGTCTCTAAGTTTCCATTTTAAATCCTATTCTTTATAAGTTTTTATTTTTTATCTCAATTTCCCTATTCAAGTCTTATTTGAATTTGAATTTCTCTCTTCTCAATTTTCATTATTTCCCAATAGCTTATCATTCAAGTACTTAAAATCATTCCATATCTGATTAGTGATTAAAAAAATAATAATAACCAAAACTCAATTAATCAATTGCATTAATTTTTTTTATTCGGTTTTAGGAAACATTCTAACACTAATTTGTCTTTCCTTTGACAAATCAAGTTTTACCATTCTATTTTTTAAATTAAATAATATTTATTTTTTATTTTTAAATAATAATTACTGGTGGCCCTCTCCACCAGTAATTACTACTCTTTTCTACTATAGCCGCTCACTTTCTTTGGTGGAAACGACACCTATCTCCTCGGATCAGGATCCCCTCAAATTCTTTGCCCGAATTTGATACAATTCGGGCAGGTTGTTGTGAGTAAGCATTTATGAGATTCACCTGACCGGATAAGCAGTTGAGCAGTCCAACTTTTATTTGGTCAGGTGGGTCTCATAAATGCTCACTCACAACTACCTACAATTCGGGTCTTAATTCTATCTCCTCACCCCTTTGGGACAGTACGACCCTTTTAAGCTCGTCCCCGAGTTCTTTGTTCTTTTTTATTTTTTGGGGAATTTTTAGTGGGTTTTTGAAGATTTGGAGAACCAGATTCCAACAAAGAACTTCCAAACTGCGGCAAACTCTCACGCGTGGTTTGGTGGGTCTCAGTCCTCTGCTCATTTTGTTAAGAAAGTGGGGATGGAGGAGGAGATGATATTTAATAATTCAAAATAGGCCCAATGTTAAAAGTGAGGAAAAAATAAGGAGAATAATTTAAAAAAAGAAATGCATGTGAAGCCCACATGAGATGAGTTGATCGTTTGATTTAATGAGATTGACCGACAGAATGAGGGTTTTGGTAAGTAAATGGTAGTTCGATGCGGTCGGGTGGTGAGATTGTCAGTTCATTGGGACATACTGTCAGATACTAGTAGACCATAGGATAAAAATGTAATTACCGAAAAAATAAAAAATAAGAGAAAAATAAGAAGAAAATTCGTATTCATATATTACTAGACAAATATCACAAGACTTTCTTTCTTTCTTTCTTTTTTCGAAATAGAGTTAGGGTGTGTTTGAGATTGCGATTTCATAGACAATAAGTGCGATTTTAAACCAAATCGCAGAACATAGATCGTTTGAGAACTGTGTTTTAAAAATTGCGATTTGAAAACGCAGAAAATATGCTTTTTCAAATCGCAGATAAGATGATGTTTTTTTGAAAACGCGAAATTTTAAAAGTAAATTCGCGATTTTAAAGGCTAAACTGCGATTTTGCCAAACGCTTAACTGCGTTTTTAAAAATCACTATTTTCAAATCGAACATTTTAAAATCGTTATTTTAAATCGCACTTTTTTAAATCACAAACTCAAACGAACCTTTAATTACACTAGTTCTCAAAGGTTATTTTCCCCTTGCCTTCAATATATTCTCAAATGCCTGGAAGAGAAACTAAAATTGGTACAGACAGCTCCCATTATCACTCCTAACTGTTGGATCAAAGATTGCTGCAGATGGATCGGTGCAGCCTTCGGGAACAGGAAGATTAACCCGTTGGGACTCTTTCCCTGCATCCAAACAATTATTAACAGCTTAAATAATCTCTTGTCAAATCTATATAATCCCAAAGCCAGTCGATGGAAACTCCCATCAAGACCTTTAGGATCAAGAATCTAATTAACCATAGAAATTTCCAGTTTTAATGGCGTCTTCATTTGCATCTCCAAGAGCTGCCTCACTCAAGTACTTATCAGCCAATTGGACTCTCTTCACATTCTCCTGCTCTTGGACAAGCATGGTTCCATACCCAAGCAGCTGCTCGAGAGTCATTTCTGGTTCCTCAAAGATTGGAGGTCCCTCCTTTGAGTTCACAAGCCTTTTCCCAACATTTTCTACCCCGACACTCGATATCCATCTCCTCACTTCATCGTCATAGACTCTTGCCCTCAGGGCACCAAAGAAGTCTGCACACACACAATGAGATCACTAATCACTTCACCTGCTTCAAAAACGTTATACAATTGAGATGATGCGACAGTGAAATAGTCTACTAAATAACATTAATCAAATAGATTTGAAAGTTTTTTTTTTCTAAGTTTTTAAACAGCACTTCTAACCGGTCCTTAAATCCTTTTACATACCGACTATATTGCAGGGTTCAAAACCAAAAAATTAAATTTAATTAGTTGTTGCTTGCTCCACATTACGTCACCCTTTTCATTAAAACCTTCACCTAAAAGGATTTTAACAATGCATATGTTCCTTTTCTACCCATGTCAGCATTTCACATGATGAAGGCTATTGTGTCTTGTCTTTAGTCATCCATGATAAACTAGTTGCCCCCATGGTTTTATATATATATATATATATATATATATATATATATATATATATAATCAATTCAAATCTACTAATCAATATATGTATTACCAATGGACTGTCCAGGGAAGGCGTCGACAAGCTTCACTACGTCCTTCTTGGGTATACCGTCTGTTCTGAAGATACCCGAGCAGACACCAATGCAGTCTTCTCGAGAAGGTGCCCAATAAAACTTTTCCATACGACCATCACGGATGAGAGGGGCATACAATGTGGAGAAGTCATTGCCGGTGACTATGACGGGAACCCGGGGATTCTCCTCCTTATTGTACATGCCGGGAAGTTGGACACTGGTTGGATTATCAGCAATGTTCATGAGGGTGGCATTCACCATTTGATTGTTCACCGTGTATTGGGTAGTTCCACCGAGCCTACCGGCTCCGGCATCCAGGTCATTAATGAATAGGCAGCACATTTTTCCCTTCCTGATGATGTCGGCTGCTTCACGATACCTTTGCCTAATCAGCTTTGCAGGCTCTCCGGCGTTCCCACTTTCTAATTCTCCGGCACTCATCATGATGGGGCTGAAAATTCCCAAGAAATTCCATAACATTTTCACAATTCCTATGTGGAAGACTTGCATATATAATTACAACAAAAGAATAAGCGGCTTGAAAAGAAATTGACTCACTTGATTCCCATTTTTGCAAAGACAAGCTCACATTGGAATGATTTTCCTTGACCTTTGCCTCCCCAGATACCCAAGATGAGAGGAACCTGTCACAATTTATTCACCAATCATCCTAATCTCTGAAAAACTATCATAAATCTAGCAACCACTACAACTTGTAAACTTCAGAATATATAGTCCACTACGAACCTTAATGTTTGGCAAGCTCAAGAAGTTCTTGGTGATGTGAACAACAACCTTGTCCATGAACGCGGGAGCAATGTAAAATCCATCCATGTTGTTATCAAGGTTGAATCTGGAGAAGAATTCAATGCCATCTTATGATCAAAATCTAAGTCCAGCCAAATCAGAGAATCAAAAGACAGAGACCCATCTGATTTGTCCTCAAGAAAGAAAATAAAACCCAGATTCTGGCAATAACCGAAATCAATCTCCAACTTGTATGGTATTCAAGGCTTTAGTTACTAAGGTTAAAACCGAAGCCCCAATCCAAAGGTGTGGCTCGAGTGGTAAGTCACCTAATTTTGCCTCGTGAAGCAATAGATATAAATTTCGATTTTTTTTAGTGCAAACAATTTTTTAGAACCACGCTCCTAGGCAAAAGCCAGAACTGTATCTGACTTGTATGGAGGAGGCGCTTTGTATAGTGTCTCGGGATCTAGTCGGGGCAAAGCCAGGATACTCCGGTTATTAAAAAAAAAAAAAAAAAAAAAACCGTAGACCCATATGATCAATGGCAAAAAAAAACTGATTCTGAATTACAGAAATCAAAACACGAATTACTTACTGTCGAAGGCCAGCACTGGAGTAATCGTAGGAGCTCATGACAGCATAGTGAGTCCCGGAACCCATAGGAGCTTGGAAGAGAGTGTCCACCATTCCCTTTCCTCTTGTAATGTCCTGCTGATCGTCGGAAATGTCGAAGGCTAGTCCTCCCCATCTGTCCTTGGAGCTCTGCTTCTCCTCATCGAACTCCGCAACAGGCTTGAAATTCCCAGAGGATATACTCCTCTGGTGGGTGATCTTGGAAATGGAGCTCACCCTCTTCAAGCTGTTGCCCAAAAATGCAGAGCTTGGAAGCAAATCTCTGGCCCCAGAACCATTCAATTTCAACTGCAAAAAACATGCTCCTTTCTTTACACCCAATAAAGCACAAGTTTCAATTGAAATCACTGATTCCATTAACTAATTTTGACAGGCTATAAAGGACCAAAATTAAATCTTTTTAAATGAGAATGAATTGAGAACAGAGGTAAAAACTCAAAAATCTAAAGCAACATGCAGAAATGCATACGAAACTGGCTGAATTCTTCGATGAAAACAATGGAAGAGAGCAAATTCAAGAATGTATGCGATGAAAACAAAGTGAAAAGGAAATCGAATAGTATGGGTATAAAAAGGGCGGGAAAAACATAGTACCGATGCTCTGTTAACAGGCCCTACAGTTGGAACAGAGGCAGCCATTGATTGCAGAAGGCCCCAACGGACAACGGTTGTGATCAAGTGGGACTCTTAAGAGGTAGAAGACGAAGTACGTGGGACTGAAACTGTTTTGCAGTGTTGTCTTCGAGGGGAAGAGAGAGGAGGAGGGTGAGCTTTGTAGTGTGGAGAAACTGAAAATGAAATAGAAATCCTGTGGATTGGCTTACGAATTTCCTAACGGCCAAACAAATGGTATTGGCTGTATTGCGTGGCTCTTGGGTGAGTTGGACGTTGGTTTTCTGGCGTGGGCTTGACCATGTAGTTTGGTTACAAACATAATGGAGCTTCTCCGGATTGGAATTGGGATTGGGGCTGTTCTTTGGATAGGTGGTCAGGCGGTTTTTAATTTTTAATTTTATTTTTGTCTCTTAGATCTCGTTTGTTTGCGAAAAGAGTATTTTATTGAGAGATAAAATAAAATTATTACTAAGAATAAAAGAGAGTAGAATGGAATATTTATTCATACTCTTTAATTTGATAACAACTCATATACTTTAATTCAAATCTAATCAAAATTACTAAAAAAATTCACATTATTTTTTTATAAAAAAACTCAAATTAAAAATTAAAAATAAATAAAAATTGAAAACTAGGGCCACCCGCAACTAGGGCTGATCAAATACCCACGGATTTGCCCCACCCTGCCCTACCCCTAAAATTTGGGGTTTTAATTGATTTTTTGCAGGTACGAGTCCAAAAATGATATACTTGTGCGGAGCAGGGCGGGTTGCGGGCTGGGGTTTTTAAAAAACCGGGACCCACCCCACCCCGCACAATTAAAAAGAAAAGAAAAATACAAAAAACCCTAATAGACTAGCAATGCCGCGCCCTCGCCCCCGCCCCCCCTCTTCACATTTTTTCCTTTCTTTTCTTCCTAAACCCTAGTGCTGCACCCTGCACCCCTTCGCATCTTCTTCTTCTTCTTCTTCTTCAAGATTTCCTACCGAATCCTGCGTGCTGCGTCTGCTCCAGGCCACGCCCACCCCCACGTGAAAGGTACGTTCTCTCGGTCTCTTCTTTCCTTCTTCTCTTCTTCTGATCCACTTATTTTTTTTTCTTATTTTTATTTGTACTTATTTATTGTTTGGTTCCTGGGAAAATTTGTGAAAAATAAAAAAAGAAAGTGGAAAAAGATTTGAAGCTTTAGAGGCCTATGAGTTAATGGCTTTGCTCGTGTGTGAAAGCATTTGTATGTACAGGGAAAAGAGGCGTGAAATCAGGGGAAGAAATATCCGCAGGGATCCCCGACCCATGCTTAGTTCTACCAACAACCACCCCCCTAATTACTCATCAGGGATGGCTTGTGCCACCATGAGACGTTTCGGGGGTGGTCGCACCACCCCCGACTCTATATGTGGCTAGCCGATCACCCTAATGGGTGATTGGCCAACCACTGTAAATGGGGATCTTGTTTTTTTTTTTAAACAAAAAATGAGAGAAAATAGAAAATAATGAATGGTTTTTTCTGGAAAATGTAATTCATTCCTTTAAGAATAACTATTTTTCTCATTTTTTAGAGAAATCGGTATTTATCTTCGTAATGGAATAGTTATAATTTCAATAAAAATAACTATTTCAAGGGTTTATTTCGCGAATTAAACGAAGCCTTACAATTACTAGAGATCCCAATCTAGCTTCCCAGAACTCGGTTGGTCGTTTGAGCCTTGAGGTTGGGGTTTAAGCTTCTCTCTCCTCCACCCAAAATTAGGTACCAAAATGGGGGAAAAATTGACTCATATATTAATCAAGCTTTTTTTAATGTAAGCTTGGATTTCTTATTACTAATCAAATGAAGAGTATGGAACTTAATGAGTAATACCCTAAACTGGAGCATTTATTTTGAAGTAGGTTTATTTCTTTATATCTTCAATTTATTTAATAAAGAGAAAGAAAAAAAATCCCTAAATTAAAATATACTCCAATTGTCAAGCGTGGGTTTGCTTTTTGGTAAGCAATCAGGCATGGCTTTTGTCTCGTTCTAGTTGAAACAACACATCACTTGAACTATTTTGCATATAATTTACGGGTTTCTTCTATCTGCATGCGGTTTTAGGCGGAGTGAAACGGCCCATAAAAGCACGCTTGTTCTTCGAACCTATGAACATGATCAAGTAACATGCTTGTTCTTTGTCCCATTTGGGAGGAGAACACGTGTCAGAAGCCCAAGACATGTCAAATTCATGAATCACGGTCCCTCTATTTTGTGTTTGATTGTAGACCATGCAGTGGAGTGGGCAATGACTGAGCAGATTTGGCGATTTTCTATCTTTGGGCACTCTGTTCCACGCGGTTCTTCTTGTCGGGGCACCAATTCAATTTGGTCGTACACGTTACCAAGGCCCCACCCGCCCACCAAAGCAAACCTCTTGGGCCCATCCTTCAGTTGTCCAATAGGCCCATGAGGAGAAAACACTCCTTAAGGACCATCATTAGGAAATAGGAAATAGGAACCACAACAACCTTAAACTGTCTATTCTTACCTAAAACTAAATTGCCTGATGTTCATTTTGTCCAAGTCCTACCAATTGATAAAGTGGGTGGTCTTGCTTTTGCTTGACGTAATTGTATCAATCTTGATGTTACGTCTCTTTACTAATGACAATATTATAAATGCTTTTGTTTTCATACCCAAATAGTCAAGGAAAAAAATACAAAAATAGTCTACGTTGTTACGTCAATTTACAATAAGCTCCTTCAAGTTTGAAAAATAACTTAGAACTCCCTATAATAATCATAAGTAGCAAATAACTCACCATTCCAAACTTTCTTTTGTAATTTTAACAGAAATCATCAATGTATCACATTAATACCTATAAAAATAAGGCACGTGTTCCGTTCGATAAATATATGAAAATTTCTCAAAAAGTCTCGTGGAGTAGATTCTATTGATTTTCCTTGAATAAGGGTAATCCAAGAGAACAAAAAAAGTGATACCCCTTATATATATGTAAGTTACATTTTTGCTTCGATTACTATTATTATATTAATAAAATAATAAAAAATAAAAAAAAAAGTTTATGTTTCTTTTCTTTCATTTCTCTTTTTTTTTTCTATCATTTTCTTTGAAAGAATAGTTAAATGAATTTTCCTTTGGAATCGGATCCTCTATGTTTGAAATAAAATGGATAGGAGCCGATTCATGGCTAGAATTTCTTTAAAAGGTTTTAGGGTCAAAGAATTAAAAGGAAAACAAGTTGGCCTTTAACATATGGTATCTAAAAGAAAATGTTGAACCCCCTCTTCCATCCAAACCCAAATCCCCATCTTCCATCTCCGGTACTTCTGCGATTCTGCCCTAATTCTCCCCCTTCCTCACGATGCCTCCTCCACCACAACCACCATTCTTAGGCGACTTGTTACACTGAGGAGGTCGAAAAGCTAATGTCAGACACCGTCGCTCGTTCCGCCCAAATTACTTATAAATAATTACTCGTCATTCACTCATCATTACTCACAAATAATCTTACTATATCAGTTATTATTGTATTTTGTGTTCTTCATTCCATTTCATAGTTCTATTGCGAGGTCCCAAACATCATAAAACACAATGCATGCTTGCAAAATCACCAACCCAAACGCAAACCCATGACTCAGATTGCACGAAAGCAAACAATTTAGCACACGAGCTTCACATCCCCAACTAAAACAATGAATTCCAAACCAGAGGTAACATCTGAAGTAATGAGAAAATTGAAAAAGTGGTTTAATATATCTTTGTTCAATCGATTAATGGGATGCTCTTTTATGGGTAGTATCAAACAATTTGAAAGAGCTGGTGGTGTCCTCTTCGGCAGCGTACAATTGTTGGAGGTACTTGGTGGTGTGCGGTGATTGTGCATGGCTCCGGAGTGAGAGAGTTGGGACTTGAAATTTGGGTGGGACGATCGAGCCACGTCGCACACGTAGCTTTCCAGCCTCTCGATCGGGTGTGATGAATTTCCCAATAATTAATGGTGGTTATGGTGGAGGAGGCGTCGCCGGGAGGAGGGGAAATTAGGGCGGAATCGCAGACGTGAGATGAAAGAGGGGGTTCAACATATTCTTTTAGATGCAAACATTAAAGTCTAGCTTATTTTCCTAAAAGAGGTGGCAAGTTTTTAACCTCAGATCCTATAAATTAAATAAATCCTGGCCGTGAACAGGCTCGAGGATCCGATTCTTTTCTCTTTCTCATAATATTTGTTTGAAATAATATCTGAAGGATATTTAAATGGTATAAAGAAAAAAAAAAGTAAGAAATGATACTATTGAATTTATTTGAATGGAAAAGTAAAAAATAGTTTAATTTTATAAATTTGATAAAAATCTAAGAATAATTACTGCTGGCATGGGTTCTAAGTTGGCTCTTCCTTATTTTCCCAAATCAGGAGCACGACAAAACGATTGGGTGAAGAGTTATTAATTATATGCCATTAATTAGAAAGCAAATGATTGGTTATCTATAAATACGGTCTACCCGAGATGTCGCCGTTTTGGGCATATGAAAAGGTCCACCGCCTTCTTTCTCTTGTCTTCCGTTGAATAAAATAGTAAAAAAAATTCCAAGCACCAAATTTACTACCTTTTTTTTTTTTTTTTTTTTTTTTTTTTTTGATTCATCCAAATTTTACTACTTGATCGAACCAATTGCTCTCCCATGCCAAATTGTTAAAATTTAAGAGGAAGCTAGCTATATCGAGATACAGGTATCCTTACGTTATATTCAACAAGAAGAAGATATTCACACGGCTATCCAATGTCGTTTACCCTTTGGACCATCTGCCTAGGCTCCTGGCTACCAACAACAATTATTTCCTAAATTCAACAACAATTCTTAAATCAAGCAATCATTCCCGGCCTCGATGATTTTATTTTTTTTTCTGTTCCAATTCTACACTTATCTAATCAAGACCTAAACCTTGACTAAGAATTGAATTTATTAAGCATTAACGATCATCCAACCAAGCCGGCCAATACTACTCTACATGCATGAAAAAAAAAAAAAAAAAATTATCTCAGTGAAAAGAAACCACATGTTTATCTAAAGAGGATTCACAATATTGATGTGACAGTCTTAATCAATTATTAGATTATTTTTTGAAAAATATCCAAAAGTTAGTAAAGAAAGTCACGTTAGCAATATGAGATAATTTTAATTTAGATAAAATTGTGGGCTATGTTCTTTACCGATTAGAGTAATTATTGGCTTTAGGATCTTGGATATATTGGTAGACTGGTAGTGATTAAGCACATTGGCAAGGCATATTTCCAAACAACAAATTAATGCATCGAAAGCAAATTCAAAAAGATTAAAAATTTAAATCAAATAGAATCCCATCTTCCATTTTATACTCCTTTGCTTCATGTTCTCCAAATTCTGGAAATAATGAACATAAACATAACCAAAAACATTCTCATTTTCATCCCCTCTTGAAAACAAAAACAAAAAGTGGCCGGAGTAAAAACAAAAAACAATCTCACTTAATTAATAAGGCAACTCTCTCTCTTCTTTTTTAGTCCTTTTATTTTCTTTTTCTTTTCCGCTCCCACCCAATCCAAAAGAGTATCGTATAATTAAGATCAATTAATCCAAAAAAAAAAGAACCAAAACCGTTCGTCCATGACTTGAAAACCCAGCATCATCATCTCCGGTGAACAGCAAAAAAAGTAGGCAATCACCGAGGCTCATACCTATATATACAACTCAACCCCACCAAAATTTCGACAATGGCAGCCTCCGCCTTCTCCAAATCCGAGTAGTGCAGCGTCTGCAACAACAGCACCGTCGGCTTTGGATCAAACTTCTGCCTCTCATAGTTCCTCTCCGTCTGCCATTTCATCGTGTCGTGAGCCAGTGGCCCCAGCCACCCCATTATCTCCTCCACCGCGTCCCTCCACCCCTCCGCCAGCGAGTGCCCATCGCACCCATTTGACTCCTCCTCCTTCTTCAGCCAATGGCTCTTCAGCTTCACCCTCACCGTCGCCTTGAGCCTCGCCGGCAACATCTCGTACAACGCCCCACGATCGTCCTCGCCTATGGTGGCCGGCGTGTACAAACACCGCTCCGCGCATATTATCACGTTCGCGTAGCGCAGCGAGAGCCCGGACCCCCCCACCGTGGACGGCGGAGCCAAGCTGAAAACTCTGTTGTACTTCCCTATCGCTCCGCAGTTGTTGTTGCTCGTAAACCGGATTTCGTCCGAGAAAAAGTTGTTCGATTCGCTGCTGAAGAACCGGACAATTTCCTTTTTCTGAGAGGTCTTCGGCATCGGACCAGATCTCGAACCGGACTTTTCGTTTGTGTCTCGGAATTCGATAAGGCAATGGTTGGTCTCGTGGTCAAACCAAAAGATTTGCCTTTTCTGATTCGAAGAAGGACGCAAGTTCTTCGAGAGAGACGGTAGACCCGAAACGTAGGGTCCGAAAACGGTGCAGATTCGGGCGTACACGACGCAAACGGTTCGCGCCATGAGCCCTACGCTCCTGTCGAAGCTCTGGTTCCACAACGAGATTTCTTTATAGCGTTGCACCTGTTTTTTCTGAAACACGATTTTCTGCTTTAGATATTCCGAATTTGTCTTGTGTTTGTTACCGAGAGTGTTCTTCCACCGGTCAACTTTTCGCTCCGACACTTCCATTTGGGCGAGGGATTCCAACGCTGTGTACAGATTGGCAGTAGTGGATATGGATTTCTCCATTCTTTCAATGATTTTCTGGACGCCTCTCGTATCGAATTCGAGCTTGCTTATTTCGATGACTCCGAGCTTCAAATCATTGTAGACAATGTCGAACCGGTTAAGTCCGAAATCGGAGCATTTCTGGCCCAGGCGGGAGACGGTGTGTGCGGCTTGATTGAGATCCTCGAGCCTTTCTGCGCAAGCAAGCTTGAGAAGAAATCCTTCGTCTTGGCTGTTCAAATATGCGACGCCTTTGGACCTCATGGCCTCTTTTCTGAGCTTCAAGATCTCGTCGTCGGCGAGGGACCTGTAGAGCGAGACGAGGCGCGTCATCGCCTTGGCTGTCTCGAATGCGAGGATTCCGAGGGTCGGCGGGTGCGGTTTCTCGTGGTGCGAGAAAAGATTGTGCAAGGAGATGCTCTTGGTGGCCCCAGAGAGCCAGGCCATGGTTGCAACCACCATGCACGTAGAGTATCCGTAGGGTTTTATGGTGAGGAATATTGGAGAAGAGAGACTCTGGTATTTGAAGGTGCGGTGGGAATGGGAGACGATCCTTCGAAGCTCGTTCATGCGGACGCGTTTATACGGTTGGGTCCAAAAAAAAAATATATATATATATTGCAGAGCACTAAATCTGTGTCCGACAAAAGAATGATGGCTGACTATGATTGGGGGTGTACCGCCACGTAGGATTCCGGTTTTGTCGGTCTGAGACAAATATTGGTGTGGTGTGTGAGGATCGTTCTACTCAGTTTTGTGATCAGTGGTTGTTAATTTGAACGTTGAAGATCTTAATTAATTAGATGACGATGCTCGTCTCCGAGTCATGCGGGGGTGCAAATTAAGGTTTTAACAAAATTGGTGGACACAGATATTTCACACTTGTTTCTATTCTTTGGCACATGCCTCGTACGTGCGTTTTACTTTTACCGTGTTTTACGCGTGAAAGCATAAAATTAAAACTTGGGGATAATTGGATAAATATTAAATATATAGCACCGTATCAATATCTGGAAATTAAAGTTCATTTCTATGCATAAATTTATGGTATAATTAAATAGATTAAGCCAAAAAGTTATCTTATAATCATCTCAAAATACTAACACGACAGTCTCAATTAATTTTTAAATCAACTTATATGCTTTACGGATCGAATTTACTTTTACATATTTGATATATGAGATATAATTAAAGAGCGATGATATATATCTTAATTCAAAGATAATTGAAACTGTTATATCAAAATTATAAGATATTAATTTGTGAAGTAAAAATATGAGTTTTGACATTAATCTTTCTTAAAAATAAGTGAAATACGATAAAGTAAAAAGTAATATTGGGGTCGATGAAATAATAGCTAGCCAGGCACATCAAATTACAGTGTGGGAACACAAAAGGTCAAAAGTTGAAAGTGAATATAAATGTGAATGCGAATGATGTTATCAATATTTTGTTTGAAGTCCTGCAGACCTTATCCCCCCCCCCCCCCCCCCCCCCCCCCAAGTCTTACACATATCCTATGTTCTTTTATTTTCTATGTTTTGATTGTTTTGGGACGATGAAGTCAAGGCGATGAAGTCATAAGCGTGTGACTTGAAGCTCCTTTTTCCGTCTTTTCCCATGATGATGACGATGAAGTCATAGTACGTACCAAACCTGAATTCAGTGAATTCACACACTGGAAGAGTGGAGAAGAAGGCACGTACATATCTGGTCATGATGGTCAAGAGGACGACTTTGACCAACCAAGGACTTCAGTGATATATTTATTATGATATGAGGGTGGGAATTCCAGGTGGGACACTGTCGAATGAATAATCTGGAAAATTCCCATGGGAAAAGAAGAATCGAGGTACGAAAGTAAGTACCGTGACATCCATCAATGCGTTGGTTTCCTCTCGTATTCCTATTCCTAGTCGTGAGACGTGGCTTGGCAACTTCTTTCCCTTATATTTGAGAAAAAAAAAAATTTGAATAATAATAAGAAGTGGGTTATATGATATAAATTAATAGAAATAATTTATATAAAAAAAAAAAAAAGTATAATTTGTATTGTAGTGAATTTTTTTTTATTTAAATAGTAATAAAAAAATATTAATGTGATATAAAAAGTGAAAAAATTAGAATGTTTTCTAGTCGATTGTTTTTTAGAAAAAAAAAAAAGAAAAAAAGAAGAAGATGGGGGAGATGAGGGTGTTCCAAACAGTGATTATCAACAATTTGAACAAATAAATTTAAAATTTTTATATGAATTTTACTTGTCTGAATAAGTAATTGAGCAGTCCTAAATTTGTTTGAGCACCTAAATTCCACACTTACATTCCCCATATGTACTGACTCCACACGTCAGGGTTTGTTTGTATTTTTTCTACAATTTGATTTGTAAGAAATTTTTTACAACCCACATATAAAATTGACATGTGTTTTTTAAATATGTGAGAAACACATTTTTTTTTATTAATGCTATTAAAAAAGCATATAAGAAGTACATGCGATTTAAATAATATGTGTTTTTCACATGATAATGGATACATGTCAATCTTATATGAAGGTTGTATGAAGTTTTCTACGAACCGGTTTGTAGAAATTTTTTTTTTTTTTTTTTTAACTCTTTTTTTTGGGGGGGGGTTGGTTTGTTACTTACGCTGCACACTTTGCGTGAGAGAATGTTTCAATTTTCACACAAAACTGGGTGGGCAAAGCACAAGGCCCAAATACACTAAAAGAGTAGGGCTAGTGGCCCCAATATAATCGTTCTTCTTTTTTTTCTTTTTCTTTTTTCTTCTTTTTTTTTTTTAATAAAAAGATTTTATTATTAAAAAAAAAAAAAAAAAAAAAAAAACGTGACATACAACTGATCAGCTGGTAAAAACGCCCAAACGAAAGAGGAGAAAGTAAATCTTTGTCACACGTGACTATGCAGAAGGTGAACAAGTGAGAGTTTGAAGGCCCCGTTTATAAGCAGGCCCGCGTTTACTTATGGAAAATGGGCCTGCAAGTTTAAAGTTAACAACGAGTTGTTCAATTGATAGAAGTTCAAAGTTTTTAAGATTGACTAGCGGACTTCAAAAGATGAATGATATATTTTAGAGCATTTTTAATAGCTTAGCCATTTTTTATTTTTAGGCTAAAATAGTTAACAAATTTATTAAAAAGTCTCGAATCCGATTATGCAAATCAAATGTAAACTGTATTTGTGATTCATTTGTGAATAGTGCAACGTAACTCGGAGTTGCACTATTCACACATGCATATCTTTTTTTATTTGTTCCTCTTTCTTTCACTCTCTTTCTCTCTCCCTCTCTATTTCTCACCAAAACTCATTTACGCTATAGTAATATTATAATATATTTCTAAATCTGGAAAATTGTATTTCAAAGCATGTCTATGGCCCTGTTTAGTAACCCCCTCCCCTCCCCCTCCCCTTATTATCACTTTTTCCAAAAACATCAACTTCAAAACATTTTTAACTTTTTTTACTTTTTATATCACCTCAACAATTTTTTATTATTATTTAAATAAAAAAACTCACTACAATACAAATTTTTTTTCACTTTTCTATATAAATTCTTTCTACTTTATATCATATCAATCACTTTCTACTTTATATGCACTATTCACACATGCATATTTTTTTTTTGCCATGTAACCAACAAAAAAAAAAAAAAAAATTGTTGAAAAAATATCTAATAATTAAAAAAGAAAGAAAGAATATTTAAATGATATAGTGAAATAATAGATAATCGAATGTATGATACATTTTGAAATTCATTAGTTTAAATAGATAAAGTAAGTTTTGGTTAACTATTTTCTATATAAAGATGCATAATTCATTGAGAGTGTTCTTAGACTTCCACAATACCCAACCCATGCCCATGATGCCCCAGCTGCCACAAAACTCACATTAATAGTATTAGGAGTGTACATGCAAGCAGTTAATGTTATTAACTATTTGCATCCGTTTCTGTACATGTGGATACGGATAGCGATTGTAGAGTATTAATCGCATCCGCATACTCTTCATACGCAATATATATATATATATATATATATATAATAAATTCACCAAAACGACGTTGTTTTGGATTAGGTATATGTTATGTTTATATTGGTTTGGTTGGCTTTATTACTTTCTCGTTTAACACTTTTTTTTTTTTTTTTTTAAGTATTCTCGTATAACACTTGGGTAAAAAGACAAAATTAATGTAAAATTAATATATTTTCAAAATATTAGGGCTTAAAATAATTAAAACAAGCCCAAAACACTAAAAATCGGCTTAAATTATTTTTAAAATCATTTAAAATAGGCCTTAATAGAGTCCAATAAAAGACCCAAAAGGCTCATTACCTAATATGCGAATAGCTGATAATAACCGCATTTAATAATCGTAATAATAGCGTGATTGTCGTTATTAAAAACATGACAATTATGCAGATGCAAATATCTAAAGGTAATATCTACATTTTGCGGATGTAGTTACTAATATTATAAATAATAACATCTGCATTTGCATGTATTGATCCTATGATAGTTCCCAAAAGTAGCCAAGAGTTACAGGAGATTTGGGTTTCTAAAAGAGAGAGAGAGAGAGAGAGTTGACTTGCACACTAAACACGAAGAAAAAAAAAGAAAAAAAGAAGAGAAGGGCTTGTTGAGAAGCCGGTTCTAAACTTCACTCCTCAGAAAACATATTTGAAAGTAGGAGGGAGAAGATCTGCTCTTTCCTTCTCTCCATTTCCCTTTCTACTCTCCGCTCCTACCCTCCCCCTCCCTTTTTGGTTTTTTCTTTTGTCCGTAGGTGTTTTCCAACTAGATCAGTAATTTTGGCATCTCCGCTATGCATACGTCCATCTACCTTCGTGTTGTGTCGTTCATCTTCTCCTTAGTCGCTACTACTGTTTGTTAGTTGTATTTTTGCTTTGAATAAGAGTTTTTTTTCTCTTTAAATTTGCCTTCATGAACTCTATGGGATGAAGGTTAGGCAGGTGTGAGAGTTTATGTATCTCTTATGGCCTAGATAGTTTGATATGAGGGGTTATCTCTCACGGTCGATTTAAATAAATTTTTTAAAGATATTTGGCTACCCTTGTTTTAGATTTAGTCTACTCGTAGCAGATATGTTCTTTAACTATTTTTGTACATGGGTTAGCGAAAGATGAAAGTCATATATGACACTTTATTGTAAGAATTTTGTTTGTATCTATAACTATGTAATCTCATAGCATGTGGCTATGATTTTGCAGAACTTTATGCTTTATAATGTAAGTGATTTATGCTCGTAATCTTTGATTAATAAAATATACTGATTTTTCGTTATATATATATATATATATATATATATATATATATATATATATATATATATATATGGAGAAATTAGCTTCTCTTGTATACTGTTGTTTTAAGTTTGTTCTTGTACTTAGTGGGAGGCTAGTTAATGCTCTAAACTGAGCATACACAAAAGATCAGTCCGCATGCCGTTACCTTTTAGTCCATGTAAGTATTATTTATCCATATTACTAAAAGCAAAATTTAAAACTTTTTAGGGTAATTGTAGTTTCTCCCGTCAACTACCAGCTATTATCAACATGCCTCCATGAACTGACACATTGACCAAAAGAGAGCATTCAACTACCAACTTTACATACTTTGCCCCCTCCGTCAGGAAATCCCGTTAACTTGGACGGAATATTTCATTTTTTAGCGTTAATTTTGGTTTAAAGACCAAAATGCCCTCCAACAGTAATTAATAAAAAAAATATTAAAATTAATATGTTTAAAAAAGTTGAGGGCATTTATGTCATTTTTTAATTTGAGTTATGGTATTTAAATCTTTTTACGAATTAAACTGACGAAATGGGGCAAAATATGTAAAGTTGGTAGTTGGATGCTCTCTTTTGGTCGAGGTGTCAGTTCATGGGGTCATGTTGACAATGACTAGTAGTTGATAAGGAAAAAAGGTAATTACCCAAAACTTTTTTAATTGTCAAATTTTATCGACTTTTTCTCCCTATAATATACCTATTTCGCTATTATTGTATAATAAAAACTAAAGTTTTTCGTTAAATTGTTTTAACTTACATCAGCTACTCTTCTATCTTCTGTCAAGTCTCAACGTTTTCCCTTCACTTTTTCTATTTTTTCTTTTTTTGGACAATATATGAATACTTTGATAAATGGAGGGACGTCCACAGTGAGCGCGCCCCTCCACGTAATTGTCTAATAAACAATCAAGCCTCAATTAAATTTTAGTGAATAAATTCACTTTTTTTTTTCTTTTGTTTAATTACCACCTTTAAAAAGTTTTCTAAATCCAACTCTTTAAATATTTATTTATTTTAAATAAATATTATTTTTTTATTGGTTTTGGAGCAACTATTTTAACTATTTAAACGTAAAAAATTAAAGGGGATCGATTCCCCTTATAAGGAGTTGGCGGAAAACTGAAAGAAAATGAATAGAAAAAGGATTTGGGAGGTTAAATATAGAAAGAGTTTTTGTCATTCACCATTTTAGAGAATCTTTAAAGAGTTTGATGCATGATGTGTTTTGACAACTTTCACCAAAATTTGGAGAGTTTTTTGAAGTAAATTAAAGAGTCAATTGAAGATACTCTACCCTAGTCTTTTCTTGTTCCCATCATTGAGTGTGAAGCTATACATAGCCTCTCATTAGATGGGTTGGCAGATTAGATAATTGCATAACAATGTGAGTAATTGTGTGTGTTAGGTGAGGACAATCTCTTTCTTAATGTGTGGTTTATCGTTCTTTTAGACGGTAGGTTTTTACTACTAAAAATTGAGAGATTAGTGTCGTACCACATTTCTTCTGAATCACTAATATGGATATCACGCCATCGTCCCAGGATACTGATCCGCATGAGTGACTATCTACGTACGTACGTAGGATATTAAATTATGTTGACAGTCGTAACAGACCATATTAGTATTATTTTGAATGTAGGTGAGATATCGATGTTTGTAAATGATATAAGCAGTAAACATTGTTCATACAGTTTTATCGATTGATCATGATCGGTTTGTGATTGTAGGTAAATTATGCATTATGTTTGGAATTACTTTGAATGTTTTGGAGTTTGTATTATATATGTTTCGGATTGCGTGACATTACGTTGATACGTCGTCTTATTTGTTATAGTTTTGTTTATGGCTTTATATACATCAAACCATAGTGATTGTTTAAGAGTATATGAAGTTTAGATTATGAATATATGTGATCATTTATGAACGTATGAATATGTAAACATTATTCTTGCTATATCAGGTATTACCAGAAAAATAAATAATAATGTAATTATTATTATTATTATTATTATTATTATTATTATTATTTTATTATTATGAAAAATAACTCCAACAGTTGAAGTCGTTTTTGTTTAAAACGACTCAAAACAATTAGAGTTGTTTTGGTAAAAACGATTCTAATTGGAGTCGTCTGAACAGTAAAACGACTCTAACCCAAAGTCCAAACGCTATATGTTATGTCAAAAAACGTGTCTTTAAAATTATCGTTCAATTGTCAATGTCTTTTCAAACTACAAATTGTGTTAATGTTCTTATCAAACTATCAAAAATGTCAATGTCCCCATGACAAAAATATCATTCATAAAATTATAAAAAAATTCAAAATTATAAAATTAAAAATTAAAATTATTAAAAAAAAAAATCAATTGGATTTTCAATTTTTTTTTTATATATATTTTTAAAGACTTGAGGTGTTATTCCTCAAATTTGAAGAAAATGTTTGTGTAAAAGATGCATTTTGGATAAAAAGAACAAGAGAATTAAAAAAAAAAAAAAAAAAAAACCTCAATATCATGTATGTACATGGTGAGGAGATGGATTTAATTCTTTTCTACAAACAGAACCTTACACGTGTATGGGACTCGAATGGAGAGTTTTCCAATAGGGGTGGACTAACTACTCCCACCACTAACTTCTCTAACAACAAAGAAAAAGGTTAAAAAAGTAGTTCACTAACTTCAATACTATGTTCTATGGAGGAGGGGTCACACTCTCAAAGTGATTACAGCCTCTGATCTCGACCTGAACCACGCTGTCCATCATATCTGAACCGTTGATAATCTCGCAGCACTGTCTACGTGGCGCCTGCACATTAATCAGTCTCCAACAATTTAGGCACTAATCAATGACCAGTGCGAAAGTTTCCATAAATCAGACAAAAATATTCAAACCCCAATTTATCATATGCGCAACAATTGCGCATAAAATGTTGGACAGGTTAAGCTCCGAAGAAAAATATTTTTGAATTGGTATTCGTGCCCAAACAACATTCCTCAATTAAGGTCCCACGTTGCTCTATCAACAAAGATTTGTCCACTCATGACCGGACAGTTGGAAGTTGTTTTAATTTGGTCCCCCAAATTGGGTCACCCACCACAGAAATTCAATCAACTAAATGTACATATAATTTCACGTTATTTAAAAATTTTAAATACTAGGTTAACATATTCATAACATATAAAACATTATATCCGTAGAAATGATCTTATTCTTGTCAAATTGAGATTTTTATGAATTATTAGCAATTTAGACAGTAAATGTTATGGAGTCTATTTGTTCGAACAAATGACCCCATATAAACTGTTACATAGGGGGTGGAACTAAAATTTTTTAAGATTAGAGTAAAACTAAAATAATAATAATAATAAATAAAAAATTGGAGGGTAAAAATTTGATTTTAAAAAATTTGAAAAAAACAGGGGTTAAAGTCCTCTATGCATGTAATTTTACTAATTGCTTGCAATCTTAATAGCAAAAATAATAGGATCTCTATCAATCAAATCAATAGGAGTGACAAAATCTAAACCGTCTCATTTGGTGCAATTTTTTCTGCCGAAGAATGCTCATGAATTTTTACCTTTTTCCACAAGTCAGGGTTGGAATTGGAAGCAGAGACGTTGAATAACCGGACCGCCAAGGCAGGTGCGTGCTCACCCTGCTCACAGTCATTTTCCCAATTGTACGCGGACCTTTTGTACGTGGTCAGTGTCCTACCCTGACCGACCCTCTCAACCCGGTCCAACAAATACACAACCGGACGCTGACACGGGTCTGGACTGATCGGCCGTGTGTTGAACGTGAAGGGCTTGTTGCTCCCACCCTTCCACGTCCGAAATGTCTGAATCGCCGTTTCGAGATTCTTAGCCGTCACCAACGACGGGTATAACTGAACGGTGTAACCCCAAGACACCGAGACGGACCAGTTGCGTCTCCGGTCGTAACAGAAACTTTGCTGCAGGGTCCGACCCGGGTCCATTTCGTAAGCGCTTATTAGCTTCTTGAGCGAGTCTATCTGGGTCACGTTTGGAAACAGAGACTGGACGTAGTCGAGGTGGTGCAGCGACACCAATGGCGCTAATGGGTGCGCCGCTAGTAAACCGTACGGGTTTCCTCGTATGTCAAGCTGCAATTAATTAGTTAAATTAAAATTTATCAGAGCTAATTAATTAAGTTTCAAAAGTGGAAGAATTAAATTTAATCAGAGCTAATTAAGTTTCAAATTAGAAGAATTAAATTTATTCATACCTGATGAAAACCGAGCTCTTTGGTGACTGGTACGCCAATCTCGCTCAAGCAGCCCTGGACCTTCTGATCGGAGCCGTAGAAACTCGCGTACCGATCAATGCAACCATCGAGAACCCTGACGAGCTCGGCGGCCAAAGGGTAGCTAATGGCGAACCCGCCACCGCCATAGGCCATCGTGTACGAGTGTGTCACATCCTGCTCCACGCTCTCTGAATTCCCACCGATGTAATACATTTGATTATGATCGTATTTCTCCAACACATTGACCAAGTTGTCGGTGAAAAAAACTGTGTCGTCGTCGCCCATCACGAACCACCTCACGTTGTCCAACCCCAACTCAAAGCTCTCCTTCACGATACGCGCAATCCGGATCGCAGAGCGCGAACCGTACCAGCAGGTGTATTTGAACCGGGAAGTATTCCCGGAGACTTTGTACGGAGGAGAGTTCTCAGGCCAAGCGACGTCGTCGTTTGAATGCTTCTTCTTTTTGGATGAAACGGATGAAGGCTTCTCCTCGAGCCAAACGAAGCCGCGGGTGATGTTAGGCTTCCACCATAGCTCATTGTAATGCCGGCGCTTCTTCCATGTCTTGGCGGATCCTCCGATGCCGAACAGGATATGGGATATATTTGTCTTTTCGTGACCGGCGAAGATATCGATGTTGTCAGCAGTTCTGAATTTCTCGTTCGTGATTGTAACAGTTTGGCATTCGGGGCAACCGAGGATTTGGGTTGAGAAAGCAAAGTAGCAGATACAAGAGATTGAAACGACCGTGCAGAAGAGAGAAAAGGCATAGCTGGCTCTGATTGTTGGGAAAAGCAGGTATTTCCAGGCTTTGAAGGGGTCGTGAATTGTCTCTCTCGTAGAAGACATCTCTCTTCCTTCCATGGGAATCCTTGGAAGAAATAGTTTCAAGACAAATAATGTATACTATATATGTATATATATATATATGATCGAGGAGAAAAAGAAATTAAGAAGATATTTAACCCGGCCATTTTTTCATTCAAAATTAATTTTTTGTTGATAGAAGTCGCAATCACTCTAGAACTGCATACCATATATTTGACGACCCAGTCCCAGTAGGACCCAGTCCGGCCCAGTAGTTTGTCACCTGCACGTTTCCCGTTTAGTGTATTTCTTTTGTAATTAGCCTTTGATGTCAGCGAAAAAGGAATGAATTATACAACGTGCCTTTCGGGGGGTAGTAAATTGATTACAGTTGTTTCTTTCTGCAGATTTTCAAAGGGTTGGTAGAATATTTCCACCTTCTTCTCTTCTATTAATGTTTTTTTTGGGTCTTATTTTAAATGAAAAAAATATACA
This sequence comes from Alnus rubra, assembly GCA_028654335.1. NCBI lineage: Eukaryota > Viridiplantae > Streptophyta > Magnoliopsida > Fagales > Betulaceae > Alnus > Alnus rubra. Next base: position 3,222,095 of record JAJPGS010001499.1, on the reverse strand, counting down.
CATTCCATTAAAATTTTCATTTTCTGTTTCTTGTTTTTCTCTTTTCAAATAAAAAAAAAATATTAACAAATAATTCAGACACAAAACACTCCTAAAAATATAAAAACAATTTTCACACTTATGTTACCTCAAAAAAACAATTTTATTTTTATTTTATTTTAAAAAAAATCCTCATTAAACCACATTATTAACAAATGAGAAATTACTCTTTTTTTCTTTTTCTTTTTTTTTTTCTTTTTTTATCTGGTCCTTCTCCCATATTCTCTATTTTCAAAATTACTATTGGATATGTAGGGTTCATGTGAGTCTCACACATGGTTTCCACAAATCTAACGATGATTTTGAAAAGTAAAAAAATGATATAAGAACTAGAGGAAGATGTATACCAAGTCTCTAGAGCATCTCCGGTAGTAGTGGTAATTTTAGCTATCCAAAATTCTTTCTTTCTTTCTTTTTTAAATATTTATTTTTTATTTTAGTTACTAGTCTTCGATACAAATTCCAACAAATTATCTATCTCACTCTCAACTTTCTTCAAATATTATTTTTCAATGTATTTTTTATTGTGAAAGTTAAGGGAGAGGGAGAGAGAAGGGAAAGAGAGAAGGAATTAAAGAGGGTAGAGGAAATAATAATAATAATAATAATAATAATAATAATAGGTAGCAAAGTTGATGAAAATATTCTATTTTAAAGCATTGCTAAAGAAATAAAGTGACTAATAATAGCTATATTTGCTATTATAAGCTATATAAAATATCTCTTGAATATGCCGTCCCAAATGGAATAGGATCCTCTCCGTATCTATTTTAAATGAAAGGTCAGGATTTGAAGTTGGTACATCTAACAGTGTATATAAAATATGTTGCTACGTCTTTTAAAATTTAAAATAGTGTAAAATCAAGTACACCATTACATATATATTAACTTTAAATTCCGACACAAAGACTTATATTTTTTTAAAAAAATGCTAGGCTGCACAGATAAGGGTTGAAATTAAATTTGTGCTTTACGACCTAAAGATGCAAAGGTGAAAGTGAAAGTGGTATTTAAATCGACAAACATTAAACGAAAAATAAAGTAAAAAGTAAATATTGATACGATGCTTCCCCATATTTTGTTAAATTTACAAATTGATCCTCAAAATTTCAACTATTTAATCCATCTTAGTTGGGTGGGTGGCCTAACACAAACAGGCAGTGAGCAGTGAGCAGCGAGCAGCGACCGACTGACGTCCGACCCGCGCGTCCTTTAGCAATTGGATTAGGAGCTCATTTGAATATTGTCCGGTAAAGTTGGTTCTTTTGGTGTCGTTGCTTTTGCTCGCAAAAAGCCATCAATAATGGATAGGAGTTCGGTAAATGAGTGGCGCAGGGGGATTATAATTTGGAATCAGATTCCAAAACAGCCATTAAGAAACTCCCACGTGCCCTCGATCTCTCAAAGTCTCAACAATGGATCCTGATTCCGGAGTCCCTCGCGGAGGTCTTATTCATCCAGCTTGTATGCCCGACTGTTTGTACAAATTGTTTCCTTTAATACAATTACAAATTACCCATTCATCTGAAAAACAAAATAATAATAATAATATAAAAAATGAATGCTATATAGAAAATACAAATGAGCATGAGAGTTTGTACAGATTGTTTGGACTTATAATGTTTGTATATTACATTTTTATTTTATAATTATTTGATAATGCTGATCGGCAATTCCAACCAATCATTTAATTTTTATTTCTTTTTTTTAAAAAAACAATTGATTCAATAGTTAATTAAAACTGTAATTTCAACGTTGTTAAATAAAAATGTAATATGTAGAATTATTTGTGATAAATTATAGTGGCAACCTTATACTTTATTGTTTCTGAGCATGCTTTTTTAACCGGCTATAGTGGCTTATTGGGCATTTATGGAGGGACGGAGCCAGAAAATATTTTGAGCAGGGGTCAAGGCATTTCTGTTATATATATATATATATATATATTAAACAAAAGAAATTATATAAAAATAAGTGTTTCATAATACATCAAATTTCAATCAAAATGGAACTCGTCGTTTTTTTGAATCCCGAAAATCATCTAAGATTAAATCTATGTTAATTGTTGCAGCAACTTCTCTTTCGATGTACACCATTAGAAAATCCGTTAGAAACTTATATTCAATTTTGTTGCGAAGCCTAGTTTTGACAATATTCATGGCTAAAAATGCTTGTTATGTAGTTGCAGTAGAAATTGGAAGAGTAAGCACAAGTACAATAACTCAAAAAACAAATTGGTAGATGGTTGATTTTTCGGTACTAACCAACCATTGGCACAATTCAGAAATATTTGACAGTACTTGAAAACTCGAATGTTGAATTACATTATGCTTATAATGGTTAAGTTCTATTTCTAATTGTTCATTTTCAAGATTAGTAAAGTCTTGCGGATAAAACTTGTTTGCCAACTGACAAATATCATCAATTCTAAAAAATTCATGTGCGGCTCGAGCATCAAGAGCCAAGCCAAGAATAAGCCACTCCACCTTATGCTCACTAAATCGGCTATTTAATTCTTGCAATTGAGAATCTATTGAGGCACAAAAAATATCTACTCAATAATGTTGCTCAGCTATAAAGTCAGCTTGTTGATGGCGAGCTCGACCTCGTCTCTCAATATAAAAAGCATTTATATCTAGGACATCTATATTGCGTTTCTCGCAAAATGGCTTCATATTGGTAAATAAATCATCCATTTATCATCTCTATATTGTTGGATATATGCTTTAGTTGACGAAACAATAAGCATGACACTTAAAATGTCTTGAGATTTTTATTGTGATTCTTGACATAGATGATCAGTGATCTACATCATTTCTTTCATCGATGCAAGATGAAGACAAATTCAAATGAAGTCATTACCTGATAAATTGAATCTGCTTCTGCTCGTTGGGCAGAAGTAGTTCCCACATCAATGATTTTAAGAATAACTTCACAGGTTGGACTAAAATTTTTGATCAAGCTAGAAATTGATCTCAAGTGAGAACTCCAATGAGTATCTCCAGCCCATTGTAAAGTACTAATTTGATTAAGTCAATTTCCACTCTAAATCTCATCAATTTCAATCATGTAAGCAATTTCATCAGTTTGGAAAATCCATAATTCTTCAAATCGATTGCATGAGGCACAAACAATACTGACAATAGAATTCAAATTAGTGAAAAATTGATGAACATGAATAATTTCTTTTGATGCCGCCACTAATGCCAATTGCAAACGATGTGCGAAACAATGAATGTAGTAGGCATATGGACAATCATTTGAAACTAAAGCTTGCAACCCATTCCACCCACCTCACATGTTACTTGCGTCGTTATATCCTTGCCCTCGAATATTTTCAATAGCTAACTTATGTTGAGACAAAACAAAATATATACCCTTTTGTAGGGTTAATGTCGCAGTATTAGAGACATGAACAAGCCCAAAAAAACGTTTCCGCACAAAATCATTTTTGTCGACAAATCTTAAAATTATAGCCATTTGTTCCTTCATTGACTCATCAATAGCTTTATTAACAATTATGTAAAACTTTGCATTACCAATTTCTTTGCGAATTACCTCATTCACTTTGTTTGAAAAAATATGTAAAATTTCTTTTTGTATCATTGGTAATGTGTAAGAGGCATTTTTTGGAGCTTTAGCTATCACTTTAGCAATCTGTTCATTATATGAAACCATCAAATTCAATATTTCAAGAAAATTTTCACGATTTTTTGAATCCACACTTTCATCCCGACCTCTAAAAGCAACACCTTGAAATGCAAGCACTCGAACAACATCAATTGAGGCTTTTAACTGTAATCGATTGTTTGCAATTTGTTCAGAAGTGAAATTTTCAAACACATTTTGTATGTATTGAGACTGATTCTTCAAGTCTTCGTATGACCTCTCAGCAATTCTGTGAAATGAATTAGGATATTTTCTTATGTGATTGAGAAAATCACAATTTTTTTTTTTCATCTCTAACTTTATTCCAATTCTTGAATCCATCTATAGTAAATACACGTTGCGTAGGATGCCCAGATGGCTTATTAAAGAGAAAGCATGGTAGACAAAATGTTGCATCTTTTTTGCACGAATATTCAAGCCATGAAGGAAATAGATTGAACCACGAAGGTTGAAAACTACGAAGATGATTTGGATCTCCGGATTTTGGGTACTCTGTGAGGATAAATTGGTACGGACCAACTTTAATGTAAGCTCGTCGAATTTCATCCCGTTGATTGACATTATACTCTCATATCTGACGACGCAATCCAGAATCAAACTCCAATAAACTAATATCAAATTCATTTTCGTCAACCCTTCGAGATTTTTTAGAAAAATTTTCAGAAACTACAATATCAGAAGTTGGCGATGATGCAACATCATAATTGGCATTTGAAGTTTGTGCATTTTTTCTTTTGAAAAAGTCAAGTATTGTATTTGGCTTTCCCATCATATACAAATAAATTTACATGGTTATATGGGAGTCTTTAAAAAAGTAAAAATATATATATATATTTGTACGTTAGCAATTAACAAATTCACGTAAAGAACAATAGAATATAATAGCTTTCACTTCACGTGTCAAATTCTCAAATTAATTGTTTAGACTTATAAACTATAGTAACTAATATTCTCAATATTTAATAACCATTATATTCAAATTACAATACCACTTATATTCGGAATTGAGCTTAGAAAACTAACCTAAAAAATGCGACTTGCGTTGAGTGGTTTTGCACAATTGTAATGCTTTTGTGTTGCGAATTAATTGTTGTTCTGTGTCATAAAAATCAAATTAAATCAATAATTTTAAAAATCAAAATTTTATAATATTGTAAAGTAAAAACTAAAATATAATAATAATAAAATCGTCAACAAGACATTCAATAATCACTTAACAAACCATTTACCCTTACCCATTTTTTCTTTTTTAGTTAACCCATTAACTTTACTTGGACCACTCTCCCAACCCTCAACTTCAAAGCCATTATTCACAAATATCATGATTCAAAGATACAAAACTCACTCACAAATCACAATATGACAAATTGACAATAATTCCACTTTTACACATTTTTTGTTTAAGGTTAAAACTTTTTCAAATTTCAAATACCACTTTAAACATTATTATAATTTATCAACAACATAAATGAGACAAAATTTGTCTTCACTTTTTCTTCATACTTCACTTCTAAGTTCTCAATGTTCACTACAAAAAAAATTACAAATTGCCACGTGCATTTTGACACGTGTACAGTGTCGTACACGTGTCAAACAGTTTGACACGTGCATTTTGACACGTGTCTCACGCATGTCAGATGTGCAAGTCACTAACTGCACATTTTGACACGTGTATTTTAATACACGTGTCAAACGGTTTGACACGTGTATGAAAATACACGTGCCAAACCGATTTTTTTAAAAATTTTCAAATTTCAAATTGAAATTTTCATTTAAATAAATTTTTTATTTAATTATTTAATTGTATTTTTAAATTAATTTAAAAATACAATTAAATAATTAAATAAAAAATTTAATTAAATAAAAACTTCAATTTAGAATTTTTTTCCAATTTAATTCTGTTATTGTTTATTTAAATTTATTTGGGTTAATAAATAAAAAATTAAATTAAATAAAAACTTCAATTTAGAATTTTTTTTTCAATTTAATTTTGTTATTGTTTATTTAAATTTATTTGGGTTAATAAATAAAAAATTTAATTAAATAAAAACTTCAATTTAGAATTTTTTTTTTCAATTTAATTCTGTTATTGTTTATTTAAATTTATTGTTTATTGTTTATTTCGAGTCTTAGTCGAGCATTGCCTGGGGAAAATGAGCAAGGAGGACCTTGAATTGTTGGCAGTACTAGCCAGATAGATTTGGCTTCTGACTGTAGAGAGAGTAGAGAGAGAGACATAGAGATACAGAGAGCGGCAGAGAGAGATAAGGAGAGAGCGAGAGAGAGAGAGAGAGAGAGAGAGAGAGACATAGAGATACAGAGAGGGATACACAGAGAGGGAAAGAGAGAGAGAGAGAGAAAAAGATAGAGAGGAAGAGAGAGATAGAGAGAGAAAGGTAGAGAGAGAGAGAGACCGAGAACTGAGCAGAGAGAGGTGGAGAGAAGGCGTCTCACCGACGAGAAGGGCGGATGCGCGGTGGCCGGAAGCTGTCCGGTGCGGCTGTGACGGAGAGCGAGAGAGAGAGAGAGAGAGAGAGAGAGAGAGAGAGAGAGAGAGAGAGAGAGAGAGAGAGAGAGAGAGAGAGAGAGAGAGGGAGAGAGAGAGAGAGACCGAGAACCGAGCAGAGAGAGGTGGAGAGAGGGCGTCTCACCGGCGGGAAGGGCTGATGTGCGGTGGCCGGAAGCTAGCCGGTGCGGCTGTGACGGAGAGTACGGAGAGAGAGAGAGAGAGAGAGAGAATTCAGATCGGAAATGGGTAGCTTCCTGCTACCCATTTCCGATATATATATATATATATATATATATATATATATATATATATATAATCTATTATTATATTATTATATTATTTGAATTTTAAAAATTATATATATATACACACATATATATATATATATATATATATATATATACACACATATATAAGCCAGCATTTCTCCCGCGCAACTGTCCCAATCCGGGACGTGTATTTAAATACACGTCCCCAATTGTTGAAATTCTATTAAATTAAAAAAAATTATATTTGGAAAAAATAACAGTTTGACACGCGTATTTAATACACGTGTCTAATTGTTGAAATTCTATTTAATTAAAAAAAATTATATTTGGAAAAAAATAACAATCTGACACGTGTATTTAATACACGTGTCCAATTGGACACGCGTATTAAATACACGCGTCCAATTGGACACGCGTATTAAATACGCGTGTCCAATTGTTGAAATTCTATTTAATTAAAAAAAAAAATTATATTTGGGAAAAAATAACAGTTTGACACGTGTATTTAATACACGTGTCCAATTGGACACGCGTATTAAATACACGCGTCCAATTGGACACGCGTATTAAATACGCGTGTCCAATTGTTGAAATTCTATTTAATTAAAAAAAAAATTATATTTGGGAAAAAATAACAGTTTGACACGTGTATTTAATACACGTGTCCAATTGGACACGCGTATTAAATACACGCGTCCAATTGGACACGCGTATTAAATACGCGTGTCCAATTGTTGAAATTCTATTTAATTAAAAAAAATTATATTTGAAAAAAAATAACAGTTTGACACGTGTATTTAAAAATATTTTCTATAATCTATTTTACTCTCTTACTCTTCTCTAGACGACTAGACATGACTTCTAACTTCCCTAGACTCTTCTCCAATTTTCTTTTGTACTATTTATCTAGACTTTTTTCCATTTTTCTCAAGAATTATTTTTATCCTATTTTCTTTGTACTTTTCTAGACTCTTCTCCTATCTCTTCTTCCAAACAGTGAGACGACAACATGAGTCTAGCTTCTTCTAAAACTAAAAATAAAAGCCAACCATCCTCTTCACTTCTTCTTTAGACTTCAGTTCACATTTTCAGTTTAATTTCCCCCTAAGGCCGTAAGTCACGTTATCAGTTATCTTCTTCACTTCTTCACCATATGACTGGAAATAAATTACAAATATTAGGGGTTTTGAAAACTTACTGAAGGATGAAGCGGAAGCACTGAAGGATGAAGCAATGGCTGACTGCCGGTGGGATCAGAGACGGGGAGGTTCAAAAAAGCTTTTACGAGGTTTAATTGGGTATGGCGATTTTTTTTTTATTTTTTTATTTTTTTTTATTTTTTTTTGCTTTTGGTCCTGTGGAATGTAGTTTGGAGGCTTTTTTTTTTTTTTTAGGTTTAATTGGGAAAGGCAAATTGGCTTCTTTTTTTTTTTTGGGTTTATTTGGTTAAGGCAAAAAAATTAATTGGGTAAAGGCCAACATAATTTTTTGAGAAGGGTCAATAATTTTTTGAGAAGGGGCCATTGGGCTAAAATATATATATTTTTTATATGTTTATGATATATATATAGAGAGAGAGAGAGAGAGAGAGAGAGAGAGATTAGAGCTTTAAAAAAATTAAAACAAGCCTAAAACACTTTCTTTTTAAAATTATTTTAAATAGGCTCTAAAAGAGATCCAAAGAAGGTCAAAAAGACCCATTACCTAATATGTGGATAGCGCGGATAATAATCGCATTTAATAACCGCACGAATGCGATTAGTAAAAACATGATATAGATATCTAAAAGTGATATCCGCATTTTGCGGATGCGGTTGGGAATATAGCAAACAACTGCATCCGTATCTGCATGTATACCCCTAATTGAAAGAGAGACTTTGGTGGATAATGTTGCCTCTCGATTCTTGATTTTACAAGAGAGAATAATAATTATTGTCTATTAATTTCAAATTTTTATTTATATCAGTTCGTCGGGCACCAAATAAACTCAACAAAAAAGTCATTATTTTTTTGGACTACACAGATTTTGGTGGCTTTTAGAAATGGATCCATCAACAAGATTTGACTGTGAAGAGCCGAATATCGATCATGGAGCCCTTGGAGAACTTACATCGTATGGTGATCTTATTTGAGGTGTCTAATAGGATTCTGCTAGCACAGTCAAACACCTCCCGCGCTTCCATCTCCGGTTAGAATCCTTCACGCGCTGGTGTCGCGGCTCCATAGTTTTTCAGGCACTACATGCGCACAATGGATCTCAGGTTATCATATTTGATTTCCAGCCCAAAAGGGCCCAAACATTAAGCCCAAGTTGCCCTGTCTTTAAGCACAATCCGACCTTTTCTTTTGGCCCAAGTGGTCCTGTCTTTTGGCCCAAGAGCATTGTTTTGGGCGCAATGTTTGGCCCATAATCAAACCGGTACTTTAGCCTATAGTCAACCCATTTTAGCCCATTGTCAGCCCAATTATCTGGCCACCATTCAGCCATAATCATTGGCCACCGTTCGGTCACCACATCTGGCCACGGGCTTGCCTAGCCCAGCACACCGATGACAATGTATCCAACGATCGTCCTCTGCTGTGTGTGGAGACCCTCCGCCATCTATTGCCAGCGTCAACAAATGATCTCCTCTGCCCGATCTCACATTAAAGTTTTCCTTCGCATCACACTAGATTTCCGCCCCATCTAAGCTCATGTTCAACTTTTGGCTCTTGTCACATTCGATTCTCATCTGGTTCATCAACGCATCTAACGAACTTCAACATATTTGAAGGATAAGCTCATGCTCATTTATTGTTCCTTGCTACACTAGATTGACTTGCGCAAAAAAATAAAAAATAGAAAAATATGTGGACATCAACTGTGGCGCTGCTGGTGCTACTACAACATCCATCGATGAGGCTGGATGATACGATACCCACAAGATTAGAATGTATGCCGAGTCAATTGTTATCTATCTTATTGGTGTTAGTTTATTTTATGCTATCTTATTATTGTTAGTAGTTGAGTAGTAGCAGAGTTTATCTTAATTTCAAATGTCCATCGCCAGTAGTTTAGTAGTTGTTGTGATAAACAATGTTATCTTTTATTTCAAAATTACTAGTGTTATCTTGGCTAGTAGAAGGGGATAGTTATCTCTTAGAGTTATTTCTCAATTAGGACTCATGATGTAACCTTTATTTAAAGAATTATCAGTGAATGAATAAAGCATGCAAATTGAATCCCAAACCTTGTGTTTGAAAATGTCTAGGTTCCCTTAGAATTTAAAAGGTCTAGGTTCCCTCAGAATCTAAGGTTTAGGTTCCCTCAGAATCTAAGGTTTAGATTCCCTCAGAACTTAACAAATTATCCCGTTGCGTGATCGAGAAATCATTCACGTAACACTGGACCCTTATCTTCTCAGCCTACCTTTTTGGCAGATGTGGTGATGGCACGATTTGATCAGGTCAGAGATTTGATTGTTTTGAGCTATGGATGGATGAGAGGATCTCCAAACTACAAAATAATATGGATGAGCGATTGGCAAAGTTGCAACATGATGTGGGGGAAGAAAAGGAAACAGATCGACAGAGGCTTGAGCGGATTGAGTTGGGTTTAGAGCACATAGAGAGACTATTTTAGTGTCTTTGTTGCACTTCATGGCACTTTGTCATTTCTGACAAAAATGGGGAGTTGACATATGTTTAATTGTTTGATTTTTGTGAATTACGTACATCTATGTTTCATGTCTGAATTGTTTGATTTTTGTGATTTATGAGGTTGATGTTATGATCAGATATTTTTTTTTGTTTAATTGATTTAATGATGAAGTTAATATTTGCTCGTTCAATTTTTTGTTATTATATGTTCTTTACGTGTTTAATGTGTGTATGTGTGCGCGCGTGCATGTTTTAGGAAGACATATAATTACTCCATTTATTTCAATTTTATCCTAGTTTTTTTGTTAATAGAGTTTTGTCACCAAATTGCTAAAAGAAGAGTTTGTTAGGTTTGTGTTGAAAAATTCAGTGTCAAAACTATTCTGGTGTTAAGTCTAACTTAGGGTGTTAAGTTGGTTTTGGAGTTAGAGTTAAAATTGTGTTGAAAAGCTTAAGTCTAGGGACTGTCGGTCGAAGTTCGATCGATTGCTGATCGAACGAGGACTTCTAGAAGACCAAAAGTAGAGCTATAAAGAGGTTGAGTCGCATGGCAGTTGGTAAATGTTTGAATGCGATATTTTCCAAAGCTTTAAAAAGGAGCAACAGAAAGAACCTCGGTTGCTATTCGATCGAACAAAGATGTTTCACAATGAGCCATAGAGATGTGCGGTCGATTCCTAGTTGTAAGAAGTTTGAATGGAGTATTCATTGATGTAGATCTGAGACACTCGGTTGAAGAATGTTTGAAGGCTGCCACTAAGAAAACTGTGAAATCTTAGCGTTCAGTAAACCGTTCGAAGACCGTGGCCTCAAAAATACCGAATTTCATCTTAACTTCAACATTTCTCAAGGCTATATAAGAACTTCAGTGGACGATTTTCAAGGAGACATGAGTGCTTTGTTTTGTGTTCTAAGAGAGTACTATAGCATCCTTATGCTTTCAATTTCTAATCTCTCTTAGAGTTTTGTTAAACCACACTGAATTTCACATAAACTTTTAGCCACCAGAGTTCCGAGATTGTAAGATGAGACTTTATAAAAAAAAAAATTGGCCAGAGGTTCTAGAGCTACTGCATTGTTTGTTTAGTACAAGTGAGGTGTCCATTAAAAGGTTTTATAAATATGGACTACATGTAATTTAATTCTTCTATAATTGATGAATTTTCTGGGTTTGGCTATCTTGGATTTGTTTTACCTTTAAAGAGTTTTTCAAAGGATTTTCATATTGCTTTGCATATTTTGATGGTTGTTATGTGGTTGCTATATTTTTTTAATTGGTTGAATATTTTAGAAAACACCTATTTACCCTTATTTAGGTGTTGTTTGGGGTCAATGGGGAAATTTCATGGAGAAAAGAGAAAAATTAGGATTTTGGGTAAAATGTTGGATTTGGTGTTGTTGTGATGTGAGTTTGGAGGAGTTTTTACGTAGAAGCCTAGAAAGTTTAGTTTTTGTGGGTTATTGTTCGAACAGGGCTATGCCATAGTACCTAGATCATAACTGCAATTGAAGCCCGTTAGAATAAGATGGTGATGTAGGGCAAGTTTTAATCGGACCTGCTTTAATAAAAAGGCCGTATCTCAAGTTTCTGACATCGAATGGGGGCATACGTGGTTGTGTTGGAAAGCTCATTTAGATGCCTACCTAGTCATGTTTCGTGAAGTTTTGCTAAATTTCAAGGTTTATCGAGTCAAAATGGGTGGTAAAGAGAAGACTAGAAAGCTAGACAAAATAGCTTGTTCGTAGTAACATTGGAACGAGAATTGGGTAGAAGAAGTTCAAGCAAGGCCGAATCACTTGTACATAGTCGATCTCTTCTGAAGTTGTGTTCGATTGAGATTGAGGTTCAAACAGAAGCACTAGTTCAATAACTCGTTTGAACAAGATGGCAACTGAATTGAGAATTCAAGTGAGAGAATATGATGAAACCCTAGTCACATTCGAACGAGATGTAACCAGTTCGAACAAGCTAAGTTGCGGCACAGTTTTTGTATTTGACTTTATTTCATTATTTTCTTAGGTTTAGGAGTCTAAGCAGTATAAATACATGTTATAGTCGTCTAGAGCCTCAATTTTTTTTTTTTTTTTTTATGAACTTTTGATGTCTACTGATTAGTTATCAAATAGAGATACTTAGAGGTTGAGTTTTCTCTTATGTTTGTCTCGAATCCTTAATTGACTCTTGGTTTTAGAAAGGTTTACGATTCTAGTTTTGTTTGTCTTTGCGAACCCATTTCGCCATATTGCATCAATTGGTATAAGAGCCTAGGTGCGCAGCATCAAAACCTTAACGTGAAACCACCAGAGAAAAAGCTAGTGGTGCTAGCTAGGACTAGTAGAGGGCAACCATACAGGACAGAAAGGTTGCTGGGAATAGCAGCCGGAAGACTCAATCAACTTTTATACTATTTAATTAATATTCTAACACTTTTCCTCACATGTGGTTTTGTGGGCTCAAACTCACTCTTCATTAATAAGGCTCAACATGTGGAATGTTTAATTGAAATAGTAGATAAATTGTGGAGTTTGAATTTAAACTCATAACCTCTGCTCTAATACTATATTATATAACCACTTATCCTAAAAGTCAAAGCTAGCTTATAGAAAATTGTAGATTTAATCATTTAATTAATATTCTAACCATTTCCCTCTAAATGAAATCCTAATAACTATAATCCAAGCAAGCTTTTTCTTAGAACCACCGATAAAAGATGTTCAAACAGCTTTCACTTACACCTGTACTGTGCATTACAAACTCGTGTTACATTTTTTTTTTTTTTGGGGGGGGGGGAGGGGGATGAATAAGCATTTACTGAGAAGAAAAAACACAATACAAAGAAGAGACCCGCACAAAGTCCTCCCAACAACAAGAAGAAACAACACCACCAATAAACCACACAAACCTACGAGGCTCACTCACAACCAGAACAAACTAGCAATCAGCAAGCAATGCCAGCATGGCACTAAAACAAAGCCAAACCAAATCGAAAAAAGACTAATTGACTAAGATCGAGAACATCGATCTTCAAAGATAGTACTCCAAGAGCTTCTTAACATTCTATTCGCAAAGTTAAACTTAAAAGAAAGAGAATTAATCCGAAGCCTAACCAGTGAGATAATGTCCAGAAAAATATTGGCCATCTCTAATTTGTGCTTAATTACCAGCAAATAGTCTAGACTTTATGTCTCTCCAAATCAATGTTGTAGATCGACCATGGAGACAAGCATCAATCTAATGATCTTAAAAACAAGATAATTACCTTTGAATTAAATTGCTCACCACGTACAAAGGCAAATTGCATTTGACCAAAAAAAAAAAAAAAACCCCCCGCCATTACACACTATTTTGCCCGGCAAGTAAATTAATTAGCCATTAATCTTTCCATACCCAAGTGATACTCTTGTTGCCAATGGTCACAGAAGCCTGTTTATGATAAAGCAAGACTATAATTACCCCCATATTTGTGATTATGGCGTACGTGTACTTTTTTGGTGGTTAGGATATATGGAATCATCATTTCACATAATAACTTGTTAATTTCTTCAAATTCTATATGAGTGCAAGGAAATAATTGGACTGGAGCCTCTTCCATTAAATTCTAAGATTAATTAAATTGATCATGTATCAGAAAAAAGATAAAGAGCTTTTGATTTTAATTTGTTGATGAACTAGTAATCACGTATTTTCTTTCGATTCTTTTATCCCCTTCATTTTTCACTAGGCATGCACAATGAATATATTTGATTTTAGGAGAGTTTTAGATCCCACACAATTAGCAGAAAATTATTCCCAAATTAAATAAGCTTCTTACAGCAAAAGTAATTATGAAACCATCACCCATTAATCAAAATGAGAAGATCAGGGTGAACGATTTTGTGAATATATCTCTTGAAAGAAATTATTAGCCGATCGATGAATTTAATACACCCTCCATAAACAAAAACATAATTATAGTAAAAGATTAAAAATTACAAGCAATATTTTAAGTTTTACAATAAATGAGAGAATGTCCAAAAAACAACAAAGATATACAAAGAATTACAAAGCCAGCTGAAATAGCAGCAAGGATTACAAACAATATCAATACTGATCGCCATTTTATATATGTCGTCCCATCAATTGCAATAATAAGGCAATTGATATAATCTTTTAACTAGAGAGAGTAGATAAAGAGGTGGATAGAAAAAAAAATAACCTCTTTCAGTAGCTCATGACTTCCGACTCAAAAGTATTCTCTTGTTTCTTGAGGCTCAGGCCCCAGCCGAAGCTCTAGGTCCACTCCTGCCGTAACCTGCGAGGCCGCTGGAATCCCCTTCTCTTCATTCCGGCCGGCACAACCACTTGCCTTTTGGGCCGATGGTCTCTCAACAAACAAGGGAAGCTGGTGACGTTCTTCTAGACCAATTTCGTCCCTATTATCATCTTCCAGAGAGAGAGAACATGGCTTTTTAGGACTGCAACTCTTTTCTTCACGTGACTCTAGTTGAAATAAAAATTTCTCCTCCAAAACTCGAGGCTCCTGATCGGCGGGATTCAGTGTGGACTCCGGAGGGAGAGAGTTTTCATCGGCAGCTTGTTTAAGCTTGGCTCTATCCCTTCGATGGATATTCATGTGACCCCCTAGAGCCTGTGCATTTGAAAAGCCTCTCTGGCAAAAGGCACAGGTATATGATCTAACCTGGCCTGAGCCCTGCAACTCTGAGCCCCATTTCATCTGGTCAGACTTTTCCAAGTTTTGGGGATTAATCGCCATTTTCAGGCAAGGAAGGGTAATACACAGAGAAAGTTCGAGAAAAGAGAAGGAAATGTTGGGGGGCCGGGAGAGGTGGTCAACTGGTCGGTTGTGGGATATATTGTTTTTATTGATGAACTATAGTACTCTTTTGTTCTAGGTAACTTGCATGCATATATGAACAACATAATTATTTTATTATAATTAATTTCTTATTTTCATATCGATCTTCTATAAATCTTTTGTGTACATGAATCTTGGTTAATTTTGAATTAAAGTTAATATATTATGACGACTATTGGATGTCATGATATTATTAATTATGCCGAAAAGAGGTGTTCAGTTTTTTTTTTTAATAGATAATGTCCAGTTTTATTTAAGTTAGGGGGAGAATACATTTTGTCCTTGCACTACGACCACTTTGAAGTATTTCTTTCTAAAATATCAAGATTTAAAAACTATTAAAAAAAAATGTTTTTTTTTAGAAAAAAGGGTGGCTGAGAGTGGTTTGGCCATCTCAGAATCCAAAAGGATAATTTGTTTTCAATTTGTTTTTATTCTTTTAATAACTACAAGGGTAATGTGTTTTCAGTTGATGGGGTATTTTGAAAAGAAAGACACCAAAGTATACATGTGACGCGCACGTGACCGCTTTTTCATCAATTTTAACGATTAATCTTGCTAATGGAGTGGCCTTTTTGAAATGGAATGGTAGTTTGGGGCATGCAAATGCCACTTTGTGAAGTTTGGTGGTGCAAGTAGGGGTACCAATTCGTATTCACGT
Organism: Alnus rubra; assembly: GCA_028654335.1. NCBI lineage: Eukaryota > Viridiplantae > Streptophyta > Magnoliopsida > Fagales > Betulaceae > Alnus > Alnus rubra. The sequence goes on along the minus strand of JAJPGS010001499.1, from coordinate 3,206,453 downwards.
GTCGGATATGGGTTGTGTCGAGATATAAGTTTAAAACTATATAGGTCAATTCTAACCCGACCTATTTAATTAAATAGGTTAGACCCCTCAACCTTAACCCGCTAATTTATGTCGGATTAGCGAGTCATGTTAAAAATTACAAACTCTAATGTCGCGTATTGCGTTCAAGTCATGCTGAAGCATGTGTGTGTAAGACTATATAGATCAACCATAACCTAAACCATTAATTAAACGGATCAAACCTTCTAACCTTAACCCATTAATTTCGTGTCGGGTTCATAGTCATGTCAAAGATTGTCAGTCCAACGTGCAAAAAAAAGTTATGGTAATTTAGGAGGATCAAAGTATATTTTCCCATTTTTAAGTTTTTCTTTAATTAAATGACTAACATATACTCTTCAAAATGGTTAAAAGGACATAAATAAATTAATTCATAGCAATATATATATTTTGGTTTTTGAACTGAAATTTTTTTACTGTGTTGAACAATAGTTAAAGTCAGTAATGACAGTCGCAATCGTGGCATGAAATCCCTTCTGCTCATTCAAGAACTCGACTAGACGCCTTCTTTGGATTCCATGAAGAGTATCAATATGGTAAAAAAAACCTATCAAATTCATATTGCACCCTTTGGAACTTCAAAAAGGTTGATCTATTACTTGCTTAGCGTGAAAAGTTAATCTACTTATTACTGAGATAGAAAAGTTACTCTTTCATCTTAAGGTGATCAATTTGCGCACGTTACAAAGGGTCAAGCGATCCATCCTCGGTTTCCCTTTCAAATTAACGTGGCAGTCTACGTGGTATTGATATGTCAATTATATATAATCAAATATAGTTTTTTTTGTAACGGACATCCATGCATGCCAAGTGTCATGTGAATTTACAAATTGACATGATACTGTCAAGTTAATCACAATCAAATTAAATGTTTAGCTACTGATATGGTAGATGCCACTAAGACTTTCAAACAGATGTGATATTGTCACGTCACGATCAATTTTGAAAAGAATTTGTAATAAAACTCGCAGAAACCTTACTACGTATAGCTAGCACTAGCTATTTAATTTTACGTAAACGAATTATGTTACTTTTACTTGCAGCTCTCAGTTTACTGAAATTTTCAACTTATCCCTCAAATGTGTTTGTTTTTGACACAGTTCAGTTTTTGCTTCCTCCTACCAAAGCTTAAGCCAAAAATGAATGTTTAAGGACACCCAATCCATAGGGTATATGGACCCTGGACCGAAATGCTACAAACTAAGGCTCTGATTGTTTCGACGTAAAATGTTTCACAGACGGCTTAATTAAGTTAGGTCAATTTTCATGAATTTTCCACTAATTAATCCTCTATAACTTGCAGGGGAAATATATAGATTCAGTTCAATATATATATATATAACGTTCTGTTGAACCTTAATTAATTAATTAGCTAGGTGCCATATCTTCTTCAACTTCAAGTACTCCTAACATGCATGTATCTCCTGCTTAATTCACAGAGTAAACCTAATACTTGTCTAACCTTAATTATTATTTTACGTACCACGTTTTGAGTTGACCATGGTGTGGGTTTTAGGTACAATTAATGTATAGTTAAATACCCTCATCATTCATCAATCTAACGACTACTTCTCATTGTCTCATCTCCGGCCGTCACCTTTTTTGTTTTTTCTCGTTTTCGTCAGTTTCGCCGGGAAGGAAAGCGATTGTTCTCTTGCCATTATTAATAAAGTAAAACCTCTTATAATAGATGGATTATCAACTAAGTTAAGCGTCACTTTTAAAATTAAACCACCGGTTTATCAACTCTACGCAACGTATAGCATAAAAGCAGATAAAATGTGGTTTACTGGCCTTTTTTTATTTATTTTTTCTTTTCTTTTTTACCTCAGCAATTTTTTTATTAATTTTCACTCAAGCTTACCAATTTATATATAACTCATGCATATACGTGTCATCCAGAAAGTCAATATCAGAACCTTTTTCAGATTTATTAATTTTCGCGCGGATTCAAGTGCTTGAAGAGCATATCTACCGAAACAATTACTTTAATTTACCTTTTAATTAATCTCATATAAATATAGCATTGAATGCATTGTTGCTGACCTAATTAAGTGCTATGGATTCCAGAAGCCTGAAGGCTGTGTAACACACAATGCATGATTTATAATCCCGGCCTTTACCATCCCATATTCCCATGCATAAAGCATGTTGGAATTGAATTACAATATTTTCAATATACTATATGACTCCGTTCAAAATAGCAAATGAGTGTTACGTGGACTATCATATGATAGTTTACATTTAAGTAATTGACATGGTATGTGTCACGTCTGTTTGTAAATATAGTAACTATTACATGAACTGTCACGTGACATCCTATATTTTAGTAGCTGACGTGGTAAATGATATATGGATTGCCACGTCAGTTTGTAAGGAATTTGTAGTAAAAATTATAATATTCATATTTCTAGCAAGATTGAATCTAGAATTTGAATAAATTCACCTAGGCAAAGTGACAAATAACCAACACCATTAAACTGATGAGATCAAGATTTTGTTTTGTTGCATCTGACGGTGTACATAGTGTCACAACTTTTAAAAAATTTAAATGACGTTACAATATGTACACCATTAAATCTGTTAATTTATTATTGGGAAAAACTACATTTTACCACCCCAAAGCTTTACTACTTTTTCACTTTTATCTCCGATGTATAAAAATTGCCCCAACAAATTAAAGATTCCAAAATTCTCAATGTAACGCATGCGTTAGCCAAATCAGTCTCTCTTTTTTTTTTCTTTTTTTTATTATTTTTTTTTATTGAAAATGTGTCATGTGCCACAAGTATATTTTTCTGTAGAAAGTTTTCAAAATTGCCCCATATTCTGTCAAAGAAGACCGATTAAGAGTATCTCCAGCAATGGTTTGCATTTAACTAATCAAAAAGCATAATATTTTTACTTTACCTAGCTACTATTTTTTCCAATACAAATTCCAACATATTTTTTTATTCAATCTTTGTTTTCTTTAAGTGTTATTTTTCAGTATTTTTTTAATTGTTTACTTAAACCACCATGATAGAAGAGAGAGAAATGATTGTACCAAAAAATAGAGAGAAATGATTTAAAAAAAAGTAATGCTACGTACTAAAATTTTGGGGGTGTTCAACACATCATTCCCCTCCTTTATTCACTTTTTCAAAAAATAATCAATTTTAAAACATTCTAACTTTTTTAACTTTTTATATGATCGATCACGTCAATACTTTTTTATTACTACTCAAATAAAAAAAAATTACTACAATACAAATTTTTTTTTCACTTTTTCATACAAATTATTTATATTTTATATCACATCAATCACTTCTTACTACATACTATTCAAAAAAAAAAAAAAAATTCAACTCAATAATCTCTACTTTATATCCCACAATGTTGACATGGCAATTCTAACCAACAGTAGTTGGATCAACCCTGTTAAAAAAAAAAAAAAATTCAAGGATTAGTTGAGACTATCACGTCAACATTGTTGATAAAAATGTGGTACATAGCATTAATAAACAAAATACACAAGCTAAAGTGCTTGCCTAAAAGTAGCCAATCAAAAACAATATATATATATATAATGAAAAAAATAAGCTGCTAGACTTTATTTTTACCTCATCTTAACTAATTAAATGACAGAAATTATTAGCTACAAACCAATTTAATAAAATCACATGTATTTTTAAAACATGTGAAAAAGGACATACGAACACAATATAAAGATTTAAAAGCATCGATCTGCCATGCATACCTCCCTCATAAGCGTCGTCCCAGATAAAAGAAGAAAGAACTCAGTCAGACGTGAGTTGCAATGCCAAGAAATGATAACTTATTTTATTAACTTTCATCATTTGCATTTGGCATTTCAGGATATTTATCCGTCCTAATTATATATTAATTACTAAGTTCTGCATGTACGTAGACCCAACCAACAATATTACAAATTAAAACCCAGAAATTTGGCTTTTGGCTTTATCTTAGTGTCGGATTCAAGAGGACGCGCGGTTCGATCGTTTACCTTTTCAGTTTAATTAAGGGTAATTAACAATTTTTTTTTTTATTGGTTAGCTACACAAGCACCCCGTGGTATATGAACTCGCGACCTTATTATTTGGGAAGAAAATTCGTGTTCGTATGTTAGGTTGAAATCGTGTCGAGGCATAGATATAAAATTATGTAGGTCAATAATCTAAACTTAACTCATTTAATTAAATGGATTAGACCACTCAATTCTAAGTTACTAATCCATATTAAGTTCATATTGAATTCACGGATCGTATAAAAAATTTTCAACCCTACTCACCATTCACCTTGCTACAAAAAAAAGAGGGTACCTCATTGGTAAGGGTAAGAAAATAAGAGCTTGTGTAGAATCTTTGTAGATTTGGTCGCCAGTCTCCGTAAGCATTCAAGCGGGTACTTCTGTCAATTTGCCATTTAATTTATACGTAGCATTTCTCGCGAAGTAGTGTTGGAAAATAAATTCTTTTTTTCAGAATAAGTGAGAAACAAAAAATTATTAAAAGGAATTGAAGCAAATAAAAAATAAGCAATTATAAATACAAAAAAAGATTTACGTAGTTCTGTTACTAAGGATTAATTATGTCTACGGAGTTGTAGCGAGGCTTCTCTATTTCTTGAAAAATAATACAAGGAGGCGTCAGTTCCACACAAAATCCTAAAAAACAGAAGCGTCTATAAATACGACCTTCAAGCCTCCGGTCCAATGAATAAGCCTTTAAAATAAAATAAAAAATCATTTAAATCGTAGCGTTTCCAACATCAAACTGGGTCGGATACAAACCGGGTCGAACACAAACGAAGCTCCATATATATATAAGTAGATCTTAACACGATATATTATATGTATATTACTCAAATGTAAACCCCAACCCTACGTATACTATATATATAGCACAAATCTAGGATTGAGTTATATAAATAGTAAATATACTATTTGTATATAGTATGAATTGCAAGTTGTTTTATTTTTTAAAGTCTATGTTATATATATATGTGTGTGTGTGTACTACAACAAATTCATTCGTGTAAACCCTAACCCTACGTATACTATATATAGTACTTCATTAGGCCGGGTTAGGGTTCAATATACTTAAAAATGTATATAGTATTAATTAAAAGTTGAATTTGTTTTTTAAAGATTATATTGTATATGTATAGTACATAAATGTAACCTCACGTGTCACATTATGTATATTGTGTCACAAGCTCACGTGTTCTATCATTTTGGGAAGCGTGTCACAATCTCATGGAATTGTGACACATTATTTGGGAACCAACTTTTGGTAAAAAAAAAATGGAAAGTTTAGCATTTTTTATATTTTAAATATGTTAAATATATTATCTAACTCATTTATATATCAATAAATAAATATATTAAATATTTAATTATTTAGCAACATGCCACATACAAAACGTCTACAAATAGCCACGTGTTGGATTATAGCACGTCATTGTTTTGCCACGTGTAGTTTTTAGCATGTCACTAAAAATATACATTTCTTTTTTTTTAGAAAAAATTATATATGTGCCGACATGTTGAATGTAGGATGTCACCACATGGTGACATGGAGGATATAACACATCGCCATGTGGGAACATGTCCACTTCAACATGTGCGGAATGCACACGTGGTACAAGGACCACGTTGTTGAATTATTTGCAGACGTGGCCTTAGTCCAAACGTGGTAAAAACGCCACGTGGCTACAACAGTTTTGGATACTGTAGCCACGTGGCGAAATGCCGAATTTTTTTGTAGTGATATAAGTAGGTCTTAACACGATACCAGCCCGCATGTCTCCAACTTAAAGGTCATCAGGCAAGTTGCTCTTACTAATATTATATGCTTCCATCTTTGTATGGTTTTGGTTAAGTAATTTCTTACGTACTGATCAAGTTGGGCAGAGTTGAGAGCTTGACAAAGATTGAGAAAACAACACCCAAGTTGGAGTGTTCCATAGGTGTTCTTTTAATTAGCCTTCTGCTTTGTTAAAATATTGATTAAATTATTAAATTTACCTCTTTTTATCGGCTTAAACTTTTGGGATAAGTAGTGATTTAACATGGTATTAGAGTCAAAGGTCCTGAGTTCGAATATTAATTCCGTCATTTACCTCCATTTTAATTAAATATTTCACGTGTTGGGCCTCACCTATGAAAAATGAAGTTTGAACCCACGCGTGAGGGAGAGTATTAAAGTATTGATTAAGTGATTAAATTTACATTTTACTATCAACTAAAGTTTTTAGAATAAGTATGATTTAACAAACTTTATGCTTAGAGGTAAAAGATACTTGGATGTGGTAGCCTTAAAGTTGTAGTATATATGTTTTAAACCATGTAAAAAATAATAATAATAAAAAAAAAAAAAAAAACCCGACGTCATACAAAAATATATGGAAGTTGTCCTACCCCGCTAAATATCTGGACAAATGGTTTAGACTTTGATTAAAAAAGAAAAATGCTACAAAAGAATTACTGATGTGAACTGTGATTAATTTATTTTACTATAAACATGATGTCATACATGCATGGTCCATGTATTAATATTGAAATTGATAGAATATTAATAAATGATTAAATTTGTCACTTTCTAGCTGCTTAAGCTTTGCGATAATAGATGATTTAATATGGTATTAGAACAAAACGAATTTTGAGTATTATCTCTGTCATTCATCACTTTACATTTCAATTAAATATTCTCTGCGTTGGACCTCACTTGTTAAGGGTTTGGGGCCTTCTTTCTATCGGCTTAAACTTTTGAAATAAGTAGTAATTTTAACAGGAATCCAACACCACATTTCCTAATTTTTCTGCACTCTACAAAACCAACATATTTTAATCTTGAAGAAACTCATAATATTGAAATGGAAAAATAATGACAATAACGAAACAAAAGAAAATAGAGACAAGAATATACGGTTGGTTTAGTGTTGGATACATATGTCGACGTCTACCGGTAGTGAAGAGCCCTAAAGGGCTATTATTATTCATTAATAATACTTTCAATACAAAATGTTCATATTTATAAGAGAATTGAGATATGTAAAGATAATATAAGTATGGTAGATGAAGATAAAATCAAATCTGATTACTTAAAACTTAGGTAAGAGATTGATTATAATCAAATCTGATCATATATTCTAACAAATGTTTCATATCAATCAACATGGTTACCCTATTTATTTGATACACGAAGGATGTATTTTGTAGAATTATATTGTTATACATGGACCATTAATAAATAATAAAATAAAAATGTATGCAAAAAAAAAAAAAAAAAAAAAAAAAAAAAAAAAAAAAAAAAAATGACATTAATAAATAAGTGTGTGATATATGTTGCGACATATCTGCAATAAAAATAATGATATATATCAAATCTCGTGGATGTGATCGAGGCCTTCAAAAATTTGAGATGAATCCTTTAATATCCTGAATATTCTTAAGTTAATTAATTTTTACAATGGGCATTGGGCACGCCTCTAGAGATGTATGCAAGATCAATATGAATTAATTCGAAAGGAAATATAAATTTTAATAAAAACTAGCTTTTGAGGCATGGGAATTAAATTCATATTATATTTCAAGTTCAAGGCCTTGACAATTAGATCATTTTTAATGTCTTTAATTCTAGCTACCTACATACGTAGGACATCATCGACTCCATCCATGAGGTGGCAGCATCTGGCCGGTCCAAGCTGCGTTTTCGCATGCATGATGTACGTATGACGACAATGTCCAGATCATCGATCAGTAACACTTCTTAGGGTAACAATATTTAATTAAGGGCATAATATTTTTGGTTCTAATGCATGCATCTATGATCTACCACCGTCCAAAATAACAATTAGATAAAGATGTAGGCTTTGATCATCATCATCATCATATAACTAATTAATGATCATGAGCCCGACAATGACTGGAATTGTGGCTTTCTTAGAGGACATACAAAGCAGGCAAGCAATATTGTAACCGACTATTTCATCACCAAATAACAGATAATGATAGTAAGACACGTACGTGGGAATATATTGAATGAAAGATGTTCTCGACGGATCAACTGAAGCACATTCTTTTTTGTTTTGTTTTTTTTTTTTTTTTCGTTCTAATTAATGGTTTCTTTCTTACTAATTAATTTGTATATATATATTTTCCACCCAAACTGCCTGTTTAATTTGCAACAAAACGTTCTATGTGTATGCATGTGACCTCATTAGATACGATAACTCACCTATGATCAGTTATTGAGCCTTGGAAGTCTCTTCGTTAAGGCTTAAATTAATCAACGGATCAGGTCCCTCTGGTTCTTCGTAAACGAGCACAAAAAATATTGTTTGAATAGTTTTGGCTCTCATCGATCATTCAACTTTGATGGGAGTCTATATTTATAAAATTTCCTGTTACAAATGTTAAAATATTGAATAAATAATTAAATTTATTATTTCTTATTAGATTAAATTTTTTAATTAGGTAACTGATAATTTCACTACAAGAATTTGCTTTATTAGCGTCCAAGTTTTTAGCGGCGACTCAAATGTCGCCGCTAATAGTAAATGGTAATAATAAAAAAAATTAATATTAGCGTCGACTTTTGGGTCGACGCTAATATGTCGTTGCTAATAACTTGGCGGGATTTTTTTAGGCTTCGCGGGCTAGTACGGGAAAATATTAGCGGCGACATTGGTCGCTGCTAATAATGAAGACATTAGGTCGCCGCTAATAATGTCTAATTAGCGGCGACAATACAATGTCGCCGCTAATAATATACTATTAGCAGCGACGTTATTGTCGCCGCTAATAATCAAAAAAAAAAAATAACAATTTTAATTTTAATTTGTGTATTATTAGCGGCGACCTAAATGTTGCCGCTCATAATGCCACATTAGCGGCCACTTTTGAAAGTCGCCGCTAATAATCCACTATTAGTGGCGACTTTTTGTCGCCGCTAATAAGTAACGAAAAACCAAATATTAACAATTAAAGTTTTAATTTGCATTTGTGGAAATATATTACCGGCGACCCAAATGTCGCTGCTAATAATGCCATATTAGCGGCCACTTTTGAAAGTGGCCGCTAATAATCAACTATTAGCGGCCACTTTTGAAAGTCGCCGCTAATAATCCACTATTAGCGGCGACTTTTTGTCGCCGCTAATAAGTAACGAAAAACCAAATATTAACAATTAAAGTTTTAATTTGCATTTGTGGAAATATATTACCGGCGACCCAAATGTCGCTGCTAATAATGCCACATTAGCGGCCACTTTTGAAAGTCGCCGCTAATAATCCACTATTAGCGGCGACTTTTTGTCGCCGCTAATAAGTAACGAAAAACCAAATATTAACAATTAAAGTTTTAATTTGCATTTGTGGAAATATTACCGGCGACCCAAATGTCGCTGCTAATAATGCCACATTAGCGGCCACTTTTAAAAGTCGCCGCTAATAATCCACTATTAGCGGCGACTTTTTGTCGCCGCTAATAAGTAACGAAAAAACAAATATTAACAATTAAAGTTTTTAATTGGCATTTGTGGAAATATATTACCGGTGACCCATGATAGGATAATGTGATCAATAGAAAATCCGATAAATCTTAGTTAGGGCTGAGCAAATCCCCGCAATACCCACCCTGCCCCGCGAAGCCTAAAACCCGCACCATAGGTGCGGGTTTAGGGGCATTTTTTGGGCCCCCCGCACGGTGCGGGGCGGGTTGCGGGAGAGCCCTTGAAAATTTCTCTAGTCCCCGCCCCGCCCATTTTTTAAAAAAAAAAAAAGAAAAGGGGAAAAGAAAAAAACATAAGTTACCCTAGAATCCTAAATCTTCAGTTCTCACTCTTCAGTCTTCAGTGAACGGCTGAAACCACAACCCACGACGCCCACACGGCCACGTCCAGCTGCCTACGCGGCTGAACCCACATGATCGATTGGATTAGTGCTTATTATGATCAATCGCACGTTAGATCAAACTTTCACTATGTCAAGTACAATTGATCGAACTCTATCACGATTGATCAGACTAATTAATGCACTATGATCGATCGGATGGTCTATCGATTTTGTTGATCCATCACGATCGATTGGATGATCTATCGATCATATTGATCAATCACGACCGATCGGATGATCTATCACGATTGATCGGATATGATCGATACTATCACGATCGATTGGATGATCTATCGATCCTATGGATCGATCACGATCGATCAGATGATCTATCGATCCTATGGATCGATCACGATCGATCAGATGATCAATCGGATGATCTAACGATCCTATTGATCGATCAGATTATCTATCGATCCTATTAATCTATCACGGTCGATCGGATAGGATCAATATTATCACGATCGATCGAATGATCTATTGATCCTATTGATCGATCACGATCAATCGGATGATCTAACGATCCTATTGATTGATCACGATCGATCGGATGATCTAACGATCCTATTGATCGATCAGATTATCTATCGATCCTATTGATCTATCATGATCGATCGGATGATCTACTATGATTGATTGGAATATCTATCGATCCTATTGATCTATCATGATTGATCGGATAATTTATCATGATCGATCGGATGATCTACCATGATTGATCGGATGATCTACCATTATTGGTCGGATGATCTGTCATGATTGATTGGATGATCTACCATGATTGGTCTGATGATCTACCATGATTGGTCGGATGATCTGTCATGATTGATCGGAAGATCTATCGATCCTATTGATCTATCATGATTGATCGGATGATTTATCATGAACGGTCAGATGATCTATCATGATTGATCAGAAGATTTATCGTGATCGATCGGATGATTTATCATGATCGATCGGCTGATCTACCACAATTGATCTAATGATCTATCGATCCTATTGATCGATCATGATCGATCGGATGATCTATCGATCCTATTGATCTGTCATGATCGATCGGATGATCTACCATGATCGATCGGATGATCTATCGATCCTATTGATCTATCATGATCGATCGGATGATCTACCATGATTGATTGGAATATCTATCTATCCTATTGATCTATCATGATTGATCGGATAATTTATCATGATCGATCGGATGATCTACCATGATTGATCGGATGATCTACCATTTTTGGTCGGATGATCTATCATGATTGATTGGATGATCTACCATGATTGGTCTGATGATCTACCATGATTGGTCGGATGATCTATCATGATTGATCGGAAGATCTATCGATCCTATTGATCTATCATGATTGATCAGATGATTTATCATGAACGGTCGGATGATCTATCATGATTGATCATGATCGATCGGATGATTTATCATGATCGATCGGATGATCTACCACGATTGATCTAATGATCTATCGATCCTATTGATCTATCATGATCGATCGGATGATCTACCATGATCGATCGGATGATCTATCGATCCTATTGATCTATCATGATCGATCGGATGATCTATCGATCCTATTGATCTATCATGATCGATTGGATGATCTAACGATAATGTTGTTCTATCATTATCGATTGGATGATTTACCATGATTGATCAGATGATCTATCGATCTTATTGATCTATCATGATTAATCGGATGATCTATTATGATCGATCAGATGATCTACCACTCAATTGTCAATGTACCCCCCTCAAATTTTTCAATTGTGTCAATTGCTCACCTCAAACTACCAAAAAATGTCAACGTCCCCCTAATATCAACAAAAAGACAAAAATAACCTTAAATTTTTTTGAATAAGGCAAAAATGTCCTTATAAATTCGAAAAAAAAAACTAAAAAATTATTTTTTTAAAAACAAATTAAATAAATTAAATAAAAAACGAAAAAGAAAGTTTTTTTTAAAAAAAAAACAAACTAAAAAATAGCTGAAAAATATAAAAAACAATTTTTTTAAAAAAAAACTAAAAAGAAAAAGGAAAAACCCGTTTTTTATTAAATTAAAAAAGAAACGAAAAAGAAAGCTTTTTTTTTTAAAAAAAGAAAACGAAAAAAAAGAAAAGAAAAACCAGTTTTTAATTTTTAATTTTTTTTTGGTACAAATTTTTGTTATTTTATATTTTTTAAAATATTTTTTAGTTTTTTATTTTAATAATTTTATTAAGGGTATTTTTATCATTACGGGGACATTGATAGTTTTTGGTAGTTTAGGGGGGACATTGATACAATTAGCAGTTTGAGGGGACATTGACAATGAGGTGGTAGTTTGAGGGGGTTATATATACTTTTCACAAAAAAAAAAAATTAAATTTGATTTTTTAATTTGAGAATTATCTCAGTTGATTAAAATTTTAGTCAACTTTTTTTTTAATCTTTTCTCAAAATAAAAATATGAACTCATTTAAAAAAAAAATATTAGATTTAATCATTTTAGAAAATCACTCTTTTTGCAATTTTTTTTTAAGAAAATTATTAACAGAATTTTTGTCATATTGGAAAAAAAAATTAGTTTTAATTTAATTTTTACACTCAATTGGAGTCTTTTGACTCTTTTTTGGCAAAGAGGCGCGGGACACGAAAATTTTCGTGTCCCGCGCGCCACACCCCCCCTCCCCCGTTTTTTTTTGGTCAAAATTTTTCAAAGTCTTCTCCTTTTTGTTTATCTCTTTCTTTTGCTTTTTTCCTCATTTTCTTTTTCATTCTTCTTTGTTCGTTACTTTTTCTTCTTTTTTCTGAGAGGCCTAGAGAGGGAGATTGAGTGATGGGGAGAGGAAGAGGGGGATGGGAGAGGTAGAGGGAGAGGGAGAAGTTTATGGTGGGTCGGCCGCCGCTGTGGAGGACGCCGACACCGGCGGGTCACGGCCGACGCCGGCGACGCCAAAGAGGGGTTTTTCCGGCGTTTTCCCGGAGCCCAAACAAGGGGGATCCAATTTTTGGGTAAGGAGCTTCTCAGATTTTAATTTCGGGTTGATGGGTACCAAATTTTTTGGTAGAAAATCTCTGAGAAAAACGTATTGGTATGGGAAAATAATCTGGGTTCTTGAGGGTTTTCGGGTAAAAAAATTTAATGGGGTTGGGTTGGTAGATATTATAAAATTCTCAGATTTTTATTTTTCACTTGATGGATTTGGTTTTCGGTGGAGAAACCGAGTGGGTCTTTGAAAAAATTTGGAGGATTTTTTTTGGTAAACCGAATGGGTTTTGTAAAATATTTTTTGGTCTTTATCTTGTTTTGATTTGGGTTGATTGATTGTGAAAATTTCTGGGTTTTGTGAAAGATTTTCTGTAGAAGAATAATGGGTGTTATGATTTTTGTCTATTGTACTGCAGCCTCGTCCCAAAGGAATACCACCCAATGACGCCTTCAACAACAATCTCAAGCTATTGATTCTGGTAATTTTCTTGTCTCGTGTGAATAATTTAAGAGGAGTTGCATGTTAATTAATGATGGGTTTCAAGAGATTTGTATATTGTATTGACATTTTTGTTTTTCCCTAATTTTAAGATTTGCCAATTGCAAGAAGAGCTTCACTTCACTGGTTCTTGGAGAAGAGAAAGGAGGAAAACATGGCTGATGCAGATTGCTGTTATTTTGTTGCAGTTTTCTGCTTCGTTTGTTGAGGGATTAATGTGTGAGGGCTTGTGTTTTTCCTGTTTTTTTTTTTTTTCTAATGCTGTAAGCCCTTTGGGTGGATGGTTTTCTAGCTTGCTGGATTATTGTTTGGTTTGTATAATTTTTTTTCTTCTCATTTTTATTGCTTATATTAGTTCATGTTTATGGAATCTAATTGCCAAAAATAATGAATTCAAATGTTCAATATATTTTTGCTGAATATATTTTTTTAAAAATAATATTAAAAAAAAATAAATCCCAAAAAACTATAATTAGTTTTTTATTTTTTAATCTTTGGGATTTGTTTTTTATTTTATATATATATATATATATATATATATATATATATATATATATATATATATATATATATGTCATTTTTTTTTTTCATTTTTTTAATGTCATTAGCGGCGACCCTTATGTCGCCGCTAATGATAAAGGATTAGCGGCCACTTTGATGTCGCCGCTAATAATAGAGCATTAGCGGCGACTTGTATGTGGTCGCTAATAATGTTTTATTTTATTTATTAATTTTTTTAATATCATTAGCGGCGACCCATAAGTCGCCGCTAATGATGGAGCATTAGCGGCGACCCGTATGTCGCCGCTAATGATGGAGCATTAGCGGCGACATACGGGTGAAGTTTTAAAGTTTTTAGCGACCACATAAATATTATTAGCGGCGATAAATGTCGCCGCTATTTATATATTATTACCGGCGACTTTTTGATGTCGCCGCTATTGATTATTAGCGTCCGACTTTTAGTGATCACTTCTTTAGCGGCCACATGTCGCCGGTATTGATCAATAGCGGCGACAAAGTACTCATTAGCGGCGACAAAATGTCGCCGCTAATGAGCTTATTTTTTGTAGTGTTTAACATTGTATCATAATAGAGATCTTATATATATTCATATTCTATTTCCATAATTCATCAACTATTTCAATGGAATATGTCATGTGTTATATGTTGAGAAGAGTTTTAAACCCACCATGAGAGGAATTTTATAATATTAATTAAATTACTAAATTCTCTCTTACTATTAACTTAAACTTTTAAACTAATTAAATATTAAAGTATTAATTAAATAGTGTTTTAAAAAAAGCCCTATTTTGAAAGACCCCTTGGAAATCGTGTCTCGCATGCAGTAATGCTCAATTCAATTATATGTATTCGCACGTCCAAATAGGAAGGAAATTGGTGGAAATGAACAAATGATAACGGACCCCGAATTGAAGCATTTGCATTTTGCACCGGCGACTTTTCCCATACATATCAAGACAGTCCGACGATTGAAAAGTCCAAAGGCCTAGAGCTAATAATTCTCATTGTAACTTGGTACGTTGCACAAGAGAATTGGTAGAGGGAAAGTATTGCGCATGTGGACCTGATATCCGGTCCATTAACCAACCAACTCGAGAACAACTAAGAGAAATGATACTGGTACACATATTTTACAACAATGTTACAACAGCTTACGTGGAAATCCTTTTTTTTCATTTTTTTTTTTTCCATCAAAACTGGTTGGAGGGGGAAATGAAATTTCATTTCCCCCCAAAGCTGAACGCACCCACCCTCTCTCTCTCTGAAGTCTGTCCGTATAGTCCCCAAATCGCCCTCCGGCGTCCTTCACCGGAGTTCCGCCCCAGCCCCTCTGTCTCTTCCGCTCGCCTCCGGCATCCTTCACCGGTCCTTCACCGGAGTTCCGCCCCCAGCCCCTCTGTCTCTCCCACTCGCTCCGGACCGCCGCCGCCAGCCCCTTTGTCTCTCCCGCTCGCTCCGGACCGCCGCCCCCAGCCCCTCTGTCTCTCCGGCTCGCTCCGGACCGCAGCCCGCAGCCCCTCTGTCTCTCCCGCTCGCTCCGGACCAAGGATTAATCCAATTTTGTAAGACCCTCCTTTTCTTTCTTTCAGTGCCCTGTTAGTGTAGTCAAGCATTACGAACATCTACTTGCTGTTCTTAAGTATGTATTTGCATGGTTTTGGATCAACTAAACTTCAGATTTTGTCGCAATTTTTTCAATTTTTGCTAAATAGCTTGAGACATTCTTTTACTATAAAATTGGAAAATGTTTAACTTAGCAATTTCTAAGCTAAATCTGCTAAAATCAATCAAAATTGGAAAATGTAGCAATTTCTTTGGTGATGCACAATTCCGACAAATGAGAAACATTTTTTTTGAGTTTGTAAAGCAAATAAAATATCCAGATTCTGGAATCTATGAAGTGATCCTTATCACATGGGCAAGACATGCATACCTTTCCTAGAGTTATGAAGATAAGTAGAAACTCAATTTTTAATTTTCTCGCTTATAGATTGATCGACTCATCTTTTTCATCCACTTCATGTGGTTCTTAGTTCTTCCTTTTGCCTGGGTTACTTTCAAGATTTATTACTGTACTTTTTATCCAAGTAAATAACAATATTTGAATATTTGGAATTCTTGTTTCTTCTCTGACAGCTTCTTGAAGCGCAAAGTTAAGCTATTATCCATTGTGGATAATGATCTATTTTATAGCTATTACAAAATTGGTTTACAAAATAAAGAAAGTTATTAGAACATATTTGTTTTAATTGTTAGCATGTTCTAGCGTCATAACTGTGTCTTTTTTTTTTGTCCATGTTTGCCCATTTCCAATAATTGTGAGGGTTGATTGAGTTAGGAGACCTTATTAGGATTCATTTTCTGCTTTGATGCATTGCATCGCATTCCAGAAAGAGGATTGATCTTAGACTCCTTTCCACTAAAAGGCTTGGCTTTTTTTTTTTGATGAATGAGAAAACTTTCAAGGTTATGTAGTTTAGTTTTTTCATTCAATTAACTTATATTACTTTTTAATATAGCACTTTTCTAAATGGACTCTTCAAGTTCACGATTGGATAATGAGGGTGAATTTGACGATGATCTAACCCATCAAGATGACCGTCAAAATGGTTAGTTTTTTCACTTTTGTTTGAGTTATAGTTTTTTCTTTATTATTATTCTAGGCTTTTTTATAAACACATTTTGTATACTTTTTTGGATAGATATGGGTGAAAAATTTGAGAAGTCGAAGGATTTAATGACATTTATTTCTGATGAAGAGTTGAATGATGAGGAAGAAAATGTGGTACTACCTGTGGTGTTAAAGGATGATGAGAAAGTTGAAGAGCCGAAAGAATCAATGACATTTAGTTCATTAGACGAAGTCTGCTCTTATTATAGGAAGTATGCTAAGCAAGCTGGGTTTGGTATATCGCAGAGAAGCTCGAGAAAAAAGAAGGGTATAAAAGGTTACGTAATGCTTATATGTACTCGTGGAGGTGCAGAGCGACCTAAAACAAGTGATTGTTCGAAGCCAATTCCAATTTCAAATAAAACAAGGTGTGGTGCTAGGATTTGTGCAAATTTATGTGATGATGGAACGTGGTTTTTGAGTAAAGTTGAGTTGATGCATAATCATTCGTTAAGCCCGGGCAAGGCGAGATTTTTTAGAAGCAATAAGAAAATTAGTGACGCTGCGAAAAGAAGACTTGAGCTAAATGACAGAGCAGGAATACGTTTGTGTAAAAATTTCAATTCATTAGTTGTTGAAAGTGGAGGGTTTGAGAATCTTTCCTTTGGAGAGAGAGATTGTCGGAATTATATTAACAAGGCAAGAGAACTCAATCTTGGTAAAGGTGGTGCTCAAGCACTTTGTGATTACTTCAGAAGAATGCAAAAGCAGAATAGTGGCTTCTACTACGTAATAGATGTGGACGATGATTGTAGGTTAAGAAATGTTTTTTGGGCTGATGCACGGAGTAGGGCAGCGTATGATTTCTTTGGAGATGTTATTACGTTTGACATTTTTCGTTTTTCTTTTAGTTCCCTTTGCATAAGTTCCTTAACTATGGATTTTTTGTTCCTCTTCATTATGGATGGTTGAGCTTTAAATTAGCTGAATTATTGTAAATTTACAATTTGGAGTCACTGATGATTTTAGAAATAAATTTTATTTCTTGTTACTGTTTGTAGGAATATTGACATAGCTTCTATTAGTAAATGCGGTCTTCAAATTTTCATTTCAATTCTTTCTTAGCTACTGGAACACTTATGATGTATCTTGTAGTGATGTGAAATTCTAGATTGTCCCTTGTATTTCTACTAGTAGAACATTTCCTATCAACGTGATGCCAGGAGCAGAATATACCATACTTAGAATTGACTTCAAAACTTCCCCTGGCTCTTTTTGCATGTCTGGACTTTTATTTAGTGGGTGGATCTTTGCATTTTGATCTTAATAGATATAAGCATTTGTTTAGTAGCAAGAAGCTCCAAAATGGGAAAAAGAAAGACAGAATGCTGGGGATGCTGCTGATCAGGTTATCCGGCAAGTTGATAAAATGATTAAAAATAGTGAGTTGCCTTCACGTGATGCTCGGTTGGGCAAGGTAATTACAAAGTAACTGTGCATAACATTGTAGCAATTTCTTATTTATTGGGGGTGTATAACATTGTAGCAATTTCTTATTTATTGGAATAGTCCATTGGTTTCTGGCGCTGATCAGCTAACTCCCAAAAAGGAGGTTCTGGATAAAACCGAGGAAATTGACCCAGTCACAGAGGTTACTCCTTCAGATCCCGCACCTTCCCCTGCTAACAAAGTTGATGAGGACTCAATTGCATTGAAGTTGTCGGATGTTGTGTTCTGCTTTGAAAGAGAAAAGTGAATGTTGTAATAATTCCAATACATGTATATGAAATCATCTTATTTGTTGTTTCAATTTTTTGGAGGCCAGGGTCTGCCCAGCGATGGGTCATGTGTAAAATAGAACAATATATATATATATATATATATATATCAGTACCGGTCCATATTATAAATCCAGATTTCATGTTTGAATAGCTATTGCTTGTATTTATTGTTTTTCAAAAATGATTGCAGCTTGAGCCTTTAACTGATGAGCCTTTGCTTGTATGAATGAAAATAGAGCTTTGTCTGCTACAAAAGGTGGATAGAAACGTGGAAATTAGTGGCAGAATAGGATGCCCCATCTTCTGTTGTTTGTTGAAGAAAATGTATGGTAAGAGAAATCAGGAAAAGACCAATCACCATCCAAGCACTTTTGTCTTTGGTCAAAATCATCATCCTTAGTTGTTTTTTGGTGGAAATAATTCTTGTTTGGTGGAAATAATTCTCCTCCAGATTTAAAGTTGCTAATGCACTTACATATCTACTACTATAGAAAAGAGATGTTAAATAGCATTTAAATAGACGTGTCAATCATAATATATGAGGAAATCCAAGTGGCAAAAGTAAGGTTTCCTTCAACCACTTCTATTCTGAAACTAATAAGAACATAAAATATTTGACAATGACAATTTTTAACCTAACAATGTTTTCATCTTTCATTCTAACATCAAGTAGCTAACTTCAGAACTGCTATAACTACTAAAATAAATTACAATGCCCAAAATGATTACAACTACTGCTGCCCAAAACATCTTTCTATTAAGACCAAACTCCAACCGAAGTCTCTCATATTGTTCGTTGTGTCTTGTTTCAATTAGTTTCTCAAGTCTGTCAATATTGGCCATTGTCATCTTCTCAACTTTCTCAATATCAGCCCGTCTCCCTTCCTCTATGTCTCTCATATGTTCCTCCAATCTCTTCTCATAAGAAGTCATTCGGTTATCAGCCCACATAAAAAAATCACAATCCCCATCTTTCTGCGTTAAAATATAATAGTAAATGTCATAAATTACTAAGGAAAACATAAAGCACAAATAATTTATTTGAAAATTACCTTATACTTTATACAACCGTACCACTTTCTTCCGGGGTTGTCACTAGTCCATGAGTACCTTAAACGTGCATGCACTCCACAGTAACATAATGGATGGGGTATTGACGCATCACTATTTACTGACATTTTTTCGGGCCTACACAAAAAAAATAAAATAACAATAATAATAATAATCTTGCCCTTATAAAAGTTAAGCACATGTTTTATCAAAATATTCTTACAATAAAAAATGTTTTATCAAAATATTCATTTTAAATTATTTGTTAGGGTATTTATAGTGAAAGCAAAACACAAAAACAAAACAAAAGTACAAACTAACATGGCCTATAATGGGCAAACAGGAGGATGGGGAAGTGAAATGTTTTAATGTGAGCATTTACTCTCAGATACAACTTAAAAGTGTGATTAGTGGAAATTAATCTCAATGTTGTCTGCATAAACGACAAATTAAGAACAACCAAGACCTTTTATATATAATGTCAGGAACTCAAACACTGAAAGAGCAGGTCCCTACATGCCATGCCGACAGCACGGCTGAAGCACTCACAACAGAATAATAAGTCCTTACAAATTTATCATGGACGCAATGATGACAGAGAAGAAGTCTACTCACAATGAGAAGAAGTCTTCATCTTCATGAACAATCTGACAATTGAACATTCACCAATAGGAATACTGACTAATTTTTTTTTTTGGAAAGAATATTCTCTAATAGTTTAAGCATGTCAAGCAATTATCTAATAAATCAACTATCATATTGAATGGCATGTATGAGCAGAGGATCTTGCATGCAAAGGAGGCCTATCTGGAAGAATGCCATGGCAATATAAGCACATTCCAACATGATTTTGCAAGAGGCTAACAGACATACCTTTGCTAATGTTCTAGATGCAAGGTTTTCCAGCCTAAGCCTGCTCCAATTTTAGTTGTCTTCAAATCCTAGTCCATTCAAAGAGAACCCAGAACAAAGAAAAAAAAAAAACTAGATCATTGAATGTTGAAAAAGCAAATCGTCCTTTCCTAATGTTATATAAACATACCTTTGCTAATGTTATATAAACATACCTTTATGCATCTGGAAAAATGATATTAGCTAGAATCTGTCAAGGTGTACAAGATCTGGAATTATATTGAAATTGGCAGGATGTGATAGTGCCTTATATATTGTGGGTCAAATTTCTTTCTCATTGCGACTTAAGCAGATAAATTTGTGTACATTGAACTTCTATATCAAGGTTAAGCCCATTTCGCTTATAAACCTCACAGCTGAAACAGTTAAAATCCTGAAAAGGCAATGGATTGTTTTTCTATTGGTACGTCTTGGAGTGTTGTGAGAATTTTTTGTTGTTTACTCTGTAATCAATCGGGTATTGCGTTCCTAGAAATAGGTGTTATTCAGAAAATGGAACGTATTATCTCGGAGCATGGATAATACTACGTGGATCTAAATATTTGATCTTTTAAGTACCCTGCCAGTTCTAACCTGCTGATTGGTTAATTTTTTTTTTTTTTTTTAATCTTGCAGGCAACATGACAAGCTGTCAAAGATGATGAATGTTTCTGGCTACAGAGAAAAGGTTCCTTCCCACATTCATCAAGAGAATGTTGCGAAGCTAAGCTCCCTCATGCAGGAGGTTTTGTCTCTCGAAGAAGCAGGCCAGCACATTGAAGCTCAAGCGTCAGAGAAATGAACAATGAACATGATGATTGATGATTGACTTTGTTATTTGTCGCTATTCTTGGTCCTTGGAACATCACAGGGACCCATTTATGGTCAAAATGAAAGCAAATGGAGGTAACAAAAGAAGAAATTATTGGGTCTGGACGTCGTTGTATTGTTGAAGGCATTTGATACAGCCGCTTGTACGTTATTACTAGTCACGAAGAAAATTTTCGAATGAAATTATAACTGACCATCATTTATTTTCTTTTAACATACCTTTGCTAATGTTATATAAACATACATCTAAAAATCTTTGAAGCAGTTAATCAGTAATCAGGCAGATGAGTAATGGAAATTACAAAAGGGAGAGGTAACGCTCAGATATACTTACCAGATCGGAGCAATCAACCAAAAGTAGACGGAGGGAGCTGGGGAGAGAGGGGCTGGGGGCGGCGGTTTCCGACGGACGGAGCAGGCAGATCCGGCCACAGAGAGAGGGGCTGGGGCCAGCGGTTTCCGACGGACGGAGCAGGCAGATCCGGCGGGAGAGAGAGAGGGGCTGCGGGCGGCGGTTTCCGACGAACGGAGCAGGCAGATCCGGCGGGAGAGAGAGCGGGGCTGGGGGCGGCAGATCCGGCGGGAGAGAGAGCGGGGATGGGGGCGGGAGAGAGAGCGGGGCTGGGGGGGGCAGATCCGGCGGGAGAGACCGCGGGGCTGGGGGCGGCAGATCCGGCGGGAGAGACCGCGGGGCTGGGGGGGGCAGATCCGGCGGGAGAGAGAGCGGGGCTGGGGGCGGCAGATCCGGCGGGAAAGAGAGCGGGGCTGGGGGAGGCAGATCCGGCGGGAGAGAGAGCGGGGCTGGGGGCGGCAGATCCGGCGGGAAAGAGAGCGGGGCTGGGGGAGGCAGATCCGGCGGGAGAGAGAGCGGGGCTGGGGGCGGCAGATCCGGCGGGAGAGAGAGCGGGGCTGGGCTCGGCAGATCCGGCGGGAGAGAGAGCGGGGCTGGGGCCTGCGGTTTCCGACGGGCGGAGGGGCTGGGGACGGGGACTGTACGGAGAGAATTCAGAGAGAGAGAGGGGGGGTGCGTTCGTTCAGCTTTGGGGGAAATGGAATTTTTCATTTCCCCCCAACCGGTTTTGACGAAAAGGCTACTGTGATATTCAAAAAACGAAAAAAAGGTTTAAACTCACTTTCCACGTAAGCTGTTGTAACATTGTTGTAAAATATGTGTACCAGTATCATTTCTCGAACAACTAAATAGCTCTACACTAAATCCTTTTCTAAGCCATGTCAGAAAGTACCGTCCCCATGATCCTTGACATGAGGCAATATGCATGATGGGGCCGTGGGGTGTAGGAAATATTTGCAGCAGAAAAATCTCCAATGAAGGTGTAACACGTGGCAGACAATTATGACAAAATCTGTTAAAAAAAAATGGCAGACACCAAGTGAAAGAAGATTTTTGTCTCCTTCCATAGCACACTACTTTTACTTTCTCTAAGAGTATTCGTTTTGCTTTATACTAACTTAAGCAATAGAGCTATCTCTCACCGGTCTGGCCACTCCGATAAACTCTTTTGTTAAGTCGTTCTTCTCTCCTTGTAACTACTTTCAATTATTATTTCGGCACGTGGTCAATTGTTCTATCAAGGTCCAACCTTGTATACTAACCCTTTGGGGTTATCTCTAACAATTCATACTTTTCATTCCAAAATAAATAAATAAATAAATGTATGGAATGGAAAATAACCATGTTTGGAGGTTAATCAAGTATTCGAAGAGGTTTGAACACCTTATTAAATAAATAAAATTTAAACATTCACTTGTTATCCGCTGATTAGTGTGATATATATTACTTGTTAAAGTTTACATCTTGGTGTATATTTTTTTGGTGTTGGTGCTTTTCTGAACAAAGCACTAGTATGGCTCAAACAATCTATATATGTCTTAATTAATTAGGCGGTGCACATTTTGCTGATTAGTTAGAAATTTCGTTGGTAGCTAGCTAGCTAGCATCCAATTGAAAGCACATAAACAGCGAGATTAACCGTGAGGCCCATGATCATATGTAGCACATAAATGGGCTTCCTGTCGCTGTCAAATGATCGATGTACTGGGTTTTATGATTTCCTATTTGCCGATCGAGAACAAAAAACCCATTTCCTATTTGCTTAGAACAAATACGTGTAATAAGTACTTGCCACTGCCAACCAGACCACTAAAAGCAGCTGCGGTACAATTTGTTATTGATGGAGAGGCAGACATAGCTAGCAATTAGTAGGGAATATATGTTCATCAATCTTGTCATCTTTGTTTTCACTTGTTCGGATGGTGGTAGCTAGATATGTTTTCCATAGGGTACCAAAGAAACAGCAAATTAAAGAAAAGACAGCCTTAAATTTGAGGTAGGATTTGATTTTTCCTTTTCTTTTTTTCGAGCTTCTGTGGTTTTAAAATTTGGATTTATATTGAAAAAAGTTGGTTATGCTCGATCAATTGGAATAATGTCTACATGCAGTAGAAATAAAATGGAATAGTTATTCTAATACTTGTGTTTTTTGCAATTTTAATTTGAATTTGATGGGATTAATTAAAACAATTTCTCAATTATGATTTGAAATGTTGCTTTGGGGTTTTTGTGCTGCTATATATTCTTGTTAATAAGAAATTTTCTGGCCGGGTTAAATAAGTTGTCTCAATGAAATTGGTGTACGTAGGTTGTTTAGTGTTTACTATTAGTTAGATGGCTTAAAGGATGTGTACGTTTTATTTCTTGCCATGAGGATAATAGTCGCATGGTTGGGATCGGATGGTGCTAGAAATTTAATCATAATAAAATTAAGAGAGAGAAATAGATTTTATCTTATTGAGATTAACAAACGTACGTTAGTTTCTCTCTTTGGGAGGTGGTTTTTTAATTTTTCCCTCAAGTTTTTTAATTTCTATTTACTGACCAGTCAAAAGTTAATACGCAAGATAAATTAATCCATGGGTTATAATATAAGAAGATTAATACTACCAAGATAAATTATTATGTATTTTGGCAGCTTAGTTAACTAATATTTTATGCGAAATACTGTAATATAACTAACTAAATAAAATAAATAAACTCAATAATAAACTTATTGAGTGGGAGATATCTAAATTAGCTCTAATGCTCCGTTTCTTTAGGTGTAAAATGATTTCGGTATTTTTCCGGTGTTTGGTATGGGCGAAAATAATGGTCAACCGAAAAATGATTTTCTTTTGACCAAAAATGCTTAATAAATTTCGAAAAATGATTTACGCTTTTTAAAAGCGTAAATTATTTTTCGTAGATGGTAGACGCAGTCGACACTCTTTTAAACAACACAGTTGACCTTTACGTTTAAGCAGTTGACTATCACCAGATTCCGACACCGGTCGGTGCCGGAATCCAACAAATTATGCCGGAATCCGGCGACATCCGGCAACCATCACCCGATTCCGGTGGTGCCGTGCTAGATTCCGACCAGTCTGGCCGAGCGGCCAGGTTTTGGCCGGGGTCCTGGTCGGATTCGGCCGTTCTGGCCGAATCTCAGGCCAGTCTGGCCAGGCCAGAATGGCCGAATACTAGCCGGATCCGGCCGGATACTAGCCTAATCTCCGGCAAGTACGGCCAGAATCCGGCCTTTTTGTGTCAGATTCCCGCAAAAATCGCCGGAATCCGACACAAATGGCCAGATTCCGGCCACTTTTGCCAGAATTTTTATTTGTAAAATATATAAAAAAAATTATATATTATTTTATATTAACATTTTTTATTTTGTGAATAAAATTTAATTTTTTTAAATTAATATGATTAAATTAAAATATAAAAAATATTTGTAATTTTCCGTACGCGCCAAACACCGAAAAATGATTTTGACAGAAAATATTTTTCTGAAAAAATGACTTCTTTGAAAATATTTTACGACATAAATCATTTTACACCGAAACAAACAGAGCATAAATAGAAGAACAGAAATTTCCTACAACATGGTTTGTATGAAATTTCATACAACTCAAATATAAGATTGATATGTGTTCCTTAGCATGTGAGAATTACATGTTTTTCGATAACTAGGCTTTTCACTTGTTTTTTTTAATAGCATTAATAAAAAAACATGTATTTCTCACACGTTTCTATCCTAAGCAGGGACGGAGGGAGGGGGGGCTGGCAGGAGCCATGGCCCCCCCACCCCCCAAATTTCCTTAAAAAAAAAATTTAAAGGTGAGAAAAAAAAATAATCTAAAAAATTAAAAAAATATAAGGTAAAAATAAAAATTTAGTGTACTTGGCCCCTACCAAAAAAAAAAATCCGTCCATTAGCCCCTGCCCATAAGAACTTCTGGCTCCGTCCCTGATCCTAAATGTTTAGAGCTAATTTAGATATCTCACACTCAATGAGTTTATTATTGAGCTTATTTATTTTATTTAGTTAGTTATTAATTATACAATTTAATTAACAATTGGCGCGCAGTTAGATATTTTTGGCAGTTATTCTCAGCACCTTGTATAAACTTATGACTTATGGGATCGATCATTCAGGCCAACAAATGTATCTTATGCAATCCTCACCCTGAGGACCAAATTATTCAGTTACTTTTTCTATTGGTGGGAACTAACTCTGATGAATTCAAAAACGCCTTTTTCCAGCTTTTGCTTTGATCGGAGTTGGAAGCATCGAAAAACCTTTGACGCCACCTTTGATGGAGGTGATAACCGTCTCGACCCCGACTCCGACATACTGGAGTTGAAGTGGGTCAAAAGCTGGAATTGGGAGAGGCTCGAAAACAAATAATAATAAAAAATCTCGTAGAGTAGAAGATATTTTCGTCTCTTCAACCTAAACAACCGAAGAATCAAAATCTTCATCTTCGACAGACGATGACAGAGATTTTTTCTCATCTTCGTCTTCATCTAATGAACAGTTCTTTGTCTTCGAAAAGAAACAACCATGAACCCAAAAAGAACCAAGATGAAGAAGGAAAAATCTAGCTAGAAATGGAGGTGAACGAAGAAGAAGACGTACGTACGTTGAGAGAGAGGGAGAGAGATTCTATGGCATAGTGCAAAGTGCAAACTGAGGGATGATGGGTTAGGGCTTCAGCAAAAATATGTTATGTGTACTCACCAAAACGGTCTCGTTTTGAGTTTAGTTTGCATTTTCTTTTTCTTTTTCTTTTTTTTTAAAAAAAAAGTTTGGTCGATCAAATGGAAAAAGGCCGAAAGTCCTAACCATATTTCGACTTCCGAGCTGACTTTTTTTTTCGGAAATTTTAAAAGGCTTCCGAAATCCGACCTATGAACCATCGAAAGCTAATCGGGCGGGTTGGATTTTAGAATTTTGGTTTTTTGTCCACACCCTAACTTGTTCTTCTCTCTTGTGCCTACTCTAACCATGATATATGGCACTTCCTCGATCTAGGACAGATGCAGTATATATGGCCTGGGTGCACCTGGGAAGCCACAGTGCGCGCTTTGGCTATCTAGGAACTTTTTTAACAAATTAATATTTGTTTTTATGGTAGTTACTTATGTTAGCTGCTGTAGTTTATTGTATTTAGATGGAAAGAACTAATAGAATTGATTGTATGAAATCTACAAGCCCTACGACACTACCAAAAAAAAAAAAACAAATTTTGGACGGTTTAAAACCGTCCAGTATATAGTGTCGCTAAACAAATTTATGGACGGTTTGGGCAAAACCGTCCGGAATTCCAGACGGTTTGACCCAAACCGTCTAGAAACAGTTCTGGACGGTTTAGGAAAAACCGTCTAGACTTTTCCTTCTTTCTTTTTTTTTTCCTTTCCTGTTTCGATTATTTTTTATATTAAAACTAATTAATATGGTCTGAATTAGTTGTTGATATTCGATCAGTTCATACGCCGACCGGCGACAGAGAAGGAAAGAGGCCGGAAGAGAGATCCGGACGACAACGGAGAAAGAGCGAGAGGAAGAAAGATCTGCCACCCACGCACACCGGCCGACGACAGAGAAAGATAGAGGAAGAGAGAACCGGCCGGAATACGTGGTATTCCGGCCGGATCTCTCTCTGTATGCGGCAAGAGAGAGATACGGAGAGTGGGTTTCGGCCGGAAACCCAGACGACTTCGCCAGATCCGGCCGGAAACCCAGACGGCCTGGCCAGATTCGGCCGAAAACCCACGCACACCGGCGTGGGTTTGATAGATCCTACACTCCATCTCCGGCACTCTCTCCCGTTGTCCCGATCCCGCCGTTCCGTCGAGATCTCGTCGCCGGTGTGAATCAATGAACCCAAAAGGAAAGACCCGGCCCTTTAGATTGAAGTGTCGGAGAATAGCATTTTGCTTCACCCTCAAGGTTGTCATTCGGCCGGCTGGGGTTCATCTTCATGAGGGGCTGGGGTTCACATTTGCGGCGTGGGTTCAGAGGGTCTACGCCTTCTTTGCTTGGGGAATATGCTTCATTTTGACATGCTTCTCAATCCACGTCATTTTCTTTAAATGCCTTTAAGCCGTTGATAATGTTTCAATCTACGGCTGAAAAGTTAGGTGCCTATATGTGTCTTTTGAATACTTACGGTCGACCAGTATTAATTTGCATGATATCATCTGGGAGATCAGGATGAGAGTCAATCAATTACAAGGTCTCGACTCCACTTAGGAGAACATATTGTTGAGATTGTGGGGCTTCTATAATTTCGGACGGTTTTAATAAAACCGTCCGTATTTTTAAGGACGGTTTTAGTAAACCGTCTGTATATTTTTTTTCCCGACGGTTTAACCAAAAAACGTCCAGAATTTTTTTTTATAGACTGTTTAAAAAACCGTCTATAAAAAAACCGTCAATAATTCCCTTTTTTTTTGTAGTGTTTTAGGAGCAGCTTGTTGTTTCAGATATGCACCATGTGCCTTGGGTTCTTTTTCTCATTCTTTTCAATGAATATATATTCACGTGTATATTAAATAAATAAAAAATTAGGATTAGATAATTAACTATTCCATAATGTTAAAATTAAGTTCAAGTACTTCAATGTCATTGTCCTCATTAAAATTGTGGGATTATAAGTTAGAGGTCCGACGACGTTTGAATTCTTTAGCAGGGGATTGGAATGATCGTTTGAATTCTTTAGCAGGGGATTGGAATGATCAAGTGGAGTCTTCCTCTGGTAGCCCAACATTTATTTGGGCAGATTGGTTTCAAATATATAGACTCTCTCTAGACAGAA
This sequence comes from Alnus rubra, assembly GCA_028654335.1. Classification (NCBI taxonomy): domain Eukaryota; kingdom Viridiplantae; phylum Streptophyta; class Magnoliopsida; order Fagales; family Betulaceae; genus Alnus; species Alnus rubra. The sequence goes on along the minus strand of JAJPGS010001499.1, from coordinate 3,178,163 downwards.
AATTACTAGGAATTGCAATCTGAAATAATTAAGGAGAGTTGGTGTTCGCACATATATATTTATCTTCTACTTGAAATAAATTTTAAGGAATTTGCTGCCTGATTTGATGCTCTAATTGAAGATATAAACAACACATGAGCTCGTGAGGGAGGACACTCCCTCCCATGCAAATATACCCTTAGTTGTCAAAACAAATATAAACTATAGCTCTCCCAACAACCAACCTTATTACTCTGGGTTTCCTTCAAAATTCTTATTCTGTAAACAATAATTTGGAATTAACAAAATGCCCCAAACAAGAGAAACGCCACACAGGCTTAGAATAAAGTCTATTGCGTCACTCCATTCTATATTATCTCCCTCGAAAAGAAAAAAGAATTGACATCTGATGGCCATGTGCACCTCTGGCGCCACTGCGCCCCAAAACTTCATTTAAACCTCTCTCTCTCTCTCTCTCTCTCTCTCTGTGTGTGTGTGTGTGTGTATGTAACAGTCCTATCCAACTCACGACCTCAAACAAGACAAACCCCTACTAATCACTTCTTACACAAATGGAGTACTTCGTAGAAGCCAAAGCAAACAATCTCACTTTCCCTAATATATACCTTTCTCTTTTCTCTCTTTCCCTTTCACATGCATCGTAGAAAACAAAGAGTCACGTTGAAAGATCCCTCAAATTAATAATTCCAACAATTTTCAATTCGTTGCCTCAAATGGAAAATATTTACTGGGTATGACGTAGTTTCGCTGCAAAACCATTAAAGCCATCAAAATTCAATTAAAAGAAAGGAGAAAAACGACCCTGAATGATCGCCTTAATTGTGTCATGCATGACTTTAGGTACTCCACCTAGGGTTAGGGTTTATAGGGGATTTGAAACTTGTAACTTTCTTCTTTAATTTTAGTTAAGGATATATAGCCTATAGGGTTTTTGATTGAGGACCGGAGTGTATATATATATATATATTGAGGACCGGAGTGTATATATATATATATATAAAACTAATTCATACATACAAAGAAAGAAACAAAAGATGCGTAGATAGCGTTTAACAGTCGTGATGCGATAATATTCTCTTTGTGATTAAAAAGAGGCCCGCGATAGTATCATATGCAATACTTAATTGGATTGATTCCCGGAGTTGGTGGCAGTTTTGGAAGGATTGGGAAGAGAATGGAGAGAGAAAAGTGAGAGAGAGAACACAAGCAAGTGGATTTATGTGGACGAGAATACTGAAAACTGTATCAGGATCTAATGGTGATGATAATAATACAAGAGAAAAGGGAATCGATGTTGGGATATATGTGGCTCTATGTGACTTTGAATAACATAATCTATGTGTGACTTGTGGGTTAGTTTTAGTTGCGAGTCTGATGGAATGTCAGTGAAGTATAGTAGCTCACGAGATTCCATGCAGTTTTTAGTCAGTTTCCTTCACCTCTCAAACCCCACATACATAGCCTAATCTTACTACCTAAACTTCCAAATTATCTCTCTTCCCTTCCCCTCTCTCAATCGCAAGTAAAAGTAATGTTAGTTAGTAAGTTGTTGTACGTATGTAATACAACTTGATGATACGATGATAAAAACCAAACCCACCCTTCAATCAAATGTACACTTGTAAAGAAACAAAAATGAAGGGTCATGTTATTTTAATTATACGATAGTCTATTAAATAGCATTACTTTTTAGACACTCACACACCCATCTTCTCATACATTCCATCCTAACCTAGTTTCTGGACATGCACTGATCATTTGTGACAGATTTAACATTTTTACCACTGCACACATCGGCAGATCTGATCTGATCGAAAGGACTCATATGATCCATTTCAAACCTGAAATCCTAGAGTTACAAATTGAAAATAGAACTTTTCTTTGAAGACGTTGGAATGATCAGATTAAAAGAACTCAACAAGGCAATGACTTAATTGATGGTAACAAAGAGATATATTGCCTGTGAAACCCTAAACTACCATTACATGGTATTGCTTGTCAAATCATGAAAATATAATCGTAAAACTGGCAACAAAGTACAAGGGAAAAGTGAATATATCAAGTGTTGGAACTTGGAAGGAAGAAATCATATCGATCTCTAGTTTAGACTTTCCAAAACACCATTTTGTAATGATCAACTAAAAAAACAAACACGAAGTTATCATTAATTAGTATGATTAAGAACAAGCTGACATATTACATATATATATATATTTGTATTGTTATCATCCTTCTTTTGATGAAGTTTTCATGCTTTATGTGATATACATCGTGTTATTGTTACACCCTGCAAATTCATGAAATCTCAAGAAAGTCGGTTGGTCAAACTCCAAGCAAAGAGGCCTTGACCTCTAGATCAAAGGGAAAACGGAAAAAGCAAAAGGTGGGGAAATCAAACAACAGAAGTTCGTTCATTTTAGCACTGATCAGGTTCAACAGTCATACCTTTTAGGTCGATCGCCAAGCCTGAGCTCAAGATCTAAGTCCTCTATAGAGTTAGGGCTTATTTCAAGTACCTTTGATTGGAGATGTTGGCTATCAACTGATCTTGCCTTTAGGAAGAAAGGTAACGGGGATGCATCACTTCTCCTTCTCTTGCAACTGGCTGTACTCTCCTCCTTACCACCACCTGAAACAGTCTGATGACTTCGGTAGACAACCAAATTCAAGCTCACAGACAAATCATTTGTGACATAATCCCCCTTTGCCCTATACCCTGATTCTAGAACTCTTGAATTCTTCTCTTCTTCCGTTTTCAGATCAGAAATACAATAGTATTTGTTTGACCACAATGGAGGGGAAGAAACAGGGGACCTCTTTTGGTGTTCTTGCACAATAGGAGAAGAATGAAGACGGATACAATTTTCTTGAGTTGGTGGAGCCGCTAAACCCTAGGAGATGATGAGGATGGACATGCCACAATACCAGGATGATGATCAGAAGTATTAGGGTTAGGGTTGTAAACCAAAGTACAAACCTGATGAGATGGGTGCTGAAAGCCCAAAGATGTAAAGGAATTATTCTGGATGGGGTTGTGATGATGATCATTTTGACGGTTATGATGGAGAGTTTCATTGCAGGAACCTGGAGACTGCTTTAGTCTGGCTCTATCTCTCCTGTGGACATTCATATGACCCCCTAAAGCTTGTGCCGACCGGAATTCCCTTCTACAAAAGCTGCAAGAATAAGAGCGTGGAGGCCATATGCACCCTCCTAGAGGACCAGCCGCGTCTTCCGCGAAAGCTTGTTCTTCCCATGAATTATTGTATAAAGGGTTCGTCGTCGGCGCCTGAATATCATGAGATTTCAAACCATGCTTCCTCTTCGCCCACACTCGATACTGTGCTTGTTCCATTGCACCACAAATCTGCTGAGCTTCAAGGAATATGAGGATCTTAAGAAAGAGGAATGTAGAAGTAATGAAGTCAGTCTATGTCAAAGTTGGAAAGTGAAAACTACATGGAGTCTACGAGGCAGAGAGCTGGGCTTAGACGGGTTGCTTAGGGAGTTGTTTGGAAGGTGAAGTGGTGGGTACTCTTCCTTGGCTGTCTTAGTAGTGCTGTAGCTACTTTTTGGGGTTTTGTGGTTGGCTTCCAACGCAGTCAATCAGTCATTGAATTGGGTAGTCCAATTTTTCCTAAATTTTTTTTTCCCCAGAAACTTTCTTTTAGACTGGGGAAGCAACGGTTTATATAATCACCAGTGGGTCCTAAATTCCTAATTAATGAGTCTACCTGTGTGGTGAGGAGTGCTTAAAGACAAACTGCAATAATCTGACTGAAATCTCCTCAGGCAAATACTGCAAAAGAGGTGGCATGATGGTTTAACAGTGCACCATTTGTGGTCACATGTCTCGTTGGGAGACCTATATAACAGTATTATCGTTTACCTATTAGGATATAATTTCCATAAGCTTAATTAACAGTACGTGTCTTCGAGATGATCAATAAATCATTTAGTAAAAATCATATTCTTCCCATCATAGATCTAACTGATCATTTCTTCTATTTGATCCCGGCCAGAAAGTCACTCGTAACGTACGCTAGGAGTAGTGCTTAATTCTGGAATGGTAGAAGCCGATTGGTTTTGTAACGGCAGCCTAATAGCACATGGATGATGGAACAGGTCAAACTTGTTAAATCAGTCCTAAAGCTAGAACTGATAATAAGGGATGTATTAAGTATTTAATTTATTTTCTAACACCTTTTTTCAAGTGCGAAACTTCATAATAAGTGGCCGGGCTATATAACATGTAGGTGAAATATTTTATTAAAATTGATGTGAATGACTGAATCATAATTTGAATTCAAAAATTTTATTCTGATATCATATTAAATCACCACTTATTTTAAAAGTTTAAACTTTTAAAACAAACGATAATTTAGTAAAACTCTATTTGAGTTGGCAGCAGCACATTGTTCAAGAAATTTTTGATTAAAATTTCTTTAATACCCATTAGGCCATTCTTTTTAAGCTAAAAGAAAAAGAAAAAAAGAAATTGGCCCAATGTGACGAAAACGTCTCATATCTATCCTTCCTCAACGGCATGACGAAAGAAAATCAGAATCCGGCCATGAAACATGCATGCATGTCGCATTCTAATTACATGGTAGCTAGTGCGGTTTGATGGTGCAGTTGACTCTTTGATGTCCATCATGTCCATGTAAAACTCAATTAGGAAGGTTTTAAATGAAACCTTAATGATCAGTACTTCTAAGAAGATATATAACATACCTCTTGAAGAATATTTCACTTATGTACCCTTTTAATTTCACCAATTTTTTTGTTAAAAAGCCCAAAATGCTCCCTTTTGTTATAATAAACAAAAAATGAAAATTTTGGCGTGGCTATGGGTGAGTCAAAGGCATTTCTTTTATTTTTTTTATTCTCGATTTGTCAATTTTTTATTTTTATTTTTTTAAAAAAAGGGGGACATTTTGGGCATTTTAAGAAGAGAAAAAGGGGGGGGGGGGGGTGAAACTCAAGGGGCTGAAACATGAAATATAAACATTACAATTTTTAAAATTTGAGGTTATGATTGCAAAACCACTTATACTTTGAAGGGGTGTAAAAGTGAAGTTTCCCAAAAAAAAAAAAAAAATCTAACACAGTCTAAATTATTATTTTAGTTTTTGCATGGTTTTGTATTCTTTTGTCTTCCTTGATTATAAGAAAATATGCATAGTACTTTTTTATTTTTTTAATGTTTACCTAATGATTCTTCAACTTAATTGGTTTAATATATGAAATTATCTCAACTTTTGCAAAACTAATATTTAATATTTTTATTCAAAATTTGCATTGTATATATGGACCATGCTATGGATTACACTAGCGTACGTGTACGTTTGTTGGCACATAACACATAGGCTAATCCATGGGGTGGGGGCGTGGGGATTGGGCACGGGGCATGCATGGGAGCGAGCCAAACAAGCTAACAGCTAAAAATGCATTGTCTAGAGGGAGAAGGGAAAACACACAGAATACCGATATCGATCGAGGAATGTTCTTCTTTGAAAAAGAAGAAGAGAGGAATTACCTGGGATGATTTATTGCTTGTAGAGAAGGAAAGTTTAAAGGGCCGGTCTGAAAGATAATACGTGTTTTGTTCTGAGAGGTCATATATTATATATATATATATATATATATGTATATATGTTCAAGAATTTTTGGGATTCCATGGCCCTCGCGGCCCCTTGTCTCTGCAACTGTACGTGGACACTTTAATTTTCTTACGGTTAAATATATTTTAATACTTTCAAATAACAACTATTTTTTTTATAGAACCCCACAAATTGACATGGTTTGACAATTAGACTCATCAAACTATTAATTTATCGTAGTTAAGACACTACGCTAAAGTCACGCACCTTAGGGGTGTTCATGCGGGCAGATTTAATCTCCTGCATCTGCTATCCGCACATGTAAATGTGGATATATAGCAAAAACCACTATTCGTAAGCGCTGATACGGATAATAGTTTAAGGTTGTGCGGATCTGGATAATAACCACATACGTATACCCTTTATATTCGAAAATAATAAATAGACTCAAAACTAACCACAACCAAACAATTCACCAAATATGTAAAACAATAAAGCAATTAATACAGATATTTGATTACGAAGTAGAAACTCTTTGAACTCAAAGAGAAAAACCACTCTGGGAAAGCCAAAATTAAGAAATCAATTAATACAAAGAAACAACGAATTACAAGATGTTAATACTCACAAAACCGTTGTAGTCGTCATACCATTACAAAAAAAATGACATTTATGGACGGTTTTAAACCGTCCATAAATGGTAAAAAAACCGTCTGGAATAAAGTCCAGACGGTTTTTTGTGGACGGTTTAAAACCGTCTAGAATCTGATATTTTTTTAATATATATATTAATTATTATTATTATTATTATTATTTAATATTTTTTTTGTCCACCAAAAAGCAACTCCGGTCGTCACCGAAAAGCAACTCCGGTCTCCATCGAAAATCATATCCGTTACCACCAAAAATCAGATCCATTACCACCATCCACAATCCAGCCGCACCATACCCCCCACTGAAACCAAGAAACATGAAGCATGCCTTCTTCATGCTTCTTGTTTGCCACGATTTTCTTCCAAAAAAAATTGCATGCCTTCTTCATCTTTCCTTGCATTTTCACTCAGCAACCAAATTAACATGTAAAAAGAAAATAAACGAAGAACATAGCAAAATCTTTTGCTAGATTTTGCCCACCCCGGAACCACCACGGCACCGCCCATCCTGGACCACGCCGCCACCTCCAGCATGTTCGAAACCCATCGCATCCTCTGAAAAACCACACCAAAATCGACTGGCCAAGCCGGTGGTTTTTCAGATCTGTAAAAACCAGATCTAAAAAACCTAAAGATCTGAAAAAAAAAAAATAAATAAATAAATAAAAAATGAGCAGATCTGTAAAAACCAGATCTATAGAAAAACTAGAACCCAAAAAATAAGAACTTTATGAATCTATACAAACCAGATCTCTCGCTCAAGCTGTAGGCTGTAGACCTCGGAGAGCATAAAAATTGGGTGAAATCTGGAATATTGCCCGGAGATTTGAAACGCTGTAATTCACAAAGTAAGACACGAGGAAGCACCGGTTTGGCTGGGAGATTTGAAATCTGGAATATAAAAAAGGCATTTTTATTTGTTGTTAAGTGACTGGGAACTGGCCTGTAGGGACGAGTAGAGACTACTGGTGCGGCATCTTGGAATCAAGGATATAGGGGTATTGAAAAGATAAGGACGGTTTTGTAAAAAACCGTCTATAAATTGCTAGACGGTTTTGCTATTTTTTAGACGGTTTAATCAAACTGTCAATAATAATTTTTTTACAGACGGTTTAAAAAAACCGTCTATGAATTTATAGACGGTTTTTTTCGAAACCGTCTAGAAAATAAAATTTCTAGACGGTTTAATTAAAACCGTCTAGAATTTTATGGACGGTTTAATCAAACCGTCCATAATAAATTTTTTATAGACGGTTTTGAAAAAACCGTCTGCAAATTTGGTTTTCTAGACGGTTTTTAAAACCGTCTAGAAAAAAACCGTCCATAAATGTCATTTTTTTTGTAGTGTACTCTTGAATTATAATAAGTGACTCACTTGTCTGCTTCTCTCCCAGAACCTCTGGAGAGTTTTTCTTCTTGATCTTCCTTAACTGAACTCCAATTGGCTTTAATTGTTTAAGGTTGATGGTTGAACTAAAAATTCTAAGAGAGATACATCATAATTCTATTAAGGTCTAAAACCCTCTCTTAGCACAATGAATTCTATATTGGAATCCTTAAAGAATTTCTGCCTAGAAACCTCTTTAAATAGGCTTAAGAAACCCTAAAATAAGTCAGGAATAGATTTCTGGGCGATAACGTCCGGACAGGTTATTATTGTGTTTAGACACAATGTGAAAAGTAAAACTTTCTGTAACCTCGGTCTGTACAGGCAACCCTACTGTCTGGACATAGTAACAAAACCAAATTTCTCTGTAAGTCATGTCCAGATATAGCTTTTGGCTGTCCGGATACATGTAGAAAATTTAATCTCTCTAGAAGTCATGTCCAAACACGGCTTCTAGCTGTCCGGACATCTAAAGAAAACTTAAATTCTCTAGAAGTTATGTCGATCCAGACACAGCTTTTGGCTGTCTGGACATCTAAAGAAAACTTGAACTCTGAAAGAACTTTGAGACCAATTTCCTCAACAAATAAACAAACGTTTGTCACATGAATGTAGCCAAGATATAAAACTAACAATATCTAATATATTTTTTTCAATATATATATATTTCAATTACGAATGTGTTATATTTAGACAATTTATGTTTTTTATGTTATGAATTTGTAATACTATTTTTTTTTTTAATGTTGGATTTATAATTTATGTTCTCAGTAAATGATAGATAAAAAAACATAAGGGTGTTTCTTGTGAGCATTGATTACCAGAATAGGTGTGTCCTGTGAGCATTGATTACCATAAATATTTTAAAGTCGTATCCATCATCTCATTTTTTTCTCGGTTCTACATATTTTTGGTGTTGCATTATATTTTTAAAACAAGCCTAAAGATTAAAAATCGGTCAAAATTATTTTTAAAAGCATTTAAAATAGGTCCATTACCTATTTGCGGATACGGATATCTAAAAGTGGTATCCGCATTTTGCGGATGCTAGTGCGGATATCCACATGTACACCCTTAACGCATGTGACCACTTTTCTATCAGCCTTCCTATCATACCATTCAGTTTTTAAAAAATTAAACTAATAAAAAAAAATTTTAAAACTTAAAAAAAAATTGTAGAACTTTAATGGTGAGGGTGGCCCTCCTCCAATTGCACTCCTATTTCCATTTTTTACGACCAATGCTAACGGATGGGCTTAATTACGTAGTTTGATATATCTAAATGATACAATTATTAATTCGTAAGGCTTCATAAAAAATGATTGTTAGTTGAGTGGGTTAAGGAATATTTAACTCATTTTCTTATATATATTGATTAACATATGGAGGAGGTTATTTGAAAAAATATAAAAATATTAGAATGAGACTTAATTTGGGTGTTTTGGCCCAAATTAAATGTGCACATACGCATGTAAATTCCTTACGTAATAATAAGCTTAAATAATAGTTGAATAAAGGCCTAAATGGCTAGCTAGTCCTAAATTATTTTAAATTCCAAAGAAGACAAACACTAGTTTAATGAGTGGAAGCTTTGTAATACATGCTATTGTGGTCCATCGAATTAAAGTAATCAATTAAATGTATCATTTTTTTTTGTTGGTGACACTTGTCGATCTTCTCTATCACTCGCGTTAATTAATTAAATTGATCATGCAATAACATTAAGTTCTTAGTAAATTAAGTCGATCTACTGTTGAAAGGAGACTCTTAAACATTCTGAATGGACTGTAGCTCTTGTTTCTTATCTGTGCCTTGCAACTCAAGAAGACGAGGTAGAGAAGGCCAAAAAGACCCGATAGATCGATTAGGCACGTCTTCATTTTGAACAAATTTTATAAAACTAGTTTTCGTACTTTCCTTAGTTTTGTAGACAAAAGCTACAATTAATTAATTTTCAATTTCCTCTCGAGTTAGCGTAATAATGTTGATTCCATAGGCTTTAATTTTAAGAACATTATTCTGACACAAAGACAAGGATATATACGATATATGCCCCAGAGAGAGAGAGAGAAGAAAACAAATAAAACAGAGCAGAAACAAAGCCAAATATATGACTAAAACACGGAACCGAATACCGGTCAAATTGACCCAAAAAAAAAAAAAAAAAAAAAGGAAAACAAATTAATGAAAGTACCTCGCACGCATGTTTTGCGCAGCAAAGTAGGAACGTACGTATAATTAACGGTATAATTAGGAAATGGCCGGCTGCGATCAGGGAGGGGCGCTGCTTCTGTTACGTGGCCACCCTAGGATTACTAAAAGAAGTAAAAAAGAGAAGCAAAAATCACTGTTATTATGTTGCTAATTAATAACTATATATATATATATATATATATATATATATATATATATATAAATATGAGACTAGCTAGCTAGGAATAATGTAGAAATAAGTGTACGTCCCACAGGCTTGACCATGAAGCATGTTTCCGTGGAAGGCATTAATTCCGCGATTGGTCAAAGGAGATTGGGTCTATAAAGACGGTTGCTTTTCATCTTAACCTTGATTTGTCGGGCTTCAAGTTCAATACCTTGTCTATGAAGGCAGTCAATAATATAAATTTCAAAACACAGTCCCCACTTCCTTTCTTTTTTTTCTTTTTTTTTTTTTTTTAAGGAAATGGAATAAAAAACAAGGAGTGGATTCCCTAACAGCAAACACAAACAAAATTACAATGCAAAAAATACAAACAATAAATAAGAAATGGGTCAAAAATGACTCGGTCCTATGCATATTGGTTTAAATTAGACCAAGAAATGGGCCACTCAATGTGATTTTTGAAGCAAGCCAAGAAGTTGAGCCGCTTGAAATCTACAACAATTACCACCGGAAGAAGTTGTTGAAAGAGAAGCACTGTCGTATTCCAACCAAGAGTTACCGAAGAGAGCAACGAACTCCAATTACAAAAGTCTCTACTACTATATTAAACCACTTAGGAACTAGAAGACTATAACCACTACAAAAAAAAAAAAAAAAAAAAAAACAACTGCCTGGAAACGCTGAGGACGGAAAAATCCTTCACAAACCCACACTGAGCCTTCTGCACAAAAATCCTTCTTGTTCTTTTTCTCAAAACCATCAAATATCCGACCTACACATCAAACCCAAAACTTTTCACAAATCAAACCCAAAAATATCACAATCCACATCCAAAAATCATCACAATCCACACCCAAAATAAACACAAAATGTAAATTAAACCTAACAATTCCACTTACCCAAACAAAACAAAAAAAAGATCCAGTACCTGATCTCTCTCTGCATTCTGGCCAAAGATTCGGCCGAGAATGGGTTTCAGCTGGATCTGTCAAACGAGAGAGAGAGAGAGAGAGAGAGAGAGAGAGAGAGAAGCCATCGTCCCGTTCCCATCGTTAAGCCAGGGCAACTTCAAGGTTAGCCAAGCTGTCGTCCCATTCCCGCCGTCCCGATCTTGCCGACCGTCCAGATCCCGTCTTTAGTTGCCGGCCGGAGAGAGAAGAAGAAGAACGAGAGAGAGAGAGAGAGAGAGAGAGAGAAGAGAGATCAAAGAAAAGCAAGAGAGTTTGTCTTTTTAAAAGATGTTTCTAGGGCGTGGATAAATTTTGTGGACTAAAATTACAGATGGTTTTTTATAGATGGTTTTCCATTTCCAGACGAATTAGTTAAAATCGTTTGGAATTTTATGGACGGTTTAATTAAACCATCTCTAAAAAAAATTTACCAACGGTTTAGGAAAAGTTGTCTTCAAATTTTTTTTTTCTAAACGGTTTTCCGTCCATAAATGCCATTTTTTTTTTGTAGTAAACCCTCAAAACACACAAAACAAAAACATATAAAAATACAAATTAAAGCAAACAACATAAACACAACAAAAAACCAAAAAACAGCTGCATTTGCGTTGGTAAGGAATGGCGTGGTGGAGCATGGAATCCACACACGGGCATGTGAGATCTATGTGCAGGCGCGGAGGGAGGCAATGGGAAGCAAAGAGGCCAAGGATGATAGTGATGAGGCACGTCAGTGGGCGCGCGCGGGACTGACGGAGGATGATAGATCTAGCTTGGAAGAACCAAGATATGGACTCCAAGTCCGTCCCGAGTGCAAACCACTGGGAGGAATCGAAGTGGAGGCCATAGGTGGTGGTATGGAGGAGGAGGAGCTGGCATTATGTTTTTTGGAGGAAGAGGAACCAAAAATACATAAAAAGAACAGTAAAAGGGCACGGATAGAGAAGGCTAAAAACAAAGAAGGGATTCCTCCTCCCCTAAAACACTCCTCGGAGGTGGTGGAGTGCCTCACAAAGAGGAGGGGAATCTAGAAAGAAGGGGAGCTTCATTCTCTAAAATAAAGAGGCACCTCATCCCCACTTACCTTGATAGCATTGTGGCTAAATTTGGTCAAATCCACCATTTTTGTGAGGTTTCTTCACTTGTAAAAATTGCTTAATTTTACAAACATAGTTTATGAGGACAAGGTGGAGCCCTAAAGTCATCTAGACTACTACCATTAAGATTTAGGGAAGATTTTAGCTTTTAAGGCAGACTAGACATTTGTGGAGATCATCAGTCAGGTTTGGGGCTTTGATCAGTGGCCCCCTTTTTGAATATGTATAGAGTAGTAGCAATTTAAGGAAGAATACAATATATGCACGTGACAATTATATATAAACGAAGTGAGAGCCCTTCTGTCCGGTCATGGCAGAAAACATGGGTTTTTTGCCCACCAATTACCGGTCGACACGTCAGCTAAAAAAATTAAAACCAAAAAACTGAAATGGTCCTGATGTAGTGAATCGCTTCTCTTCATTCTTTCTTCTTCTGTTCTTTTTCTCTCCTTTCACCGGGACACAGTGAGGCAGAGGGAGAGAGTGGGTTTGAGAGGGGGGAGATCGGGAGAGTGAGATCAGGGGAGAGAGTGAAACAGAGAGAGAGATGATTTCGGAGAGAGAGAGAGGATCCGATCGACGGTGGGCCAGCGCGAAGGAGCAAGTCCGGTTATGGGTCGCACACCGGTGGCTGGAGGTGCGATTTTTGGTGGCCAGAACCGACTTCCGGCGAGGCAGGGACGGTCCGAGAGGGGGAGATCGGGAGAGTGAGATCGGGGGAGAGAGTGAAACAGAGAGAGAGAGGATCCGAGACGGTGGGCCAGCGCCGGAGGAGCAGGTCCGGTTATGGGTCGTCGACCGGTGGCTGGAGGTGCGATTTTCGGTGGCCAGAACCGACTTCCGGCGAGGCTGGGACAGTCCGAGAGGGGGAGATCAGGAGAGTGAGATCGGGGGAGAGAGTGAAACAGAGAGAGAGAGAGATGCTGTCGGAGAGAGAGATGCTTTGCAGACTGAACAGTAATTGGAGGCTTTGAGCTTTGCTTGTGGATTGATTTGAGAAATGGAGGTTTTGCTTGTGTGTGTTTTGTATATTTTCTTTTGGTGTAATATGCTGATGTGTCTGTTTTCTATTAGAGGGCATAAAGGACTTGGTTTCTGCCAAGTCCGAACTGAAGTTATTCCCAAACGAAGTTGTATTTATGTTAAAGCTCGATCTAATGTTTTATTTACAATTTATAAAATGAGTTTGTGGTTTCAAATTTAAAATCAATGAAAATTTTCGTTGTGTTATCTAAGATAATAGTAGTAACGTCATGTGAATGATACTTAATATATTTGGTGTGGACGCTGCATTATGTTTTGGGTTATATCCAAAGTCAACTCAATTAAGGGTGTTCGTAATTCTTCCTGCCATTGATTGCTCTCTAACTGGGTTTTTAGAGTTTTATGATATAATCTTTTAGTTTTGTTTACCTATTTTAACCTAGTTGGTGTGTAGGCTCGTCTGGCTTTTGGCCATCTTTTTTTTTTTTTTTGAGAGGTTTCTTGTGCTTCCCTTGCTATTCTTGTTGAATGCTTTCAATAAATTTTTACTTACCCAAAAAAAAAAAAAGTAGAGATCGATGCTATATATCCATAACTTTTTCTCAATATTTTTCCCCAATTGATATTAATGAAAAATGAGAAAGAAAAAAAAAATCTTTTGATTATAATTTTTTTCTCGATTAATTGATTTATAAAATGAGTCACTCATCTAAATTAAACTGATGAGTAGCTAGCGCCCTTAATAGATAGATATGCTCCATTTTTCATAGCCTAAATCCATTAATTCAAAACAAATTAATATACAAAGACATATATATATACTTCCAGTAAAATTGGTATGTGAATACTTAATACATCTGAGAGTCAAGCTTGTTTGTATTAAAACATATCAGCTGTAAGATTGTCTTGATAGAAGATTAATTGTACTTTAAAATATGGGTTAAATACATTCTAGCCCTCTAAACTACCACCCTTTTTTTGGATGGCCCCTCAAACTACCAATACTTAGATTATGCCCCCAAACTACCACTTTCTAATTTTTTTGCCTTATCCGTCCATTTATGCCGTCAATTCTAAACAGAAATTCGAAAATACCCCTCCTACACTTTGAAATTCCTACAGTTAAAGGAATGGTATTTTCAAGTTTTTGGCCAATTTCTATTAGAATTAACGGCATAAATAGACGGATGATGCCAAAAAATTAAAAAATTGTAGTTTGGAGGGCCAGAATCTAAGCATTGATAGTTTGGGGGGTCATCCGAAGAAAAGATAATAGTTTGTGGGCCTAAAATGTATTTAACCCTTAATATATATATAAAATAATAATATATATACATTATCTCACCTTATTAGCTATTTGTGTAAGTTCGTACTTATACCAAAAAAAAAAAAAAAAAAGTGTAATTTATTTTTCTGAATAAAAATAAGGTCTCTTTCCTTCAATATTTAAAAAACAAAAAACAAAACAATGAAGGGTTGGGGACGCACGCCGGAGACTGGTTGTGACATGAGACTGGCTGACCAAAAAATAGAAGTGATCATTAACACCTACCCCTATAAGAAACAGAAAGATTAACACCCACTAATTAATAATTACTAATGATGATCCATTTTAATTTACTTTCTTTCAACGAGCATCAATCAGAATGTTACTGTTCCTATGAAACGTCAGTTTCTTCGCAGTTTCTCCCGAAACAAACAAAGATTTATCAAATCGGGTAGCTTTCGAGGGTACAAAAGATATAGATAGTTTATCATGTACTTGTCTTATCAATGATAATTATAAAATGCTTTGGTAGATAAGTGTCGGTAATGTCATTATCTTCCAAACTTATTCCATTATTAACAAATAAGGGACAAATTATTTAGGTGAAGGGTGCAACTGGGAATTTATTTTAAATGCCATGCATTTTGGCATATGCACATGCATATATCTTTAATATATATATAGTCTCAATTCGTACGAGTACAAATGTCCAGTACTAATTAAATTACTTGACAAGATCGATAATTCGTAGCTAGCTAGGTTAATTAACATCGATCATAATAGTGTAAAGTATTCTTTTCTAAGCAAATGCCAAATAGCAATAACTTAACGTTTCTTTCTATGTAAGACTTCTAGCTGCGGGGTCTTCTTGTAGAAGAAAACAAAATGGTGGTGGTCTTGAATAATATTTAACATGTCCCTGTGCATGCCCGTTAACCATAAATTCTTCTGTACAGTGTTAAGTGTATATATATGACTATACACAATAAGAAAATTGATTTAGCTTGGGAAATTCCTTCTGTTCCTTGCTTTAATTAAAGTCCTTAGCATTAGTTAGCAAGACTATGATTCAACCATTTGACTGCCCTATATGTAAGATTTTCTTCTAGACCAGGATTAAAACAAAACTAAATAAAAACCAGTCTTCAAGAAAAAGGAAGGATGGTCTACGTACGACCAGTGACGGACCCGATCGACTAGGGGCTCCAAGATTAAATCCCGAGAAATGCTAAAAAAAATTAATTTTTTTTCTAAAATTTGGTCTTCAAATGATTTGTCATAATTTCATTTGATCTATTATTTAAAAAATGTGTCACATTCTCGTATAATTGTAACACGTGTTTAAGAATCAAACTTTGAAAGAAAAATTTGACACCCTATAAACATTTCTTTTAAACATCTTATCTCTTATATAATTTTCTTTTTGCTTTCCTCTTTTCAAAAAACTAATTATTCTCACCTATAATGCAGTGTTAGTAGAACACTAATGTTGGGAACTAATAACAAACATGTTTAAGAGAGAGAGAGAGAAATGTGACGTCCCACGTTGCTAAGATATGAGAATGAATATTTGTTTATATATTTATACACACCCTTCTTGACATAATTTATTTTAAAGCCGTGATAGCTATAAATCTATCAGAACTCGACAATTAAGAGTGTTTCTGAGCGAGTAGTACCGGAATGAGTGACATCCTAAGAAGACTAGTTCGAAAAAACCAAAAACAGACAATATTATATTGTTAAGGTGAGTCGTTACAGGAAATGACATATAATAATACTTTTTTTAATGGAAAAGGTATATAATAATATTTATTTTTTTCATTTTTGTTATTTATTTGAAGAAAAAAAAATGGAAGTCTGTCTTATATATATTTAAAATCTTCGAAAACTCATGTCTTAAATATGCAGAATTGAAAATTGGAGTCTAAAACATAAAATCGCGTAAGCTGGCACATGATGAGGGCCGTAGAATATTTTCTCTTTGAAAAATGTTAGACTTAAAATTGGTTTACAATTCTTTTATAACTTGTTTACGCGGGTAGTATATAATTGAGGGGTTTTAAATTTTGTTACTAGCTGACATGACTCTAATTACATTGTAACGTGTGTTAGCAAGTTTTAAAAGAATTGAAGACCAATTGTAAGTTTAGCATTGGTCTTTCTCTTTTCTTAAATACAATCATTTTTTCACGTATGAAAACCAAATAATCATGTCACAAAATCAATACTATTTTTTCATGTTTTTTAAAAGTACAATTTAATAGTAATTTTAAAAGACGTCTTAAAAAATATGACAAATGAATGTAGATTTTATTAATCTAGTCCTTTTGCATATCCTTGTCAATAGGAGTGTACAAGCAAGGTGGTTATTAACCGAAAATAACAGGTAACCGCTAATAACCACCAACAACCGCTAACCAGAAATAACCGCAAACGGATAACCGGGTACTAGGTATCCGGTTGCGGTTACCGATTATTGCATTTTAAAAAACCGGTGAATAACCGGATAACTACAACCGATTTTTATTATTATATATAATTATAATTTTATATATATTACCAAAATAAAAAAAATAAAAAATAAACCAAAACTTTTGAATGCACACGAAATTAATCGATGTCCATCACATACTATAAGTGGGAGAATCATCACCCAACAACTTGGTCAAGCTATCAAATGGCAGAAAAGCAAGTGAATCTGACCCAATATACTCCCTAACCTCCCCACACTCATCCCATTGGAAATCAACTCCTCCGAGCTAGCTAGGTGTATCCCCTCCATAATAGCAAGACCCGATAATTGGTGGGCTTGCAATCCTCATGTGAACTTCCTTAGCCCCTGACTCCTTTATCAACCTAACAATCTTTGAGGAAGTTGTTCCCCTCACAATTGATTGAGGCATCCACAACCACAACCCTCTTCCCCTCCAACACTGCTCGCACAGGTGACAACTTAAGCTTCACACCAAAGTCACTTATCTTCTGTGATGGTCCAATGAAAGTCCTCCCAAATTTTATTTTTTTTTTGCCAATTTCCTAGAAGATAATTCCCAAAAAAAAAATTAGAAAATTCAACAATATATGAAAACTGATTATCCCGTTAATAATCAGTTTAAAATAACCGGATAATTAACGGTTGATAAAAACCGCAACATTACAGTTATTGAAATAAGAATAACCAAAAAATAATCAATCAAAACTACAATCGGTTATACATCCTCAATTATTAACATTAGTAGATGTAAATGACATCATACTGTGACTATATATAGCTTTTAATGGCTCAGTATACATGTAAATATCTCCATCTCACCTTATTAATTAGTTTTTTTGTGCAAGTTCGTAACTACCAAAAAAAAAAAAAAAAAAAGTATAATTTATTTTTCTGAAAAATATAAGGCCGGCCTCTTTTCTTCATTTCCAAAAAATAAAAAATAAAAAATTGAAGGGCGGCCGGGACTGACGGCGGAGACTGGGTGTGACATGACACTGCCTGGCCATAAAATAGAAGCCATTAATTAACACCTACCCCTATAAGAAATAGAAAGACTAACACCCACCAATAATTACTTTTCATGGTGCATTTTTATTTTCTTTCTTTCAACATAAGTCCATCAGTCAAATGTACTGTTCATATGGAAATACGACCATTTCTTCGCAGCTTCTCTCATAACAAAGAAAGATTTATCAAATTAATTAACCGGGCAGCTTTGGAGGTTAAAAAAGACATAGATAATTACCACGTACTTGTCTTATCAATTACAATTATAAAATGCTTTGATAGAAAAGTGGCCGCAATGTCATTATCTTGGATAGCTTATTCGATTATTCAAACAAATAAGGGACAAATTTAGGTGTGTAAGATCTTAGAGATCGAATTATTGAATATTTTCTTGTATTGTTCATCTACATAGCAATTTAATTATAAAAAAAATGGTTACAATCATATTAAGTAAGATTACACCATAATCGGCTGAAAAATGATAAGGTAACTAGTTAATTCGTTAAGGTGCAGGTTCCTATGTCCTGAAAATTACTTGACAAGATATGTCGTGGGTTATCATAATAATTTATTTAAAGTATTATTGTAGTGTTCTAAGCAAGAACGATTCTTTCTATTAATTGCTTTTTAGTAGGGTGTCCTTGTAGAAGAAAATAAAATGGTTGCACCTTGAATTAAGGTTTGTTATATATATATACATATAACCATTCTTCTGCACATGGTTTGATATGGAAAGCTGGAACTCGTAGAGATTTTTGAATTTGCACAACAAAAAATTTGATTTTTAGCCACTTGCAGTTAGCCACGTGGATTAAGATCATTCACATGGCTAACTGTTAGTCACGTGCAGTTAGCTACGTCGATTACGCGTGGTGAATCCGGTTGATGTTAAATGTATATTTAGAGACGTGACTTTTATATATGTGGTTATTTAGCTACGTGACGTTTAGCCACATGCCACCCCAAGTGGCTAAATGAGATTTTATTTTAAAAAAAATAGGCACTTCTAGTCACGTGTAATTAAAGCCACGTAGCTAAATTTTTTTAATCTTTTTTTTAAAAAAAAAAAAGAGAAAAAAAAAAAACAGAATATATGTTCTTTTTTTTTCTCCCAATATCGTATATATACGATATTTTCGACGTACATCCAGGCCGAGACCGGCAATCACCCAGTTGCTGGATTCGAACCCATCAAACCAAAAATATAAAAACCCAAAATGGGAAAAATCTAATTACGTACATTAGATTCAAAAAACCAAAACAACAAAAATCTAGTCACTGGAAATCAAACCAAAAAAGAAAACCAATTCGCGGCCATCAAACCTAAACAACGAAAACCCAGTCGCCCACTCGCTGGAAATCATCAAACCAAAACAACAAAAACCCAAAATTAGATTCAAAATCTGGCCGGTCCTCCGATCCCTGCATCACCGAAACATCAATGGATAAGAGAGAGAGATCAGCACAAGAGAGAGAGGGTAAGAGAGATAGAGAGATGGTCAACAAAGATCCGCGGCCGGGGAGCGTGAGTCGGCCGGATCTCCTCCATCTCTAAGAGTCGGTTGATCTCGATCTCTACCTCTCTGAGTCGCCCGATCTCTTTGCGTGGTGGCGTGCTGCCGAGTCGATGGGGGTGAGTGGTCGACGAGAGAGAGAAGAGAGTGAGAGTGAGAGTGAGACGGAATATCAAAGATCGACGAGAGAGAAGAGAGCTTTGGGGTGAGTAGTTGACGAGAGAGAGATAGCA
This sequence comes from Alnus rubra, assembly GCA_028654335.1. Taxonomy (NCBI): domain Eukaryota; kingdom Viridiplantae; phylum Streptophyta; class Magnoliopsida; order Fagales; family Betulaceae; genus Alnus; species Alnus rubra. Next base: position 3,158,593 of record JAJPGS010001499.1, on the reverse strand, counting down.
ACTTTTTAGGAAGAAAAGGCAAAAATTGAAAAAATTAATTGCAAAGTCAAATTTGAAATCTAAATATTAGTGCGAGCGGGATTTCGTGTCCTGCGCGTTCACACCGATTTTTTAATTAATTTTTTGTCTCTATATAAGCAAATAGAGACGTGTGTCATTTTCTATGTGGCTAATTGGCCACGTGGCAAATAACCCACGTGGCTAGAATTTTAATCTGTCAAAAAAAAAAGATTTTAATAAATTAGCCACGTAGAATATATATAAAACCACGTGACCAATTGGGGACGTGGCCATTACACCACGTGGCTAATTTATTAAAATTTTCAAAAACAAAAAAAAAAAATTGAAAAAATTTCAATTCCTAAAAAAATTGAAAAAATTTCAATTTCTGAAAAAATTTGAACATTTTAGCCACGTGGCTTATGTACCACGTGGCTAATTGGTGAAATGGAAATAATCCAAGTGGCTAATTGGCAACATGGAAAAAATCCATGTGACTAGTTACCTGCATAAACATTTTGCCACGTGGAAAAAATCCACGTGGCGAAATAACGACGTGAAAAATCTACCATGTAACGAAATTGCCATATGGCTACAATACAGGGTACTGTAGCCACGTGGCTAAATTGCAAGTTTTTTGTAGTGTTGGGGCGATAGATGGATTCTGACTCTTACTTCCTTCCTAATCCAAATCCCTCACTGTATTCTCAGTGAAGATGCAAAAGTGGCAAACTTGATTGATCCATATACAAATGGTTGGAACCTCCAGTTGATTGTTGAAGTCTTTACGGTGGAGGAAGCCAGGGTTATATCCTCTATCCCTCTTAGCCCGCTACAACCTAATGACCTTATGATTTGGAGATTTACCTTAAATGGGCAATTCACTGTTCGGAGTTCATACCACATGAAAAAAGGGATACAGACGTCCAATAAGGGAGAGAGTTCATGCTCAAGACAAAATGAGGAGCTACGGAGGACTATTTGTCAACTCAGAGTGCCTAATGCAATGAAGATGTTTCTTTGGAGAGCTTGCAACAACCTCCTTCCTACAAAAGAGAATTTATTTCAAAGGATGATAGTTTCAGCTGATATGTTATGCCCTATTTGTAGTTGGGAAACGAAATCAGTTTTGCATATCCTATGAAGTTGTATTTCAGCTCAAGATGTTTGGGCTTGTAGCCCAATGGAGTTCCCGAAAAGCAGTGCCATGGGCGAGAATTTTATCCAAATATTTAATTATACGAGGATGCAATGCAATAAGGAAGAATTGGAGCTACTGGCAGTTCTTGCACGTAAAAAGGATTTGGTTTCGAAGGAATTCTGTGGTGCATGATGGCGAACTTACACATTCGAACCAGGTTTTCCAGGAGGCCTCAACTCAGATTTGTGAGTTCAGAAGATATAATGTCCCAAATAGGGAAGTTTCTATGACTACTCCAGAGTCATCCCCAGCACTTTGGCAAATTGTCAGGGATATTAACACGGAGCTACCTCAATTGAGTAGATATGGGCATCTTGTAAATGATATAAGAAAAGTTCTGCTTTCCTTGCGTTCTTTTAAGGTAGTACATGTTAAGAGGGATGCAAATGAAGCAGCTCACAACCTAACTAAGGAGGCTGTTACCCATGTCATAAATTTAATTTGGTTGGAAGACATTCCTCCAATAATCTATGATATTATTTGTAGGAAATGTTCTATCCCTTTCTGTTGAGTTTTAGCTCAATTGAGTTCTATCAATTAGAAGAGAATTTGTTTTTTTAAAATAAATAAATAAATAAGAAAATTAATTGACTCTGATTCATCCATTTGACTGCCCTAATTAAGATTTTGTACAAGATCAGGATTAAACCAAAATTAAATACCATTTAATTCTATGTAATGTCATGTTTTAATTCTCAAGTTTGATTTTTAGAGTTAAAAGAATAGCATGGGATTGGGATATGTCTTATTCAAATCTTACTTGGATAGGTGGCTAGGCCCAGTCGTAAGTTGATACATGGCCCATTACAAAGACTCGAGGAATCATTTATGGTGAAAGTGGCCCAAATATGTTAACTAAATACATGGCCCATGGGTATGCGTATCCTGTTTTGGACACAACTGCACTTCAGCTACTTCTCTACTACTATGCCCTCTCCGGTCAAGCCCCTTTGAACATAACATAACCTCCGCATACAGTTTTTTTTTTTTTTTTTTTTTTTATTCCTTACAAATAATAATAATAATAATAATAAAAGATAAATGTAAAATTGGTCTACGTGGTTTAGGGTTTTGAAAAAGAGAAATGGGGGTGGTCGAACCACCGATAATATTGACTGTTTTTGAGATTTTTGTTGGAGTCTCTCCCCTCCTTGTTACGGTTAAGGTAAACCAAAGGCAATGAGCGCGAAACCTACATTTCAACCACATAAACAAGCAACAACACTTTCAAGTTTCAAACTCAAACGAAGTTCCAATCATTTTTGAATTTTTGTAGTTGAAGTTGTCGGTGTCTGCCCGACTTGAGACCTCGGAGCACGGGTCCATTTAAAAGGAAAATCTAGCTTCCGACCTCTATTTTGTGGAAAGTTAAAGAGAGTGCATTTCTAACTTGATCAGGCTGTATCTACCCCTAAGATAAAAGGATTGGAACTACAACAATTAGTTGTTGTTCAAATTGTTAGCAATTTGAACGGCTATTACAAGAGAGTCCATATGAGACTAAGCTTCTATTATAGATAATTAAACAATTCAAAATTTATTTTTCAGGGTTTCAAGGATGTGAAGTCTGAGCAACTTACTTTTATGCCCTTGCTTCCGATTACACGTTACCTATATGGTACTATTATTGCATTAATTTAATGTTTTAGGATCATTAATTTATATTACTGTCTTCATCAAGAACAACAAATTCATAGCATGTTTCTTTAGAACAACTGATTAATTCAAAAATTACTTTTCTACATTTTGAACTACTGTAAAGGACCATTTAGCTACAAGTGGTAGAACGTTAAGTTTATTAATTATAATTCACTTATATATGGATAATGCATTTTTAATTGTTGAAATTCCTACGAGTCCATTAAATAAAATTTTGTAGCATGTTTGGGAAATGATAATCTTTTAAGCTGTTGAGGATCAGTCTTTCGTTCATTGAAATTTCTTTTTTCTTTTATTTATTTATTTATTTAATCCAAGGAATCAACGTAAACCTACATTTATTTCTCTTCCTCTAGAATTTTTTTGTGCCATTGTCAACGTCTTCTATAAAGCTGTGAAAAAAAAAACCGTACGTAGAATACCGAGTGAAAAGACTTTTGCATGTGAAAATAAAAATAAAAAATGAAAAAACATTAGCAAAATACATGTGCGTTTGATTTTTTGGTAAAAAGTAAAAAGCATGCCCAAGGCGTTCTCAAACAAGCCCCCTAAAGTTGATTGAGGTTGTTCTATTTGGCATCCTCCAACTTGAAACATGATCATATGAAATAGAAATGATCAATTTTATAGTCCAAATTAAATTTCATAAAATTTAACGATATATATATATTGTCAATTATTCGGAAATATTCCCAATAATAAATAAATGGGCTTATCAAATCCAGGTAAGCTCATAAAGACCGACTAAGCCTAAAGCCCATCATGATACAATCTCGATAGACACCAAAAATATCTAGGAAGTATTAAATCCCGGGATACCAACAGTTTGAAAGCATCAAATCTCGATATACATGAATCTATACAATGGAGACGCGGATCTCGAATATGGTGGTAGAAATATCTCGGAATCAGTGAATCAACCCCTACTCAATGTAGAACAAGAGTCGAAGCCTTGTCTATAAATAAGTGAAAACTACAAGGTATGAGACAAATGAATTATTGATAATTTACACTTGATATAAACTCTTCCCAAAATACTGACTTAAACATCAGAGTGGGTTATAGCTGGCACTCTCAACGAGCTTTTTTGTTGATATTTATTATTTTGCAACGGTCGATGAAGGATTTTGCCAAAACTTATGTCACCATACCGAAAACTATACTAACACCTACATTAACATGTCATTTAAAATTTTTAGATAATGTGGCGCCATCTATATAGTTCATTTAATGCTACAAATCACATTTGTGTCTTCCTTTTATCTCATCAAAATTGATGTGGTTCTTAAAATTACAATTGGATCAAAATTTAATAGTGATCATCATAAATTCAATGGTGATTTTAAGAGTCATTTCATCCCCTCCGCCTCGAGTTAGTGGTGTACATGGGCCAGGCCAGAACAAAATTCTGGAATTACATCAATGATGGAGAAATTTTTGTGGCTCAATTCTTGGTCCCTTCCTTTTTATCATCTTTTCAACTAGTTTCATCTCATTTGGAATGATAGTTTTATTGTCAAAAAATTTTCTTTTAATATTTCACGGGTAGCAACGGACATGCATGTTTGAGAATAGTAACAATGGAATGAGTTTTACAAAGTTATAGAGATTTTGTTCAAAGTAAATGAAAATGGTTTAGTAAATCAGTGTATTGGAAAAAGACAGATGTAGATTTGAAGAGTCGCACGCCTGACAAAGTTCAATTTCCTAAGGATGTGTGGCCAAAGATAACGTGAAATAGAGATTCATTTCAATATAACTAGATGGCATTAGAAAAGTCTAGAAGATATGTATTTCATTTGTTGTGTTGCGTTTAGCATAATGTGTTTTGTGTAGAATATAGTGTGTTTTGTATAACAGTTAGTGGGCTATTGTGTTAGTTAGAGTGGATTGTTCTAACAAAATGAGCAAGAAAATATTAGTTTTAAGAGCCATGTCATTCAAGTAAAATCTTGCGAGAATATCAAGAAACACACAATTCATCTAACTCAAATTTCTCAATTTTAGTACAGAAACAGAAATCTTTTTTTTTTTTTTAATATATATATATTTCATTTTCTGAATCTTTAGATAGCGGTTTTCTTTACTTTTTTTTTTTTTCCAAAAAACTCTTTTTAATTTTGCTTATTAATTTTTAATTTGAATGGAATAATAAAAATATCAAAATTGGGTTATGTTTAATTTACTTAAAATTTGCCTTAATATATATATTCATACTTTAACCCCTACTTAAGGAAAAAATTTATTTGGCCCCCTCCCATTAAAATATCTGACTCCGTCCCTTAATAACATCATAGCGTGGGCTTGAGTCTAGTGTAGGGTAACAGAAAACGAGGATTTTAGACTGTATATATATACTTGGTTGTCCATATGTCGAAGGGTTCAATTTACATAGGATTAGCTGTTTTGGAGAGCCTTCTCAGTATCTGCTAAACGTTCTACCATCCATCATCAAATTATTTATTTATTATTATTATTATTTTTTTCTTCTGGACCACTAATATGTTATAATTATAGTGGTCCGGCCGTTCAATAATTTACCTGAAATTTTCAAGAGCTTCGATATTGGATGACATCATGTCTTGTCCATAGTTGTTATCGAATGATCGTTAAAGATAATTGGCCGATTCCGGATGGCAAAATAGGCAAATAGGACAACCCGCCCCGGGATAGTGAAAGCTCAACCCACTTTGCATGGGGCTTCCTTTTTAATTTTCCAAGTGCCGGCATTTTTATCATTTTCTGCTTTGCCTTTATTCTCTCATCCTCTTAATTTCGCTTCAAATGGATGTCTAGGCTAGGTTACTTTTTCATGCATTTATTAGTATATATGTTATCATATATATTATTTAAAAGAGAAATGCTATTTCTCTGACTCTTATCCAATTCTAACAAATTTTTTTTAAAAAAAATAATCATTGAATTTATAGGATATACATTTAAGAAAACATATCCAATCATTAGTTTAAAAAAAAAATGGGATGAAAATTAGACAGCAGTTAAAGAAGTAGCAGGTCTCTATTTAAAAATTTAGAAAATATGACACCATGAACACCGGCGTGTCGTGTTGTTTATTATTAAAAAAAAAAAAAAAAAAAAAAACTTCTCTGACTATAGTATTCTTCATCTGTTTAGGTCTATTCATATTGTACTCGAGCAAGAGTAGCATAAATTTTCGGCATTTTGACTTGTTTTGGAACTAACCCTATTTTGGATGGGATATTGTAGAGTAAAGAAATGTAAAAAGATTGGGACGTTTGGGGGAGTTAATTTAAGGGAAAGGAACGTCCTGGTGGAGTTAATAGAAATTCTGAAACTCAGTTTTAAATGCTTGTGGCTCAAATTAGGCTAAAATCATAAATTAAATCTAACAAGTAAAATGTCTTTTTCACTAGAAAAAAAATATACAAGTAATTTTTTTTGGTCTTTCTATTTTTCTTTGTTTAGACATTTAAATAATAAAGAAAGAAAGAACAAACAAACACAGCGTTGGTGCACGTCGTAAGAATAGTACATGCTTATAATATATATAATTTGCCTATTATTAACTTTTTGAAAGGAAGAAGAGGAGAAGCAGAAAACAATCATGGCGGAGGCAGAGCAGAGTTTCAACGGCCAAAGATGGTCTCTTAAGGGCATGACCGCCCTCGTCACTGGCGGAACCAGAGGCATTGGGTTAGCTTAGACATCCATCCATCCATGCACATCTTTCTCTGTAACTTGTTTTTTTTTTTTCTTCTTCATTATTATGTGAACCAATTATATATATTTATTCGGATCAGATATGCCATAGTAGAAGAGCTAGCTGGATTTGGGGCGGCAGTGCACATTTGTTCCCGTAACCAGACAGAGATCAATGAGAGGGTTGGAGAATGGGAAAGAAAAGGGTTCAAAGTAAGCGGTTCAGTTTGTGACCTCAGTTCAAGAGCCGAGCGGGAGAAGCTGATTCAGACTGTGTCCTCTGTTTTTGATGGCAAGCTCAACATCCTTGTAAGTTTCCCTACCAAAAACTCTGCTCTCTTTCTCCTTTCATAATTATCTTGTGTATTTTTCTTTTTATCCTATTTTTTTATTTTTTTATTTATTTTTTGTGTAAAAATACTAGATGTTAGCTGACTAAGCAAATAGAAAAGATTTAAGATTTATGAGGGTGTTTGATAATGATTTTTAGGAGGATTTTTTTTTTGGTTTAAAAAAACATTTTCACATGACATAAAAATGAAAGTAATTTTTTAATTTTGTTAGTACAATTTTCAGTATGATGACGTGTCATCTCAAAATACACTCTCTCTACCACCTACAAGACAAAAAAATTAAACATAGGAAGGAACTTGTTGGGTGTGCCGACAAAGTCTCACTCCAATGCTAAAGTCAGATTCTTATAAACAAAATATAGAGAATATGAGAGCACACGAGAGATGGGAGAGATTTGATACCTAGGGTTGTGGCCTATTTATATGCATGTAGTTTTGGTATACTGAGAATGGCATTCGATTAGGAATCTGATCCCAAATCGTGTGGGATTAGAACTCATCCTTTGGGGAGTCCTGTGACTCCTGTTCGACAAGGACTACTCTTTAGTTAAGTTCAAACAGGTCTTTTATCCCATACCGTGTGGGAGAAGAAGTAAATCCCGAAGAATCCGAGATTGAGTCCTTCTAGTGCCTTTCCAAGGATTATAGATCAAATCTCTCATAACTCCTTGCGATAATTTTGGGATAAGAATCCCAACATATGTCATCACAATCACCTCGTCGTAGTCTTGAGAAATTCGGTCCCAAAACTATCTGGATATGTGCATTCCGTATGGATTCTTTTCATATTCTCGGGACAGTGATGTCCCAAGACTCACAAGTTATATTTATCCCCGATCCTGGCAATTTAGGGATATTCACAAGTTTCTCTAAGGAGTATTCGAGGTCATTCTCAGCCAAATCCAAAGCATTTATAATTACTCGAATCTTCAATGGCCTTTGACGAAGTATTACTCGTTTTTGGGTTTGATGGACCAAATGGGCCCACAAGCCCTGTTGTGGGCATGTATGAGCTTTGGGAATGATAATTTTTCTGACAAGGTTTTTTTTTTATGTTTCTTTTTTTTTCTCGGTGAGAAAATTTTTGTGTTAATATTTTAACTCTTTTGGGATAGAAGGAAAAAGAAAATAAAAAAAAAGAGTTGCCAAAAAAAGCCCATCGATATCTTTCTTACTAACAATTTACTTGGTTAGCACCAAGAAAGGTTACTAAAAGGTTTATGAGGGTGAATGATTATTATTTAATGTTTTGATGTCCGGTTGGGGTCAATCGTAGTTGAATCATGACATCATAAATGTTAAATAATTTGTTATTCTAAAAGCTTAAGACCAATTTTATTTTATTAATATTTTAATACTTTTCATAACATGGTGGATTTAAAATCTCATTTAATAAATGAGGTTCAACATTTACAACTTAATTAAAATGAAAAGTAAATTACGGAAATAATATTCGAACTATTGCTCTCCTACTATATTAAATTACCACTTGTCTTAAAACTTTAAGCTTATGCTTATAAGAAATTTTGTATTTAATCATTTAATTATTATTCTAACAATAAATATAGTAAAACTATTATATTTATAAAACCATGACTAAATTGGTTTAGTTGCTCATACTTATCTTCTTCTTTTTTTTCTTTTGTTTTCTTTCATTTTTTTTTTTAATCTAGTAGTAATAGCCATTTCACAATTGTACAGTAGCCCTACACCCAGACATACCGGTAAGACTCTCACATTATAGGAAGAGATGCGGTCCATTTACAGTCATAATTCAGCATAGATTACAAAATGGAAATTGCATTAATATCTTCTTCCTAGCATATATAGAATCAAAAGAAGCAATTAAATTCGATCATGCATAGAGGTTGAATTAATCCAAACACGATTCTCACCCAAAATAGAAGATGAAATTATACATGGAAAATGGGAGCATATATCGGAAATGAGTAATTTTAAATGTCATCCCATGCATTGTCCCTTTGTCGATCTCCCAATTAAAATTAATATGAATTTTATAATCAAGTAATGTTACGTGTCACCTCATGCCCTTTTAGTTTTCCTTAACAATTTATGTGGCTTTTAAAATTAATTTTGGAAATGGAAAATTAATAACAACTTCAGAATCAGGCCAGGTGGATTATATAATTCATCAAAAAAAAAAAAAGGTGGATTATATCACAAAGTTAGACCGTTGGAAGGACATACGTACCAAAACCACATTATTATTCATTCTGACTTGAGTGCTAATTAAGCGCATTGTATTTTACGACAATGAGAATGTATACAAAGTGTTCGGTATTAATACAAAGAGATGAGGGAGATTATGCACCGTCCAAAGAACCCAAAAAGGCCGGAAATCGAACCAGATTATAATCTGGGGTTGTTGCCTGGTGGAGAAGCACCATCAGCAGGATTGTGTACCATAGAGGATTTGGAGACAGTCCTTGAGGATATGGCGTGAATTGTGGAGGCGCCGGCAGCAGAGATCACGCTAACAGCTGCTAATGCAAGTTGGTCCTATAGGAATTCAAACCAAGTTAAATTTAAACGTGTTGTGTTTTAGGAAAGAAAAATGATGGAGCATAACAACATGTTGACGTAGCAATGCCACATCAGCCTTCTAAAAAAATTATTGATGTGGAAGTGTAATGTGACATTGTCATGTCAGCTCAAAAAAAATTTGTCCAGCTAGCCATTTTCATGGGCATTCAACCAGCCACCCACCATGACTCGATAGTGGTTGCAGCCACCAGATTTGACTGATCTAGTGGTTTGACCACCTTCGTGTGGTGGTTGAGGGTGGCACGGACTAGAAGGATCGGAGGCGGGTGCAAATTTTTTTCTACCATGCCAAAGGATAAATACGAATTACGTTAGCTAGGTATATATATTTATGAGTTGTCTTAATGTTATTGGTTGGTTGTAAACCTGTTATATATTATGTTGAAAAACATATATAGCATCGATGCAATATATTTGGTTTCATATATAGAGTTGTAAAGTTATCCTGCGTACGTTGTTTAATAAGAAGTGCTACAAGCTAGCAACCTAGCTAGCTAGCCCGTGGTTTGGGTTAATTTTCTCCAAAATTATTTGTGATTTTTTGATGCGTTAAGTGTGATTTTTTGATGCGTTAAGTGTGTTATTTTGAATTGTTCAGTTCTCATTAGGCTTAAGCTTAAGCTATCTCCTAGATCGATTACCAGTCATTCTTTCCTCTTATCTTTTGATCGAAGATCAGATTATTGCTTTGTGGTGTCTGTGCTCTTCTGAGGCTGATTTAATTTGCTGCCTTAGGTAAACAATGCTGCAACAGTGAGGCTCAAAGAAGCTACAGAGCATACTTTTGAAGATTACTCGACTATAATGAGTACCAATATTGAGTCTCCTACCATCTTTGTCAGCTTGCACACCCACTTTTGAAGGCATCAGGAGTTGGAAGTATTGTATTCATATCCTCCGTCGCTGGTGTGATAGCTCTACCTTATGTGTCTGGCTATGCAGCATCCAAAGGCACGTTTTTGATTCATGATATATATGGGAGCGAGGAAAAAAAAAAGAGCATGTTCTTGTTCTCGTAACTTCTAATCTCTCTATCCTTGCTAATTTTCAGGTGCAATCAACCAAATAACGAAGAATTTTGCATGTGAATGGGCAAAGGACAATATTCGCACCAACACTGTTGCCCCGTGGGGTGTCAAAACAACAATTACACCACCTGTAATATCTCTCATCCTTCCCACGACGCTACCAAAAATAAAAAGGAGTTTAGTGTCGTTTATGGCCCAAAAAATGACTCCATTTAATTTGTGTCGTTTGGTAAATGACGCTAAACATAGGACTGAGAATCTAGAATAGCATTGTTAATTTATTGTTTAAACAACGTTAATTAACGTTGATTGAGCTCAAATGAGACTAAACTGTTAATGTCGTTCGTACAGTGAAACGACACTGTCAGAATAGTATCGTTTATGGTTTAAATGACACTAAATTCAAATTTTTTAATATCGTTTACTGTTTAAACACGTTAATCAGTGTTTACTGTTCAAATTAGTGTCGTTTGAACAGTAAATGACGCTATTTAGTACCATTTTGAACAAGCGACGACACTAAATAGCATTTTTTTGTAGTGCAATATGTGAATTCCATTATTATGTTCGATGTAAATACATTAAAATGATTAAGGTTTCTCCAAGAGTATGCCATTTCTCGAGACATATACGATTAAGCTTTAGCAGAATGATTAAATTGTCAAACCTCATTTTGCCTCAGGATGATCCACATGCAAAAGGTCTCGGGCCGCTCATCGCTCGAACTCCCATCTGTCGTCTTGGAGAGCCTAATGAGATTTCATCAGTGGTGGCATTCCTCTGCCTTCCTGCAGCTTCATACATCACTGGCCAAATAATATGTGTTGATGGGGGATACACAGTGACTGGTTTCTAGCCGGCCGGCCAACTCAATATATGAGTTATCAAGCAGCAAGCTCTCGCGCGTGAGTAGATCATATAATATTTGAAGTTTGTTGCATGCGTTCGAAATTTTCTGCAAATGGCCCTCAATAGATCATATAATATTTGTATATTTTATATTGCCAATAAGGTATGGTTGATGTGATCAGTAAGGCCCATCAATTCGTATGATCAATGCGATAATATGACTAGGCCATTGATACATTTCTAAAAGCATGGTTTTTTTATTAGGCTAAATCCTATGTGTGGAAACCAATTTAAAGACTCTTTTAATTCCATTTTATTAATTATGATGGGCCAATATGTATGAAATTATGGCTTTATAAGTATGTGTTTGAAGTCCCCACCCCAAACCCTAGCACTTGCTGATATATATTTCATCACTGTGTAATACACCTGAAAGACAAGTGAAGAGTCAGTACACTACAAATAAAAAATTACAAAAAAAAAAAAAAAAAACACTTTAGAGTCGCTTGATCGAATAGTGTCATTTATGTCTAAAAAAACAACACTATTCGTTTAGCGCTATTTGAATAGTGTCCTTCGCTAAACGGCACTAGACATAGGATCGAGAATCAGGAATAGCGCCGTTTACTATTTAAAAAGGGCTAGAAAACTCTTTTGATATGTTCTGATTTAATTATTTTATATGTTCTTCCTTTATTATTGTTATTATTTTTCTCTTTACCAACTATAGATAAATGATGTAGGAAGCAAAATAATGTATGAGATAAAAATTTCATGGCAAAAGGAGTAGCAAGTGTGATATGAATAATATTGTTTAACTATAGATAATGCTTTTTTGTATTTACTAGAAGCATAAATTGTAATTTCAAGACTCAAAACACTTATTACCTCATATGCAGATAGTGGAACTGTTAGAGAATATATTCTCCATATATTGAGGGATTTGGTTTGAGAAATATATTGTAATTATAATCAATCAAATCTGATTGATTGATTTAATTGATTTATTTGTAGCAGATTTGATGGTAATTAAATCATTTGATTGATTACCATACTTATATATTTAAACCTTCATATAAATAGGAGTCTATTGTATTGTGAAAACATCAATTAAAATAAGAGTAAAATGTAATCATTTAGCTTTATCTTGTGGACGTAGGTCATAAACCGAACCACATAAAATCACTCATATTTATTTCATATGATGAAGACACATAACCACTTTCACCTTTAGATGGACAGACTCCTCCACAAGCAGGCACACCCAAACCCTTCGTATGGTCAAGTTAGGAAAAGGATAAATCTGGTGGAAGATAGATATATCGAAAAGAGAGAGAAATTATACATTGGTTTCTTTTATAGGGTTCCTCCAGCCTTCTGGCGTCTTCCAAGAACTGGTGACTTGGCACCTTACGTCCCTTTTTCTCTCTCGAGGCCGGGCGTTAGAACGGCCAATGCAGCGTGTGGAGGGAATCTGGATGACGTGAGCTTTGGTGGCCGAAAGATAGATATATTCAAAAGAGAGAGAAAAATTATGTTGGGTCATGAATCTCTTAGGCAGGATGGATGCTCCGGCCTTCCTTAGGCTCTGGGCTCCTAGGCCGGTGATATGGTAAATGCACTTGGGCTCTGTCATAGGTCGTGGGCTTGAGGTGATTCCTGGGCCCTATAGAAGTCCCCTAATTTCCTTGGACGATTAATGGGAATTCTAAAAAATGTACGCAAGGGGTTCGCAGTTTGTGGCCGGCGGAGTTCAACCAGCTGAGCCTTGTTAAGCCCTCTTTAGCTTTCTTTACAGGCCGCAGAACGCGAGTGGGCTTCCTTCAAAGTCGTCGTTGGAAATCGTGAACACGGTGGAAGTCATACAACATTTTAAATTGCTTCTAAAGTTCAATAAGCAGTGATTTAGGGACTAGCAAGTCTTGAGAATTTGATTGCAAATTCAATTGCATCTCATATGGTCCCTAATATGATTCTTGGAGAAAGAATAAAGAAATGATATTTAAATGAAATATTGAAGTTGATAGTTAAAATAATAAAGAGTAGGATATAGATGTTTTTAAAAAATTAGTAATTAAAACAAAAAAAAAAAAAAAATTGATTCTTTAGCTAAAATGAAGAGAAAACTTATTGAGCCATATTTTGTGTTGATGCTCGTCTTCCAAAGATATTTTGAATAAATGTAGTAGAAAGACTTTTTTTTAGACAGAAAAAGCTCCAATGAAGAAGTTTTTTTTTTTTTTTTTTTTATATGCATTTCAAAATAATTTATGGAGAGATTAGACGAGGAGGATTTCGAAATGATGGCTACATAACAACAAGAATCTGTCTTCAAAAAATATTTGTTTTTGGGGTGAACTTTCTCATCATTCCTTATTAGTTAGAAGCGAAAATGACAATAGAAGAATTTCATAAAGCCGTAGTAAGCATGAGAAATCATAACGAGCAAAATCAAACAAGAGAGACCCCAAAATGAAAAGGATTGCTTGCCGGTGTGATTAAGGTAAATTAAGATGTAGCGTTAGACAAATAAAAAAAGAGATATGTGTGGGTGGTTGCCATTGCCCAATATCATAAAGGGAAGGATATGATATGACAATAGCTAAAGCTTTTGCAATTTCAATAGTTGTAGAATTTAGTAGAACTTGGGGCTTCAAAATGTTATAGTGGTAGGAGATGTATTGGAAATAGTTCAGGCTTTGCTCAAGGAACACCTATGTTGGAATCAATATATGCTTACAACTTATTGATAATGTGAAAATTGTCCTAACTAGTCTCCAACTGTGGTTTGTGGGGGTACATCAACAGGGAAGCTGCATGTTGATGTAAAAAAAAGCATTTCTCTAAAAAAAAAAAAAAAAAAAAGCTCTTAGAAAATAATTGTATACAGGGCGGAACTATTTTGGGGCTTGGGCCCCTAAGCCCCCCCCCCCCCCCCCCATATTTTCTCTAAAAAAGATTTTAAAAAATTTTAAATTTTAGTTTAAATTTTTTTAAGTTTTACCCCCACCCCCACCCAATTTATTTTTAAAAATTTTTTACCCCCAAATCCGATAATGTTGGCTCCGCCATGATTGTATGTGTAAGGAAAAAAATATAATTTAACCCCTCAAAACTATTACTTTTTTTTTTTTTTTTTTTTTTTTTTTTTTTTGGTTAAATATATTTTAGCCCCCTAAACTACTACCATTTTTCCGGATGACCCCCCAAACTACCACTTTCTGATTTTTTGGCCTCATCCGTCTATTTATGCTATTAATTCTAACAGAAATTTGTCAAAAACTCGAAAATATCCATTCCTTAATCGTGGAAATTTCAAAGTGTAGAAGGGGTATTTTCGGATTTCTGTTTAGAATTGACGGCATAAATAGACGGATGAGGCTAAAAAATTAGAAAGTGATAGTTTGAGGGCTAGAATCTAAGCATTGATAGTTTGTGGGTTCATCCGGAGAAATTGTGGCAGTTTGGAGGGCTAAAATATATTTATCCCTTTTTTTTTTTTTTTTCTGGATGGTCCCCAAAACTACCAAGGTTTGCACTCTGGCTCCCAAACTACCAAAACTTTTGAAAAATGCCTATTTTGGCAAAATATCTCCATAATACCCTTGTCACGTGTCATTTTTCAATTAAAAATAAAAATAAAATAAAATACTAAACTATTTTTTTTAAAAAAAAAAATTATTTGGGGTGGGGTTATTTTTTAACTGCGAAAGATCAATATCATAGACATCGAAAGATAAGAAATTAGCCATGTCCGCGTTCAGAGAGGCGAGGACAAGTTCGCCGAGTTGCAAGCATGCATCGTGCCCAACGACGATGCTGGAAAGAAGCAATACGTCCTTTGGTCGATCGCAATATTTTTTTTTAAAAAAAATAGTTTATATATTTTTAATTTTATTATTTTTAAATTGAAAAATGACACATGGCATGGGTATTATGAGAATATCTTATCAAAATTGGTTTTTTTTTTTTTTTAGGTTTTAATAGTTTGAGGGGTCAGAATATAAGTCTTAGTAATTTGAAAGACCGTCCAAAAAAAAAAAGTAGTAATTTGAGAGGCTAAATTGTATTTTTCCTAACAACTAAAATTACTCAAATGATAAATGTGAAAATGGCCTAGACAGTAGTGGTCTTTACGCAAGCGACCATTGAATTATACTTTTAGTATTGTGTCACTTTCTGGCCGTCGATGAAAATGCAGTAAATCTCAACGGACCTACTCACACCACGCAAGTGACGCAAGACTTGGTAGGTAACATCTACTAAGATTCCTGATTCCTAATCCAGCGTGATGCCACGTACAACTCTACAACAGATTAAACAAAACATTAATTTAAACCTCACAACAGAGAATAAAATATAGAGAAATATATAATATTGAGTGTTAGGTCCACCACGTGTCGACCACTAAGCAAAACTCCGAACACGAGGAAAGCTCTTCATCTTCCAGGAGCTTTCCAGCACAACGTGGCTTCAAAAACTAATGAGAAATGATCCCTACACTCATTTCTCACAACAGTCCCACAACAAGCTGATGTGGCTGGTAGTATTTTATTATTTTTTTACAAAAAGAAAACAAAACAAAACAAAAAAGTAATAAAATATGAGAAATGATCCCTACACTCATTTCTCACAACAACTCCACAACAAGCTGATGTGGCTGATAATATTTTATTATTTTTTTACAAAAAGAAAAAAAACAAAACAAAAAAAATAATAAAATATTACAAGTCACATCAACTTGTTGTGAGACTGTTGTGAGAAATGAGTGTAGAGATCATTTCTCATAAAATATTACCAGCCACATCAGCTTGTTGTGGGGCTGTTGTGAGAAATGAGTGTATGGATCATTTCTCAAAACTAATCCCCCTCTGCGGCACCGATCGCTCCACGTGTCCTAGAAACCACGTGGGCGTCCGACGTGGCAGGCGCTATATCATTGTAAATGATACGGAACCCTTTTTGAAAGTGACGGAATTTTTCTCAAGCGTCGCTCGGGTCTCTGCAAATCTCTTAAGAGAGAGATTGATTCGTCGTCGTTTTGGGTTTTCTTTTCACAAAGAAGGTTACGATGAATGGAAGAGAAGGAGAAGAATGTGTGAAAACGGAGGAATGCAAAGAAGCAGTGGTGTATATGTGGGGGTATATACCGGGGGCTTCGCCGGAGAAATCTCCGATTCTTTCTCCGTCTCCAGTACGGCTTCCGGATCCGTCTGGAGGTGAAGATTCGTGGAAGGATGTTTGCGGTGGTGGTTGTGGTTTCGCCATGGCCATCTCAGGTTGAATCTCCAACTCCGTTACGTTTCATATATCTTTGTTTTGGGTTAATTAGACTTTGCTTTGATTTGGGTTGAGTTCAAACATTAAGATCCTCTAGAACTCATAGGATATCGTACGTAGAATTTCTTAAATTCCAACCATTGATTTCAAACGCTGGGTTGGTGAAATATAAATACTGACTTGACAAAATTTTAATAATTTTGCGGTGAAATCAATGGTCGGGATTGAAGGAGGTCGAACACCCTAAGAGTTTTAGAGCATCTTGATGATCCGTGTTTCAGTGAAATGGTTAAAATTTGCATATTAAAATCACTGGGCTTGAAAGTATGGAGAGAAAATAGATAACAAGCTCGTTATAATATGAATACACTAATCTGGATAACGTTTAAACAACATATTAGAGTTTGATTTCCCCTTTTGTTTTCTAATTTGTGCACGTATGAGTGGAACTGTTAAGTCCCACATCGGGTAATAATCACAATAATTAGTTATTAATATAACATTGTAGTTGGCCCCAAATCCAAGATGATGTTATCCTAACATTGTTGTTGCCCATATTGTTTCTGTGTAAAATAATTTCTGAAAAAACGTTTTGCTTATTCTTAAGTGTTTGAAGCGGTGTAAAATATAGTAATGTTGAAAATGTTTTAAGTTGATTTAGGAAAATAACCCTGAGACGAAAAATGGTTTATACTTCTCAGCGTAAACTATTTTTCGCCGTTGTTCCACACTCCACACAGGGAATTGTGAGTAGGTCTCTTGTTGGGTCTACTTGTCTGACCGGGTCTTGGGTTGTTTGAACATTTGTCTGGATAGGTAAGCTCCACGAAAGCCCTCTCCCAATTGTCTAGCCAAATTGCAAACAATTTGTGTAGGCAATTGTACTGGTTATCAATCTTACTTTCGAAGGTCTTTTATTCCCACACACACTTTCTTTTCATCTAGTCTTTGCAGTCTCTCTCTTTCTTGCAACTCTTCAACTTATATGAAAATATAAAAAATATTCGGCAATTTTCCCGAGACAAACGCTGAAAAATATTTTGGAATAATTTTCAGGTTTGCAAACAAACAAAGCCATTTATTTTCAATTTTTTTTTTCAGAGTTGAAAACAGTTTTCTAGAGTATTTTATGTCGAAACAAACGGGTCTATTTTAAGAATTCAAATTCACTTGAGGGATCGTTCAATTTGTTTTTGTTTATTCTTGTATTCTCTTTTTGTATATTCTAATGGGTGTGGATGTATGTCCGTGTTTTATAAAGGTACGGCATATATCCATTAAATTGTAAGTGTCTTTTCTCATAAACTGGCGCATGAAATTTCTAATTGAAACTATGTAACTGTAACGGAGTTTAGATGGTTTTGAGACATATTTGGGTTTCATTGGAGATTTTGTGATTTTTTTGTAGCTTATATTTCTCGTTTGTCTTTGAAATGGTTATCATTCTGTTTTGAGTATGTTGGTATGCCTATTGTGGAATCA
Organism: Alnus rubra; assembly: GCA_028654335.1. Classification (NCBI taxonomy): domain Eukaryota; kingdom Viridiplantae; phylum Streptophyta; class Magnoliopsida; order Fagales; family Betulaceae; genus Alnus; species Alnus rubra. The sequence goes on along the minus strand of JAJPGS010001499.1, from coordinate 3,140,495 downwards.
GAGTCCGGGAAGCTCATAACGTGGGGCTCGACAGATGATGAGGGTCAAAGCTGTTTGACTTCAGGGAAGCATGGGGTAATGCGGTGATCCTCTAATTAGTGAACTTCTTTCCTGATTTTTCTCTCTTGAATTGATTTTGCATCTTCTTTCTACTGCACACATTGTTAAGGAAACTCCAGAGCCTTTTCCTCTTCCAACTGAGGCTTCAGTGCTGAAGGCATCTGCTGGATGGGCCCATTGTGTTTCAGTCACAGGTACTCTCCTACTCATACTACTTTGGAATCCGGAAATAGAAAGAAGAAATTTATCTTAAGAATTCATTTTGAAAGACAAGGGAAACGGCTAGATAGTGGCATACAGCTTTGTTGCCATTCTGCACTGATGGAGTTTTCTATAAATTTGTGGCCGTTATCTCTCAAGAGAAGACAGGCTCTGTATGGTGATTGAGAAAATAGAACATGGCAATCATATATGGGAATTTCCATTACTGTTGATTATAGGGTTATAATTTAGAAACAGTTATGTTTAAAATGTTAAACTGATAGTAAGCAGCTACCCTTTTTATTTTTGGATGACATTTTCCTGGGAAGGTGTTATAGATATACCAGCTTCGAGTAGTTGGTTTTACATTCTTTGATAGTGGCTTGGAATCTTACGGGATTAATGCTGAACAGATTGTCTCGTCAATCTCATTTTTCAGTTCAAACACACATAGTGTTGCTAACGTCAAATTGTTTCTCAATATACAGAGAGAGGTGAAGTATACACATGGGGCTGGAAGGAGTGCATTCCCTCTGAAAAGATTTTGTGTGACTTGGTTATCAGGGGAAATTTCCAAAAGGATACACCTGAGAAACAAATTTCATTAGTAAATGACCAAGGTGATTTTTTTTTAATAAAAATCATTCATATTGGATAAAGCAAATGGTAGCCCGTTTCAATCAATTCAAGAATTAAGTAATGAAGATTGCCATATTTTACAGTGAGCGCAAAGGATCAAGGCTCAAATTTGACTGGTGGGGCAATAGCTCTTGTTGATGACAAAAGGATGGGAGATGAAACTGTGAAGCGAAGGAAATTATCGCCAGCTAAGCAAGAATCTGAGAGCTCAACAACTGGGGATGATTACTTCACAATATCACCTTGTCTGGTAAATTTGGGTGCTGGAGTGAGGATAACAGCTGTCGCTGCTGGTGGGCGCCATACGTTAATACTGTCAGGTAAATCCATTGTGTCTTGAATCACCAGAACCCATTCGCTCATAGTTTCAGGTGTAGTTGTCGGTTCCTTGTGGTCACACTATATAGTTTTGTAGGTTTTATGAAGTATGAAGCTATGGAAGATTTTTGATGTAAAGCAAGACACGTGATGCATCATATATTTACCAAAGTTTTTCAGATATGGGACAGGTGTGGGGTTGGGGCTATGGAGGCGAAGGGCAGCTAGGTTTGGTTAATCGGGTAAAGACGGTGGCTTCTCCTCACGTCATACCTTGCATTGAGCCATCTCCTTCAGGGAAAGGAAGCGTGAGTTCACCAACAGAAGTTTCTAAAGTTCTCGGAAGTTACGTGAAAGCAATTGCTTGTGGAGGCCGGCACAGTGCAGTAATAACAGGTCAGCATTGGTGGTTAGTTTTGTAGTGGTCATATAGCTGGACAACGTTTCTAGTTCTCTCCGACAATGATGACGAAATCACTGGTTTAGCTTCTCCTCCGAGGCCATGGCCTATTACCAGATACTTACTATGTAATATTCTACATGAATTCGGTGGAATTATTAAGTGGTGCAAGTTAGTTGCATTTTTGGTTGGACTTCCCATTAGTCTCTTGACGTTGTTATTAACACAGTGTATCATCTGCATTCTTGGTTATATTGATTCGATGTCGTTGGTACACATGTTAAGTTATTATTTGAACGGCGTTTTTCTGACTTGATTTCTTCTCTTCCGGTCATTTTCAATCATAGATGCTGGGGCACTACTTACATTTGGCTGGGGACTTTACGGACAGGTGAGCTTACCGATGGCATTTTGCCTACCATGTAGAATGTCTGCATCAAAATATCTAGCTAGGAAGTAATACTTCTTGAAGAAAGGCATTCATCTTGATTAGGCTCGGCAGATTTGATTGGACGTTAAGAAATTGTGTATTACTGGAAGAATTCTTGCTTTGAACTTTAACCGGACAACCATCCTAGTTTTTGTGTTTCTGACTGTGCATTCACCTTCATCTTAATTTCCGTTTGTTCTTATTCTCAACATTCTCAACAAAGCATGATATCTGAAATATTGCTAGTGTTTTTCTTTTATGACATTTTTTGATTCAGTGTGGGCAAGGGAGTACAAATGACCAACTAAGGCCAACTTGTGTGTCTTCTTTATCGGGTACGCAAGTGGAAAGAGTTGCTGCTGGACTTTGGCATACCGTATGCATCACTATTGAAGGCTGTGTGTACGCTTTTGGTGGGAACCAATTTGGACAGTTGGGAACAGGTGCCGACGAGGCCGAGGTACATCCATTCCATTCTCTTTTTTTTTTTTTAAGTCTTTCTCTAGGATCACCATTCAGAGGAATATTTAGTAATAAACTAAAGTAATACATTATCTGCTTCAGCATCTACCTAGGCTTTTGGATGCTCCGAGTCTGAAGAGCAAGCATGCCAAATTTGTATCTTGTGGGGCTCGTCACAGTGCCGTACTAACAGGTATGATTTTTCACCAAAAAAAAAAAAAAAGAAAAAGAAAAAGATAACATCTTCTAAATGTGGTAAATAAATATAAATAATTTAATTACAAATTGATGGTTAGGATTTCAAGAATTCTTTAGTAAAGTAGTCTAAAGAGTCTAGAGGATTTTATTAATTTCTCTTGGGATAACTTCACAAAAGGGTATCGAACTATACCGCGTTTTGACAGAAGGGTACTGAATTAGCAAACCTCTCGAACTTGGGGTTTTAACTATCAAAATGAGTCACAGAAGGGCATTCCGTTTGGTTTTGGCGTTAAAACGTGATGGAAGTCGATTCACGTGACTTTTTTAATGCCATTTGTCCGTTTTACCCCTCACTTTCATGCATGTAAACACAACTCCTCAAGCTGGACCCACTCTCCACTCACACATGAAGATTGTAGTAGTTGTCATCAACCCGGCTGGAGAGAAGCTTTGGTAAGCAGGACTTGAGCTTACATAGACCATTTTAACTTACATACAACAATAACTGAAATAATTAAAAAATACCGTGATTACAACAAATATTCACGAGTCACAACTAACAAAGTTCATGAATCAAAAGAGCATGGCATTTCTGGATCCCTGCATCTGATATATTATCACTACTAGGTTTTTGACATTCGATATTATTCCAAGAAGTAATAACAGACCGACAAATTTCATACCTCTGGATGCTCCCACAAGCTATCGCTCATATCTTCAATTATTTCTGCGGTGAGGTTATCATCACGAGTTTGAGATAAAAAGGCTCAATGAACGTGGAAGTAGACGAGCGTGGCCATGGTATAAAAATGCTCAATGAACTCGTCAGAGCCGTTATTAGTGTTCTTGATCAGAGGATGCGATTTCTTGTGTTGCATGCATGCTACGGGTTGCAGACTATCTCAACGTCAAAGTAGAAGAATCTTATGCAGGAATCTAGGTTTATGTCAAAGCAGAAGAATTTCCTCTGTTTTAGCTTCCTTACTTCATGTTTGTCATCCCCATGATATTCACCCTTTCTCACCGCTACACTCAAATCACAAACCACCACTCCTTTGTGTTCTGAATTGATATGCACAGGCCTACTGGGGTATTGCGAGTTCTAGTTTAGGAAAAACTTTTTTTTTGTTCAAAGGGCTTTTTAAGTTTAGCCATTGAAAAAAGGCCGTACCGGAGGCTCGCTCTCACGCGTCAAAAGAGAGTCGCAGTTGCATGAGTAAGCAACGGCGGTACAACCTGAACGCCTTACACCTGTACCCACGCCGGTACTCCCCTAGAGGCCCTCAGAGCTCAGGCCGTTGTATTTTTGCGTGACTAACCCGAATTTTTTCCGTTGGGATTTTCCCTTTGTGGGTCCCATTTGTAAGGCCGAGTTGATTATGTGTGACCTTCCCGATCGATATATGTGTTGTGTCTTGGTCTCACTTTGACTCATTGACCGGCGCCTTTTAGTCTATATTTATTCATATATATATCTCTCTACGTTATATATATCTTCAAGTCAAAAAAAAAAAAAAAAAAAAAAAAACAAAGCCATGCCTCTGGCTCTCGAGGTGGATGGGGTTAAGGTGTGTCCGTACAGTCAATGATATATATATATAAGCAGAGCTCTAGCCATCAGAGTTTGCCGGGTCCAAACTCCAAAGGTTCCTGCGGCATCCTGGAGCTGGGTCTCAAATTGGAGGACAACAGTTCCATCCTTTAGACTCACAGGCTCATCAAGCTCTTTAACTATTGCATATTTCCTAGCCTTCTCTCGCACAAAAACCAACACAATGCATGGAAAAGGATAAGCATGCAAATCCGGTACAAACTCTGGATATGTCCAAAGATAAAAGATTTAGACAGAGTACAAAGCTTTCAAAATATTAAGAGACACATATGTACGTATGTTATGTATATTGAGCTATAGATAGTTCTCAGTAGTGAAGTGTTGAGCATGGACAGAACACCCACTGAATTTGGCAAGTAAAAAGATAGGGAAACTTTTTAAGTGCGTTAAACGGAGAGAGAGAGAGAGAGAGAGATAGAGAGAGAGAGAGAGAGAGTAAACGGGGAAGGTGGGAAGAGATGTAATTTATTTGTTGGTAGAACGTATTAAAAAAGTCACATGGAAGTCACGTGACTCGACTTCCGTCACGTTTTAACGCTGAAACCAAACGGAATGCCCTTCTGGGACTCATTTTGATAGTTAAAACCCCGGGTTCGAGAGGTTTGCTAATTCAATACCCTTATGTCAAAACACGGTATAGTTCGATACCCTTTTGTGAAGTTATCCCATTTCTCTTTTTGGATTTGAAACGATATCATGCATAACACACTTGTATTTTTTCCCTCTCTTCGAAAGGAAATCATCAAAGAAAAAACTTCGTTTTCTATTAAAAAAAAAAAGGCAAAAGATAAACAGTATCTTTTTACCCTGAATTTATAAGGTTATTTTCATTATACTTAGTCTCCACATGGTAAATCTTAAAAAACGAAAGCGAAGAATACAAATTTTTTAAAAATAAATTAAAGGAAAGGAAAGAGGTTGATGAAATTCGGAACCCCCTCGTCCCTTTTCCTTGCCCATAAGGTTAATGTTTCAAACGTTGTATATACATGAGCAATATCAAGTGTGATATAACGTTTAATGGTGGAAATTGGAATAATATGAGATAACAATATGAATGTTAAGGTGGTTTTTTTTTCCCCTCTAATTGAAATTGGGAAAGGGCTACATGGGAGGGGAATGTAAAGGTTAAATATAATAATAAAAAAAATATTTCTTATACACTTGCAATGACCCAATTTGTATGTGTTAATTGTTCAAATTTAAAATTTATTGATACATTATAATTAACTTAATAGTTTATTGTAGAATTAAAATGTCTGTCTATCATAAAGAAAGAAAATTCCAGTTAATTTATTTAAGGCATCGTATAAATGTGTCCACTGGAGGATGGGGTTAGGATTCCAAACTGATTTATCACAGAATGTGAATTTAAACAAAAGTCTGATGTTTACGAGTTCTTTTACTTTGGCATATGCTCGTGCTTCTTGAAGAGGACGGCCAACTATTCAGCTGGGGATGGAACAAGTACGGCCAGGTAACTTTTTGATTAAATAGTGAACTAAAAACCATGGGATCGTTTGCGTTTTAGTTGTGACGTGAGTATTTTTTATTTTTTATTTTTAATTTATTTATTTAATAAAGCAAAAAACTGTCCTAAAAATGTTAATAAACGGGCCCATGTTGGTGCCTAACCGTTGCATTCATCTGCGTCTTCTGGCTTGGTTGCAGCTCGGCCTGGGAGATTCCGGCAACCGAAACGTACCTTGTCAAGTTTCAATTGATGGTTGTCTGCCAAAAAATGTTGCATGCGGCTGGTGGCACACGCTACTGCTGGCCGAAAGACCCCTTTGAGCTGACAGTTTTTGTTAGGATAGCAAGTCGGTGTTCTTAAATACTAAATAGGGTTCTTTTTATAATGTATGATGTACGTACATAAAGGTCTTGTCATGCATGCACGTTTGCACGTTTTCATTCTTTTAGGGGGTAGTCCAAGTCCAACGTTAACAGAACACAAAGAAGTGCATGATGTTGTACACAAACAATAAATGATAAATCCTTGTAGTTGTAGTAGTGTTCGTTAGATCCGTGCCCGTCTAATGCCATGAATGGTTCAACACTTGGTTGTGATCGGTTGACTTTTACGCTGCCAAAGAAGCATCAGACGCCAGAAAACATCCATCCTATGAAAGCCCTTTGGACCCTGCGCACATGGCATAGAACAGTGTATGAGTATAACGCTTGCGGTATTGAAGAAGGAAAATGATGTAAATTCATTTCTATTCGTATTGGGTCTCACAAATTCAATGGTCCTATAGAGATGGATAGGAAATGAATGTCTAAGATGACCTTTAAAGAAATTAGTACCTCAACAATGAAATGAGCCCAGGTATTGTTTGAATGACATTCGATCGTACCCTTCAAGATGGAGAGATCCAGATTTCGAATCACCTCGGCAATCTCCAAGAAGAGCCCATGCTCATTGCATAGCATCTGCAATTTGATATAACTTAGAAATTGGCTAAAAAAATGTTGTTATTAAAGCAATGGGTTTGGATAAATTTTCTTTTAGGGTGATAATAAATAAAGACCTCTATCAGCATGTGACCAGGATATTCAAGATCTTCCACGAGTATGGGCCATAACCGAAGTTCGCTGCCCAATTCAAAAGCCATGCTAGTCCCGTTTTGACCACCATTTTTGGTTTCAAATGATCCACACTTGTCGTGGTTAGCCACCTGCATGGCATTTCAGTTCTGCTTGTTACTTCCAGGTATGCATAACAGTATAACTGATTTGATTACTAGCTATGATTTTCTAATTTCTGACAATTTGCAAATAAATTATATGGATATTAGTAAGTGTTTCACAAAGGATACTAATAATTTTTTAGAGAGAGAGAGACCTTAACCCTAAAAACTTAAAGAGGCACGAAAGTTAGGAACTCAAACTACTTAAAAACCAACCACTAACATGCATGCTTTGAGAAAAATATTTTTCAAAGGCATAGGGTGAAAGTACGTTAAAATTTTCATTAACATAATTTAGATAGTCAAAGTGGTTTTCCATACGTGCTCTAAGGCCCTTACTAAAGTTCAAACATAGAATAAGAAGGAGTATGCGAATGCAAATTTCTCCGTTATAAAGAGCCTAAACATCCCGGCCTCCTATCTTGGCCGCCTTAATTCCTGGGAAAATGAGAAAAACAAACAGTGAGCGAAAGGCTCAGCAAGTAACATTCTCTATCAATAATCATATAAACTTAGAAGGAAAATGCTTTAATTTCCAAATTTTCATCCCCAAAAGTGATGGTGACATTTTTTAAAATAATAGATCTCATCCATAATTGATACAATATTTGAAAAAAAAAAAAAATGGTAGGTGTAGCACTTCTCAACTTAGAATGTGTAGAGCGTACACTTTCTTTAAGAAGGCACGATGACCCAAAAACATTCAAATCATAGATAACATAGAGTATTAGATTTCGTAAATAGGCATTTTAATATATCAATATAAAATGTTTATGGAATTTCATAACTTGTATTGAAAGCATTTAATGGAAACGTACAATACTTGCATAGTAGTAAATGATAACATTTGAAAGGGGTAGGTAATACTACTTACTTTATTATAAAACAATAAGCTGAAGCATATAGTTAAACATTGGAAGTAATTTATCACAATTGCATAATTGGGAAGAAGTACTCGCAGCATTTATAACTTAATTTGGAAGGGGTAAGGGATGAGCAGACTTCACATACCGTTCGATTCGCCAATATCCTCAATTTTTCGGCCTGCTCAGTAACGCTTCTTAAATGCAGCATATGCTTTACGGCTCGCTCTAAGAGACCATCAATGCTACACTGGATTTACATAAAATAAAAAATAAAAATAAAAACAGTGGACACTTAAAACAGGTTGGGAAAAGATACAAGTAATTACCAATGTGAAGGACCGCAAATCCTATCCCAAGACTGCACTCACCTTTGCACCATCTGGGACTAGTTGTCGGAGCTCCTTGAGCCGATCCTGGATCATTTGTCTATCCCTCGGTTTTGTCCTTCGGTTTTCATCAACTCTGGCTCGTCTTTTGCTAACGTTGGACCACTTGGTTCCCTTCCTAGGCTGCATAGAGCCATTGAGTTTTTCTTGCTGCTTTTTATCAATCAATGTACTCATATTATTGAGAGAAACTGAATCAGTCAAGCCACTTCTGTCCCCGGAAACAAACGGTGACCTGAAATGGCTCCATGGAGCTGAATCATCATTCATTAAGGCACTTGCTTCAGACTGTCCTCGTGACTGGAAGGAATCAGCACATTGTCCTGACAAGGTTGTAGCTGATCTAACACTATTAGATCTATTAGTTACACTATCATCTAAATAGCTAGATACACTGGCAACTATAGATTGCAAGAGATAATCCGCATCGTCGCCTTTGGAAAACCATGATGACTCAGTGCCATTAAAGAGATCTAAATTGCGGATTAAACTTGAGCTGCGACATGAATCCTCAACTGAGAAAGATGAGTCACAAAGGTATTCATTGGTGTGTTTCTGAAAAGCTGGTCCAAGTACTTCATGTAGCTCAGAATCTACGGGAAAGCTAGAGAAACTGCCGACACTTTTATGACATGTATCATTAGCACTTGTGTCTCCAAACGGCTGTTCTGTTGTGAATCCTGTAGAGAAAGGATTGACTCCATAGGAAGGTTCTTCAAATTCCCCCATCTTGTAGTTGTTCAATTGAGCATAAGCCTGTGATTTATCCAGACAGGACAATCCAAACAGCTTAGTCTCTAACATATCCATCTGGATGCCATTTATAGATTGGCGCAGAGCAGTTGGTCCACCAATGGGGTAATTTGGTGGAACACCAATCAGATTTTTGCTTGCACCACCAATAATTCCTGGAAGATCTGTTCCAGATACCTGAATTGCATCTTGAACTGTTGATGCTGGCACAACTTCATTTAAAGTTGACAATTTGTTTTTATTAGGTCTAATGCAGTCAAAAGCCTTCAAATCAGCTTTCAGCTGGCTTATGGTTATAGCTGAGGGCTCATCTAATTTCTCTAGGATAAGGGGCTGCAGTGATGATGCTTGAGCTAAAATATCCCCGTTTGAGGTGACAGGTATATTAATCCCTGCAACATTGTGAAGGGTGTTGAATCTATCTCTGACATATGCAACCATGGCCAGATCTTCAGCAACCTGAAATCTTGATAGGAGAAGAAAGCCACACATAAGATGACTACTGGAAAAACAACAAGAATGCATAAGATCTACACATACGCACAGAGGAGAGGGGGAGAAGATTGCTGAAGCATGTGCAAAAGTCTTTTCCTTTTTCTTTTTTTTTTCTTTTTCTTTTTCTTTCTTTTTAACAACGTGACTCGTAATTCTTTAAGACTTAAGTTGTATAGTATTTACATCACTATTCTATAGAGAAGGTTACAAATAAAAGTAACCTATCACAACAGCAGAAAAGTTGTTACAACTCTAAAAGGTAATTCAATCGGCTAGGGATCATGTCTCGTGAAGTAGAGGTCACTAATTCAAATCTCCTTTTAGGACCAACTACTTATTAAAAAAAAAACAGTAGTAAAGTTGGTGCTAGAGTGCCTTTTAAAATCAGAGAACTATCATTATAGGCAACACATTAAGGTGAGAAATTGCGCACCCATTCCGATGAGCCTAGCTGTAGAACTCCATGTGGAAGTACAGGTACCAGCAAAATAGTCTGCACAATGCAAATAAATTGAATAATCTACTCATCAATCATTTGAAGAAAAAAAAAATAAGTGATGTTGGAGCCAGCCAAAATTGCAACTTTGCCTAATGTGTACAATACTCAAATCTGTGCAGATGATGAGTTGGTATGGAATAATTCAGAATGAAGTTACCTTGATACCTGCTGCAAATTGAAGTACCCATTCATCTGGACACTGTTAACAAAAAAAAAAAATTGCAGTGGTGAGGTCTTCTGTCCGGTACTTGCAGAATTATCAATAGCTTCTTTCTTAAATTAACTATCACGATTAGAATCTCACCTCAGGAACTACCTTAGAGTTGAATTCGATAGTAAAATTATTTTCAGAGAGAACCCAGCAATGGCTCCCTGTACATGCAACTTCACCGACAACCCTGATAAATTTCAGAAATCCAGGATCAGTCCCCATTACTTACCAAACTCAAAGCCTCATATAAAAGAACCTCACTTGTGAGCATACTGTTTAGGGGTGTCACTTTATAACATGTTGCACAATGAGAGAGAGAGAGAGAGAGAGATTTGCAAGACCATAAGATTAGGACTAGTATGTCGTGCGTAACCACAAAGTTTAAGGCATGGTAGCAGGAGTAAAGGATAAAAACCAAAGGAAATTGCCTTCAAAATTAATAAGACTTCATCCAAAAACCTCCGCTGAAGAAGCATTAATCAATCAAAATATACATGGATACTTAATCTCATATTTCTGAAGACAAATTTGTATAGATATATGCATGCAATTCCATTGGAGAGCAAAGACAAGTAAGTAGTACACAGTTCTGTAATGATAAGGGTAAAGCACAAGATAGTACCCCTCTCCCAAGGCATACTGACGACATGACATATCAGCTACCGCTAGTCCAATTGGATATCCCCGTCCACCACCATCCCGTTCATTTGTTTCACAACTTGAAGAATATATCTCATTCACATCTTCAAGGTAAATGTCATCTGATATACTGTCCAGAGGTTCTCTCGGTTTTGGATAATCACAATACCCATCTTCCCAGGTCAAAATCCTGAAATATCAAGGAAAGTAACATCATACTGGAGGCATCAACTAGATTCCTATTCAATAACATACCCAAAACGCTCGTTTGTAAACTACTTATAATTTTAGGAAGAAAACAAAGTAGAAGTAATAGATAAGCAACAAACTAGTATTTGATTCATAGTACTTTTGTCAAAAAACCAGAAACTGTCTCACGTAATTTTTTCATCTTCAAGTTATCAGCAAAAGGACGTCTTACAGACCTTATGTCACTCAAACAAATGACTAAATAATTTGATCCATTTCAGACGCTTATCCAACATGATGATGCTAAACGATTTAATGCTGCACTGCGAAGCCAACCACAACGAATTCTGTATACTAAGAAATGGGTCCACAAGGACCACGTGTTCAAATGATTGAGGCATTTGGAGAAATAATCATGAATTAGTGTCTTTTTGGTTTACCGGTTTCAAAACATGCAGTACGTAATTAATGAAAACATGATTTTTAAAAAGTTAATGTTTCGTAAAATCATAATTCGGCCATTAAAACTGCATTTGAAAACGTGAAAAATTCCTTGACTTAAAACCGCTATTTTTTTTCAAACACACTCCCAAACATATCAAATTTTGGCGATTTGGTTTAAAAAATACTTTTGGCCTGTGAAATTGCATGACTAAACAGACTCTTAATGAAAGTCCACTGGGCTAGTCACAACTAGCTCCATCCTTCTCAAAGCGTGAAAACTGAAAACCCTTCCTCATGCCCCTTAATTCCACCCATTGAAAACCCTTGATTACCATTTACCACCCAGTTTAAAAAACCCAACCTTATAGCTAGAGATAAGTAGCTGAAGAACAACTTACATCGGGCTCTGGTGCTTAAGCTTCCAAAAAACCGCATATTTCCAAAGCGAATTGCTGCAAAGGCTCTTCAATAACAGCCTCAAAGCAGTAGTCCCCATTACTTGACTCTCAAGAAAATCACAAAGCTCTAGTAATACCAAAAAGAATACTCAACTAAATTATCCCAAAAGAAAACCCTTCCTAACTCCCCCGATATGAACCTCGTCCCGCTTGTTTTATCCGCAAACCCGCTCTTCGTTTGATCGGAGGACCTGTTGACCCAATAAGCAAAAAGCCCATCGCGAAGAACTCCCCCGCTCACTCTCACAGATCAAGCACTAGAAATCGTAGGGATTGGTACTTTTACAACAATTGGAAAAGGGTAACAACAATTTCCTGGACTTTTTGGCACGAGTAAGCCATGAAATTCGTGAGGATTTTGGACGAAGAAGACAAAAGGATGACGAAGAAACAGAGTCTGATTATTCCGAAATTACACCTTACACAAGCTAAACCTTCGATTCCACTATAGCACGAAGTATCTGGTACAACCAGGGCTGAAGCACGTTTTGCAATCCACTTTCTCTGCTCTGCTCACTAAGCCAAAAAGAAACAACCAAAATCAGCTCCTAAAACATAATTTAAGAAACAAAAGGCTGAGAATAATTCCGCTCTACCAAACCTAGTACAACAACGTAACGGCTTGGTAACACTCGAGTGTTTTCCACTTGTTTTCTCGGCAACCAAACAAAAGTTTAATGATTATAGATTAGTTTAATTGGTTCTTACCTTGTACTATTACAGAAACTGAATGTCAAATCAGAGATATTGACGATGTTCAATTTCGTCCGATTCCATGTCTCTTTCTTTTCTCTGTAGAAATGGATGTGATCCGAGGAAAGGAAGACTACGAGTGCCAAATTGGCGTGTATTTATGAGTGCCAAATCGGCGTTTCCCACTCCAAACAATGCTTTAACCAACTTTACACGGCTGCCTTTATATATTATCCCCGCCACCGGTAACCGGTCAAATCATAACCGCTCTCTCTCTCTCTCTCTCTGTCCGCGGATTTCAAAATGTTTCAAAGTCCGATTTTATAAATCGCTCGGGTGTAGTGGGATTCCGGGCCCACTAACTTGTTCAAATCTATAGCGACTAATATGGGCATGTCGAATAGACACGAAGCTGTAGCGCGTGGGGGAAATCCGTACGCGCTTTGTTCTCCCATCAACAGAATAATTACATGGCTCCAGGATCCCCGTACTCCCATTTTCATTTTTCACTCATACGGCCATACGGGGAGCCATGTTGGGCAAATCAGCCCCGTCATTTAATGGTTAATTTATTAAAAAATATTTTCAATGAAAGATTTCTTTAAATATAATTTTTGGTGTTTGACTCGTACCTAAAAATTATCAACAAAAAAAATTACTTGTGACAAGATTCCGTCATTAATCCGCAGGATTCCGATCACTTTTACCGAATTTCAGCTACCGTTGCTGGACTCCAACCAGGCCATTTGTGCCGAATTTCGGTAAACTGACCGGATTCCAACCATACTAGCCAGATTCTAATCAATTTCATCAAAAACTAATTTGGCTGAATTCCGACAAACGTGGCCTGAATCTGACAATTTGTGCTAGATTCTAGCCAACTGATCGCAATCTGGCGATCGGATACCAAAACTAAAGGTCCTTCGGCCATAGATTCGGGCTACCAACAAACTTCAATGCCCGGCAGTAATGGATTCTCACAAACGTGCTTATAAGAATGAATAGCTTTTTACGGTCAAACTGAAAAAAAATTTCGGTTGAACTATAAATCAGAAAATACAAAAAACATTTTCCAAAAAATACTTTACGCTCAAATAAATGGAGCATTATATTTAGATTCTACAAGTCTAATGGCAAATTTACCCATTTACTATACAAAAATGGGTAAAAAGATGGATTAGAGAATGGTTTTTATCATTTCTCTTTGACAAATTGTTCTTACTTTTTTGTTTTTTTAGCATGGTAATAAAAATTGATTATTGTGATATAAATGTGAAAAAAGCTTTGAATTTTTTGTGAGCGAAAAGTGAAGAAAATTATTTGATAATATGAAGAAAGAAGTTTGACTTTTTTTTTAGATAAAATATAGTGGGTTGCCAAACAGGACCAAATTTGTATCTCAAAATTTAAATTTAAATTATCATTTATCCAATTTTTATTCTTTTTTCATCCACTCTCACTAGGGCTAGGCAAAATCAGCCCAAACTCGCCTGAGCTGACATGAGCCTCCTACTCGACTCTCGACAAAGCTTGGACTAAGGCACATGCCGATCCGACGATCACTTTGCGTTGATCTCACTATTGTCGCATCGTTTTCTTGTGTTAATCTACGTACCGCTTCCTTTTGCACAAGGGTCAACTACGGGCGAGGCTAGTGTCCCCGATAGTTCATCCTCCAAGAAGACATTCTCTAATATCACAAAATCCACAACCAAACAAGATCACGCTCAATCATGAATTGAAGTAGAATGTGTTTGTAGGTGTGTTCGATTAGGGGGAATAAGTACGTTGGACGAGAGGAGGTTCTCAATGTACACGGAGACAAAGAAGAGAGTTGGGAGGACATGGCAATGTGGGTGGAGGCACTGAGGGCGACGAAAGAGAAGTTCTTGTGGGTGTCAAATGCGAAGCCCGGCCAACAATAAACCTGATTCCAACCCGACCCGAGATATTTGACTCTGCACGGAAATTCACAATTACTCGGGGTAGGCTAGGAATCAATATTATGATTCGGATCAGGATCCCCTCAAATTCTTTGCCCGAATTTGATACAATTCGGGCAGGTTGTTGTGAGTAAGCATTTATGAGATCCACTGACCGGATAAGTAGTTGGGCAGCCCAACTTTTATTTGGTCAGGTGGGTCTCATAAATGCTCACTCACAACTACCTACCCGAATTCTATCAAATTCGGGCAAAGAATTTGAGGGGATCTTAATTCTAGCTATTTATATGCTTCTTTCCCTTCTAACCTTCACAAAACCCCTAACCACTATCTTCACCGCGATTGTTGGAATACACAACTTCTCTCTTCATGCTCCTTTTCACTTCTTCCTGTTGAAACAATTTTTTCAACGATTGGACCAGTGACATGCAACTTACAAAATAGAAAAAATTGACACTGAAATTCTTCGTACCTGGAGAATCGGAGCCACTCGAATGCTTAAGTTAGTATGTATATTGTTTTACAAAATAGCTAAATGAGAAAAGTTTAGAGAGAGAGAGAGAAAAAAACATATTAGAGCCTGATCCCCATCTTTGGAGAGAGTGCCCCCTTTTTAACATGAGAAGTTCATAAATATGGTCTCAATATGGGAACTTGAGGCTCACTTTCTCTCACCGCTTCAAGTCTTCGACACCCATTTCACGCCACTGTCGACATGCACGCCGATCTATTTCTCTCTCTCTCTCTCTCTTTGGATCTTAGATTTGTTTTTTATTTTGTGAATAATTGATCTACAGTTTTGTGGATAATCTTTTATCTATGTGAATCATCTTAAAATGTTTTCTCAGTGTCCCATTTGGTTTTGTCTCACTTGCTGTAATTCACTTTTTTTCATTCAAGTTTAAAATATATCTTGCAAAATTAAAAAACGTTACATGTTATTTTTGTTTATTTCTTGTTGTAATTCACTTTTTTCGCCTTCATGCTATTTGTTACCTAAATAACCAAGTTTGTTGGTCTACGTTTTATATATGTTCGAGCTTGAGATGATTATTATTTATCTTTTAAAATCCTACGGTTAACAAGGGAAAAAGAATTATCCACTCATTCGGGGCGGATACGGGTGAATTCTAACCCATGTGGACGGGCATGCAAATAGTAAAACCACCCTCCGTTGGGGGCGAATACGGGATTGGGGTAAGATTAAAATCTGCCCATAAGGGCCGGTGGTCAGCCCTAGATACAAGCCTAAATCTCATGGATGAAGTAATTTTTCTCATTTAGAAAACTAATTAAGAAATCAGGTATTTTAATAGTTATAAATATAATAGTAATGGTGGTAGCAAAACTTGATACTCATGGTGGTGGTGTGGCATCATAGTGTACGTTGGTTGTGATGGTAATTAATGCTAACATTAATGGTGATAATGATGGTGGCAAGTAGTGATGAAAGAGCAAATGGCAATGATAAATGATAATAGGTTTTGGTAACTCCTATGGGGATGGGTAATAGTGGTAATAGTGATCGATAGTTATAGTTGCTGGAAACAAAAATATTGGTAATAATATTATCGAGAGTAATGGTGCTAGTATGAGAATAGTAATTTGTACAATAGAACATTCTCTACGGATTTCGAATTTGAGATTTGGATAGTTAAAAATCCTTTAGTTCGGAATTAATTTTGAAATGACTCTTATATATTAATCCAGATAAGGAAAATCAAAAATAGAAATTTACTAGAACTATCATTTGATTCTCTTTTTCTTTTGTTAAAGTATAAAATAAAAATGAAATAATTTTAATGAGAGAGAGAGAGAGATTTGAGATGATAGAGGCTTAGGTCCACTATTAATCTAAAGCCCTACTAGCTAGGCTACATTTTGATCTTATTGACTTTAGTATTATGAGTTGGAAGACGTCATATTTATAGAGTACGTATATGATGTAAGCCATACAAAGCAAACCTCGTAAATATGGTGAGAAATCATAAATGCATGAATATTGAAATCCTTGCAAACATATAATAAATTCATATGAATTCTAACATCCCCTCAAATTCAACATATAAGCTTGAGTTTGAAAGGAAAAATAATTGAAGAACCTTTTTTACTTTATTATTTGTAATCAGTCTTCTTCCTTATGACACAGGCAAAGTTTTAATTTATACCTTTGCTTATTTTAGTCAATGTAGTAGCTGGTATTATGCTGACAGAAGGGAAAAAGGGTTTAATTTCTAAAAGCTGGTATACTATCAGTTTCATCTGCTTATATACATATATATATATATATATTTGAAATAAAGCTAATATATACTTTCATTATAACTTATAAATTAAAGGAAGTGACGACATATTGTTGGCAAATACAATATCTCTAATAAAACTAGGAAACTCTTCAATCTAAACTTATTCAATAAAGATTGACGGACCGCTGCAATATTTGCAAGACAATTAGTTGCCGAATTTGCTTCTCTTTTAACATGCACAATATCTCATGCATGACTACATCTTCAATTAATTGCTCATATCCACTCCAACTGCTGCTTCAACTTTTCAAGACTTTCACTATTTGCAGTGCATCTCCTTTCGCCGTACCATGCTCATTGCGAATAGGGTTCGTCACCCGTCTAAATACAAAGGGACAACATGAAAATGCTTTTCCTTGGTTTTCTTCTTATTATAATTAGTACTGTTCGTTGTTGTTGTTGTACCAGTACCTCACATGGTTGAAAAGATAACTGAATTATGCAGAAGCAGTGATGCATATGATTACGTCCTACCTTATACTTTTGTCGATCACCAAACACTGAATATAATTTCTATTTTTTTTTTCTTTTGACAAGTACGTACCAAAAACATGGCAGAAGTTTCTATTCATTTGAATGCAGTTTACAGCCATAGAACGAAACCCTATTATATATATGCTGCTATATATCTCACCGGCATAGATATTGGCAACCGTATATAAATACTAAAACGTCAACGTAATCTGAATATGACCTGAAAGGATTTTGGAAACAAATTTACTTAATCTGGCTCATGTTGGCCCTAGGCCGGTGTCAATATGTGAATATAGTAGATAGCTTTTGACAAAATGAAAGAGAAAGTTAGGCCAATGTCCCTTTTGGAAGATTAAGTAATCATATCAAATTATCAATATTCCAACTAGTAATTATGGTTGGGATACTGGTGCTGCTGCATGCTATTAGAAAGTGGAAACGGCAACCCGAGGAATGAAGCCTTGAAGGATAAAGTTTATAAAAATTTAGTGTCGTTTGAGCTCAAGCAATTTTAATTCGCATTGTTTGAACAATAAATGACGCTATTATGAATTCTGACCCTATGTTTAATGCCGTTTAGCAAACGGTACTAAACGAATAGTATTATATTTTTTTGCCATTAAAGATACTATTCAAGCGATACTAAATCACGATTTTATTTTATTTTTTTAGTGAAGGAAACCGTGAAAATCCTTCTTTAATTTTTATTTTTTATTTTTTGTATGGAGCCATAAATCAATTTATTTACAAAGTGATAATTAATTAAAGGAGATAAAGTTAAAGTTTAACAAGATATTCACATGGGTACGTACGTACTGTTGCTTTATCGAGCTCTCAATACTCATAGTACTGAAAGTTGCAAGCTTTCAAAGAGAAGATAATAATGCCTCCCGGTCCAATGATTTTTCTTTCTCTTTCTTTTCTTTTCTTTTTTTGTTTTTTTTTCTTTGATCTGGAGTCCTGACGCATCCTTTCTGGATTCTTTCTTTCTTCGTGCTTTATTTCTAAAACGAAGCTTTGGTTGAAGATTTGATATGATACGTTGAAACAGATGAATTTCGATCGATCTACACAATTGCTTACATCAACTCGATTAATATATATATATATATAGACTATATATGATCTTTATCCATTAATTAACGGACAAATCAAAGAAAATATTTTAAAAGATAGCAATTTTAAATATGTTTTTCCCCAAAGGTGGTGGCCCACAGGACCAATCCCGCCTGGTAGTAATAATCTATTTTGATTTGGAAAAATGGCTTGGTCGCTTTGGACACTCCTTCTCTGTCCTCCTCTCTCTCTCTCTCTCTCTCTCTCTCTCTATATATATATATATATATATATATATATATATTGAAACACTGCATTTTAGAAATGTTAAAATATATGGAAGAAATAGTTTCCGTGTATAGCCGGCGCGCTAACTTCAACTATACATAATATTAATGGTTGACTTCAACGACAATACTTTATAATTCGTAGGTTTAATTGATTCTCTCTCCCTTCAATTCCCTTCATAATCATCCTCTAATGAATTTAGCAATGTTTTTTGCAAGTTATAATTCTTACCATTTAAATACTACGGCAGTCTTTTTCTCTTCTGATTGCTCAAGACTATAAGAACAGAAAAAATGTGCTAGACTCCTAGCTAGGGGTACCACAATGTCTAGCTTTTACAACCTATGTGTCAGTTTATAATATTGGTAAAATAATTAGGAAAAAATTCATATTTAGCCTTTAGGTTGTTATTTAATTTGAATTTAGTTTTTGAATTTCTAATTTTAATAATATGATATTAGGTTTTGTCCATTTAAATAGTTCACTCTATCACTTTTTCGTCAAAATGAATTGTTTGTCATATATCACTTGTGTCTTAATTGACACACTAGAATACATATCAATACATAATATCAATGTCATATTATTAAGCGTCAAATCATCCATAAAAAAAACAAAACAAAACAAAAAAAACAAAATACCCCAACTCTAAAAACAAAAACCATCAATCTTTTTTGTTATTTTAATCTTCTAGATTTATAGCACTAGAGAAAAAACCATTAACTTTGACGCTGATATAGACACTAGCGTATCAAATGAGACACGTACACATGACAAATAGAAAATCGTTAACTTTGACAGCAAAGTGATAGAGGGACCAATTTAAAATTTGAGTAAAACTTAAGGTCCTAATTCTTAAAATTGATAACTCAATGACTAAATTCAAATGAGATGAAAACTTAAGGGTTAAATATGATTTTTTCTAAATAATTAAATAAAAAAATTTGGCTTATCAATTTAATTCATTAGTGACTGACTTATCAACTATACACTCTTAATTATTTTATCAATTATAAATTGTTACGTGAGTTTATAAATGCCGTTTTAGTAAAAGTTAAGGTCTCAAAAGCATTTTCCTTTCTAAAAGAACTTGATATAGCTAGGTATAATAATTCAATTTGTGGTGTTCTAATTTCCAAAGGCCGGTGGACATTAAAATTGTATTACCAATCTATTTCAGGCGTTTCTGACATCCTTAGTTTGTGTGATGGATTGAAACTCCACATTTTAGAAGTACTATGTATGAAAATGAAGAAATAGTTTTCATATATAACCGCTGACTTTTATAACTATAGTTTTTATCGTTGACCTCAACTGCAACTAGTACTTTTTAGTTCATAGTTTTGATTTGTTCAAAAAAAAATCATAGGTTTGACTTCTTCTCCCTTGAATTCCCTTCAATATTCATAATCACCTCTAATGATTTTAGCAATTAATATTTTTTTTGGAAGTTATTATACCATTTTAATTGCCCTTGATTACAATAAAAACATTGTAAAATTTGACCCAAAAAAAAGGGAATCGATCAGAACCATTTGATGGACTAATCCCAGTACTATTACCAAAAGTGGGATGGAAGCAGCTGGAGTTTGGATTAATTAGATATATAATTGAGGAGAAATGATCCCTACACTCATTTCTCACAACAGCCCCACAACAAG
The DNA here is from genome assembly GCA_028654335.1 of Alnus rubra. Classification (NCBI taxonomy): domain Eukaryota; kingdom Viridiplantae; phylum Streptophyta; class Magnoliopsida; order Fagales; family Betulaceae; genus Alnus; species Alnus rubra. The sequence goes on along the minus strand of JAJPGS010001499.1, from coordinate 3,120,121 downwards.
CTGATGTGGCTGGTAATATTTTATTATTTTTTTACAAAAAGAAAACAAAACAAAACAAAAAAATAATAAAATATTACCAGCCACGTCAGCTTGTTGTGGAGCTGTTGTGAGAAATGAGTGTAGGAAATTAGGAATCATTTCTCATAATTGAGAGCTAGAGAAAAAGAAAACCTAATTAGAAACAATTGTGACGTGCATGGATTTGACTATGTGGCTAATGATCGATATTTCTAATTAAATTTCTAAGCCGCCAGATAGGTGACGAATTTTTATATTGCATTGGTAGGTTTACGTTGACATCTTTTAAAGAACGTACAATAATTTTGCCGACATAGTTTAAAGAATAAAAATGTAGCAATTAATGGAGGCGGTGACCATTAGTTTGCAGCCGCCCAGCCATTTGACATTGTGGAGTAATGTTTTGCATGACCAGAAAGTGCATCATTTTGTATTTTTTTTAATATTTGATGTGAAAAAAATAATATAAAAAAAAATTGAAAAAGTTTTGCATGAAAAATGTGAAAATTACTTGCAACATTATGTGAGTGAAAATGATCCAAAAAAAATCTCTTCTTTCTTCTGTTTATTCAAATTCTTTTGCTTGTTATCTTCGGGTGGTTTTCTTGAGACTTCATCCTTAGCTTCAATATCCATTGATTAATTACTTAAACCAAAAAAAAAATTGTTGCTCAACTTTAACGCATATGGTTACTCCCTGGCCTGTTTGAAGTTCTCGTGTGTGCCCTTATTATAAAATGCAAAAATAGCCAGAAATTTACTTCATTTATTCTTGAAGTAGTTGAGAGCAAGTACGTACCAAAGAGTAAATTAAGCTCATCAATGGGTTACCTTGAATATATACTGACATTCATACAACCTGGGTCCTGGACTAGAGCGTAAATGGAGCCGAGCTAATTGGTAGGGAAGGGCAAGGAGGTGGCCTAGTGGTTAAAGCTTGAGACTTTTAAGGAATATCATCTCTTGAGCTCTCAAGCTCGAAACTCAACTAAGTGCTGCTTCTTTTTTGAGGCCAGCCACCAGAACATAGTCTATGTTTAAAGGTTCCATTCGTACAATGACGCTGAAAATGAAGTCAGGAATTAGTTTGTGAATTTTGACTGGCCTTTACACTCGGAAGCCTAATGCAAATGTATGTGAGACAGGTAACAAGATGTACTATTCGGCTATTTAAAAATAAAAAATAAAATTGCTAGAAAGAAACCAAGAAAGCGAAGGGCCAAGGTCCCAAAGTCGACGGAAAGATGGGGGAAGGAGACAGTAATGTTTGTGTCGCGTACGGATGGGGGACCTCTCATTGTTAGGAGAAAGTGAACGGAAGGGAAGGAGGGGGGTTGGGACAAAAGGTGGAGTGCAACTCAAGGCACAGACCAAAAGAGAATTCGACAGAGAAAGGCACTCGATCAGTGCCCCTACGTCACTGTTCCCAGAACCAGACCAGTTTTTGCAGGTCTTTCAGAGATCTCCTTTACAAAGATGCACGCGCATTTTCCTTGCCCATACACGCGCTGGCTGCGGATAGGCCCGAACCATCCAAGCTTGGAAATGGCCTTAAAAAGAGCAGATTAGGCAGGCCAAGGACCTCAGTACTCCTCCTTACACTACAAAAAAAAATTTCATTAATGGCATTTTAAATGCTGGTGTTTATAAAAAACGCCAGCTTTGCAAAAGGTTGCTGGCATATTTAAAATATGCCAGTAAATTTTATTAAAAATCCTGGCATAAATTCTTATGCCATTAATGAAATAAGAATTGCCAGAATATAGTGGTAGTCTCTTTCCTGGCATATGAGTATGTGCCAGGAAATCATTTTTCCCCAAGGGGGGAAAATCGCGCGGGACGCTGAAAAACAATTGCTTCCTTATCAAGTTTGTTTTTTTTTTTTTGGTGATAAACACGCGCGAACGTGCAAGACCTCGATCTCTCTCTCTCTCTCTCTCTCTCTCTCTCTCTCTCTCTTTCGATCAAGTATATATGAGTTTTCTTCTATAAATGTATATATCTGTCTCTCACAAAAAAATTTCTCTACTGCTCTCTCACAGATCTCCTCCTGAAATCCGCTCCACCATCGTTGATCGACGCCGCCAGCCCGCCAGCTCGCCTCCCTCTAATCATTAGGTGTGTTTCTTTAGCTTCAATTTTCTGTGCATGGATTCTTGTTTTTTTCTTTTAGTGAATACGGTAGATTTCAACTTATGAAAACCCCTATATTTTCGTTTAGTGAATACGGTTGAATTTGTTTAGTGAATGTAGTGGATTTTAGTTCAATTAGGTGTAATAATTGTTGGAGGCTAGCTCATTTGTGAAAACCCCTATATTTTCGTTTGGATTGGGTTTGTTTGGATTGGGTTCGTTTGTTTTGGTTAATTTTTCGTTATACATAGAAGATGCACATGTTTTATAAACATTAGAACAAAAGGGGTTATAGTCCCTGTTGCTTGGCATTTGGACATGATTTTGTTGTATAGTTTGTTTTGGGTTTACATAGATTGGGTGTTTGCTCTGTATATATACGGGTGTTTGCTTTGATTTTCGGTTTTTTTTTTTTTTCTGTTAGTTTCAGCTTTTAGGTTAGATGAAGGTAGAAGAAGATGATACAGTGTCTCCTATTGTTCTCCAAAACGAGTCGTTTAAATAAATAAACAAAAGTCCAAAAGCTGCCTTTGAAGCCTGCTCAGTACGTTGCTCCCTTTTTCTTTTTTTTTTGGCTTTAACGCATCACTATTTGTTACCAACTTCAGATATTTATCTTCTTCTATTATAATCTGCCGACAAAGTCAAAAATGCAAAAGGCACTCAATGTTTCATTTTTTTTTTTTTTGGAAATCAACTCAATGTTTTAGTTGCAATTGATTTATTGAACAAAACTCAAAAGTCTGAAGCAAGTTCAAGCCATCAAACTGTCATTCTTCTTTCACTAGTTATTTTAGTCTGACATTTTTTTTTCTTCAAGCCGTTCAGAATTCAGATCAATTTTTAGCTTCTTTTTTTTTTTTTGAAAGCCCCATTGGTGCACAGTAAAAAAAGTATCAGAACAGAGCAAAAAAACAAAAACTTTAGTGATGGACAAGAGTTGAAAATTCATACTTGGTGGATTTTCAGCAAGAGTTGAAGTAAAATTATAAATCACATACTGTTTGGACAGCCCATTTATTAGATCACCTAAAAAATCGTCATTTTCAACTGCCCTTTTCATGTCATCAAACCAGGGATTTGGACAGCCCATTTATTATGTTCTTTTATGGTTTTATTAGGCTCCTATTTTTATTTGTGTGTTTTTAACAGATATTTAGTTTGGTTTAATAGTATAAAAACACATAAATGAACAAATATTCAACAGAGTAATCTTTTATAGTTATGGGATGTACTTGGGTCCATTTGGTGCTATTGTGATATATAATATAATATGTATCTAAAACTCAGTAAATCTACAATATTAGTTTAGTTATTCAGCTTAGTCAAATACTAGGCCTCTCATCTCTTAGGAAATATGCAATATTAGATCAAATTAACACAAAAAGTGGGTGCAGCATGCTTTTAAGGAAATCTGTACATTAATTTCACTAAATCTGCAATATTAGATTAGTTAATCAGCTTAGTCAAATATTAGTCCTCTCATCTCTTAGGAAATCTGCAATGTTAGATCAAACTAACACAAAAACTGGGTGCAGCATGCTTCTAAGGAAATCTATGAATTAATTTCAGTAATTACTCAGCTTAGTTTATGAACATGCACTTTCAGTGTACATATAAGTTAATTAACCTGCATTTTTTAAGAGAATTTTGGTTTTTTATTTTTTTTCCCAGTGAATAACTTATCTATTAGTTTCCATATAACGCGATGCCACTAGTTTCATAGACATTGTAGCTATCATTTCATTTAATTTCTACTTTCTCTTTTTATATTGTCTGGCCTTAAAATTATATGGCTTTTGTTAATCACCTTGAAGATTATGGCTTCTCTTTTTTCCTTAGGCATTAATATTGTTCTTATGTTTTTCTTAAAAGTCATAATATATAGTTAAGAGAAATATCTCTAGTCATAATATTAGACATCCATTTGTTCTAATTATACATCTTTGTTCTAATAATGATTGAAAATTCATAGTTATTTTAATTTATAATGCAGTTTAGTGATGGACAAGAGTTGGATCACAATGCCTAGGTTTGATCCCAAGTATAGGAATGGTGTGTTACGCTTTATTGAGTTTGCACTAGAAAACACAAATACACCTGGGAGATTAGTTTGCCCGTGTAATAAGTGTTATTTTCAGAAGACACTACCTTCTAGTGATGTATACAACCATCTGGTATTGGGAAAAGGAGGGTTTATGCAGAGTTACACAACATGGTTCATGCATGGAGAACAACTGTTAACCGTTGCTGATCAAGTTAGTAACGCTCCAGTCAATATGGACCCAATTAATGAAGGCGACAGTGGGATGCAATCCCTCTTGCATGATACTTTCCCCATGCAAGATATTCGGGTAGATGAAGGTGGGTCTCAGATGGGTGTGGAAGACGATAATGTAGCAGAAGAACATGATGAAGAATGCACTGAGGAAGCAAAAAAGTTATTCGAGTTGTTGAAAGAAGCAAACGAGCCGCTGTGGTCAGGATGCACCGATCACAGTATATTTAGTGCTACTGTTGGGCTATTCAATTTGAAGTGTGAAAGTGGATGGAGTAACACATCGTTCTCAAAATTGCTGGGGTTTCTTAAAGGAATTGTTCCAAAAGATGCAAAGCTGCCTAAAGACACATATCAGGCCAAAAAATACATGAGGGACTTGGGGTTGGAATACGAGAAGATCCCTGCATGTCGCAATGGATGTATGCTGTTTTGGAAGGACAACGAGAATTTAGAAAGATGTACAAAATGCAAAGCGTCAAAGTGGAAGCAGACCGTGAGGTTGGATGATGATTCGTCACAAAAATCAAAAAGAAAACCGGCGAATGTATTGAGGTGGTTTCCTTTGATTCCAAGGTTACAAAGGTTGTTTATGTCAACGAAGACTGCTTCACACATGAAATGGCACTATGATCAGCGCACCAAGGATGGGGTACTACGGCATCCAGCCGATGGTGAATCCTGGAAGACATTTGATGAGAGGTACCCAGAATTTGCGCTTGACCCACGCAATGTCAGGCTTGGCTTAGCGTCAGACGGATTTAATCCTTTCGGTAATATGAGCAATTCTTATAGTACTTGGCCGGTAATGTTGGTACCGTACAACTTACCCCCGTGGATGAGCATGAAACAAGCTTCTATTATGTTATCCTTGATTATCCCAGGCCCAAGTGCACCTGGAATGAAAATAGATGTATACCTAGAGCCACTAATATCAGAACTGAAGGAATTATGGGATGTCGGAGTACCAACTTATGATGCAGCCACAAAGGGTTACTTTACTATGCGTGCGGCCTTGATGTGGACAATAAATGATTTTCCTGCATATGGTGACTTGTCTGGGTGGAGTACGAAAGGGCGCGCTGCATGTCCATGTTGTATGCATAATACCCGGGCGAAACGCTTAAGAAATGGACGGAAATTTGCCTACATGGGGCACAGGCGATGGTTGCCAATGAATCATAGGTTCCGAAAGGATAAGAAATTGTTTGATGGTACCCAAGAATTGGATCCTCCACCTATTGTGTTAAATGGAGAAGAGATCATGTCACAGTTAGGAGGAGTTGGATTTGTTGAAGATCAACCTTGTGTAGGGCAAAAGAGAGGGAGCCGTCGAGCTTCTACGGTGGGGCCAGTAAAGTGGAAGAAGAGGAGTATATTTTTTACATTGCCTTATTGGAAAGATAATTTGTTGCGTCACAATCTTGATGTTATGCACATAGAGAAAAATGTTCTTGACAATATTATAGGCACATTGTTGGGCATGAAAGGTAAGACAAAGGATAACTACGAGGCACGTCTTGACTTAGAAGAGATGGGTTTGAGAGGTGAACTACACCCTGTCCGAACTAGCCCTAACAAAACAATTTTACCAGCCGCATGCTTCACAATGTCTAATAAGGAGAAATATGACTTCTTGGCGATATTGGCAAATGTGAAAGTGCCAGATGGGTATGCTTCAAATGTAACACGTTGTGTGAAACTTAAGGAACGTTGTATTAAGGGTTTAAAAAGTCATGATAGTCACGTCATCATGCAACAACTCATGCCAATTGCACTGCGTGGAACATTGCCAAGGAAGGTTATAAAACCTTTAATAGAGTTGTCTTCTTTATTCAGAGAGATTTGTTCCAAAACATTGCGATTAGAGGATTTGGATCGCCTTGAAGGTCGAATCCCATTCATTTTGTGTGATATGGAAAGAATCTTTCCGCCAGGATTTTTCACAGTGATGGTGCATGTTGTCATACATTTGGTTCGTGAATGTAAGTTAGGTGGACCCGTTCACTATCGTTGGATGTATCCTATTGAGAGGTACGACACAATTCATTCAATATAAGTTCTTTTATACTCCATAGTACTCGATTACACACTTTTATGTAATATGTATAGGTGTCTACATCGATTCAAGATAAATGTTCGTAACAAAGCTGCACCGGAAGGGTCTATTGCAGAAGGGTATATAACAGATGAACAACTAACATATTGTTCACGGTATTTGGAAAACGTGACAACGGTTCACAACCGGCCACCTAGACAGTTGGACGACTCTAGAGGGGCGGTTCGTACTGTCGAACTTGACGACACTACATTGAATCAGGCACATAGATATATCCTCTTAAACATCGATATGTTCGCTCCATATCGCACGTGAGTTGCAATTTTAAAATCACGAGTAAAATACTGTTTAGATTATATGACCGAAATGCTGACGTTAATAGGTGAAATATGCAGGCTTCACGTTGATGCACTAAGTCGTTCAAGCGATATGGAAAGCGTAACGATAGAGGATTTGAATAAGAAGCATATTGAAGAATTTGCAGATTGGTTTAGGGACTATGTAAGTGTTATGTTGCACGGTGATACACATGGTAAATTTATTGCCTACCTTTTGTGAAATTATATTCACTCTAATGATGTGACACCCATATCTCAGGTTCAACAAATGGACGAGCTCCGCTTAAATGAATTAGGGGAAAATTTAAAGTGGCATGCCATAGGGCCTCTAAGAACAGCATCAGAATTTAAGCGATATGTCAGCAATGGCAATTTGTTTCGTACTATTGAGAACGATCAAGGAAAGACAACCCAAAATAGTGGAGTTAGTGTACTCGGTATAGATGGCCCGACATACTACGGCGTGCTAACTCGCATATTTGAGGTGCAGTATTACGATGGATCACGATACGTGTTATTCAAGTCTAACTGGGCAGATGTAACACGAGGCAGGGGATGGATGAAAGATGAATATGGTTTAATCCTTGTGAATTTCACTCACCTAATACACGTTGGTGACAATGTCGCTGATGATCCGTTCATATTGTCTTATCAAGCATCACAAGTATATTATGTTACGGACGATAGGAACCCAAATTGGGTTGCTGTAGTTCATACAAAAGCAAGAGATGTGTACGACGTCGGTCAGGGGGAATCAAATGAAGATAATGATGACACTTATCGTGAGTGCGAGCCTTTCGACCTTCAAATCCAAGATACGCATGCAGAAGAATTTGATAATTATGAGTTGGTTCGAAATGATATAGAAGGAACAATAGTAGATAATTCTACGGTTGTTCAAATAGGAAATACTTTCAGCTAAAATACTTAGGTAAATATAGTGTTAACATATTTCAATATGTGCTAAATTTTGTTCATACTTTGACAATGTTTTTTAATGTGTTAATCCTATTATTTTGTTGGTTTCACTGCTAACAGGTGTTTTCATGTCTACAGGTATAAATGGCGCCTCGTAAATATAGACGTTTGATCAATTCAACAGTTTCTGTACCGCTGCACCAACCAGTAGGCACCGATGACGAGACCCAATCACCGGATCAGGAGACACAAGATTCACCCGCACCCATCACTGGACTTCATGCACAGTCGTCCCCCACAACACATGACCTTCATGTGTGGCCATCTCAAAGCACCCTGAAGGCCCAACAAACGACTTACAAAAGGGGGGTGGTCATGACTATTGGTATGCAATTTGTTTATGATTTAATAGTTTGTTTTACTTATTTTTTAACAATTTGTTTTTAACATAAGTTCTGTTTAAATTACAGATGAGAATGGAATTCGTGATACATGTAGTGTAGGTGGAGCCAAAAATGTTTGGCAATTACGTGGTGAACTGCGGATTGTCATTCTAATGAATAATGACGGTCAGGTAGTTGGAGTGGGTAGCGAGAAGTTCCCCGGTTTTTGTTCTTCCATTGTGAGAACAGCTAGCTTATGCCCTCTAATCCCCAATGACTGGAGGTCTGTGCCAATTGACAAAAAAGAAGCAATGTGGGAAATTATTCACGTGAGAAAATGAATTTATATATAGATTTGCTTCATTTAGTTGTCTTTGTTAATTATATCTACTATCACTATTTGTTGGAAAGATAGTACTGACACCGTTGTGGTTATAACTTCGATGTAGAGGAAGTTTAAGTTTGAGACGAATCTTCCACTAGAGGTTGTAAAACAACATGCATACTCGGAATTGTCAAAAAGGAGGAGGGAGTACAAATACGAACTTAAGAAGTCATTGAACATCCAGCCAGGTGAGTCTGCAGAGCATGTTATTGCCACGACTGATCCGCAATACATTAGCAACCTTGTTGATTTTGAAGCTGAAGTTCGACATTGGTGTGATCCCAAAGTGCAGGTAACAACGTATCTTTATTAACATCCCAACATTTGTAACGCTTATGTATCTCACTATTTTATTGAAAATATGTAGAGGAAAGCCCTTCAAAATAAGGAACGTCGGGACATGCAAAACATTCTACACACATCTGGGTCAAAGAGCTTAGCTAAGCTATATTTTGAACAGGTATGCATTGAAAGAGATATTGTGTGGGTGCTTGCATTAGATGGCCTTTAACAAAATTTATTTTGAATGTATGTTTTTAAATTCGTATTATGTAGGAGTCAGGATCAGGGAAAGGCCCTAACAGAAGCTCGTTATTTATTGAAACTCACACACACAAGGATGGCACTCCTGTGACAGCAGAGGCGGGGGATAAAATCGTATGTGTTTGATTTATTTTGTTGGTATAATTGCTCTTTTTCCAATTTTTTGGTTTTTTAATGGTTGTTTGAGTTTTTTTAAATTGGTGTCATAGAAGGAGGTGACAAGACAAACCAGGGATTTGCTAATCCGTTTATCTTTTTATAGGCACTAATGAAGGAGATTATGTCAAAATCGTCTCCATCGACACGAATGCCCACACATGGTTGTATAGATTGGGATCCAAATGACGCATATGGACAAGTATTTGGCAAAGAAAGGCCTGGACGCGTACGCGGATTGGGCATTAGGCGTGCATCTGGCTCTAAGGCCACATCCTCTTCTGCACCACAAGTCCCATCTAACTATCCACAATATGTTAACTATGCTCAGTTTATCAAGGAATTTGAGGAATTTAAAGCTGCGTTTCAGAATTCGCTCCCATCGGTATATAGATAACATTGTCTTTAGCATATATAATGAATAATTTTTTTTTCCTTCATATTATGATCAAAATATTTGCTGTATGTAGATGGTCAGTCAGCCAAACTTTGACTCTGATTATCGACCTATTCTCTCGAATCTCCCCGAATGTGTCACCAACGCAGATTGTGACAATGATGGAGTGGATGGTGAGAAAGAAGATGATGGAGTGGATGATTAGGAAGAAATTTTGTGGGTTTTTTGGATGACAATGACTTTATTGTTTATGAATTTTTTTTTCAGAATATGTTTAAGTAATTAGTTTATCAGGATTTGTGTATGATGTTGGTTATTTTAGGGGTGATTGCTCTATATTGAATCTCTCTCTCCCTCTCTCTCTCTCTCTCTCTCACACACACACAGTTATTGATCTTCGTTTGGACACGGGCTCGGAAGACTTGGACAAGTTACTTATTAACACTTTGTTTGAGGTAGTTTTTTATCACCCTGTTTTGTGCTGTTTTTCATCATCTGCTTGATGACTTAATAATATATTTTTCCCAAATTGTAACTAGAGAAAGTAGAAGCTCACCTTTCATTCTATTTATGAAAGATGCTGAGAAGTCTGTGGTAGGAAATGGAGACTCATATATTTTATACTAGGAATTACATTCATTACATTGACTCTAGTTTCTTCTTGAAGGTTGAAGATTCAGAGGCTAAGAAGAATCTGTGCACTCAGCAGGATTTTCCCCACATGAATCCTTGATTCAGAGTAAGTAGTGGTACATGTATTGGTTATAAAAAAATAAAATATTTGCCCTTTTTGTTGCATTTTCAAGATCCTTGGGTTCTACGTTTTGTTAGTTGGAAGCTACTCTATCTGCTTGCTCTTTGTTCAGGATCTTTTCCTGCTTTCCTTTGGAATGAAATTAAACTTGTTTCATTAAAAAAAGAAGATAAATTTTTGTTGTTTTAGGATTTGGAGATTTCTTCTGATCGACATGCTCCTATTGTACCCCCATTTATGGCTCATGGAAATGGAATCCACCCTATGCCTTTTCTTAATCCATCTATACCATGTAAGTCATTTTTCCTCAAGTAGTTGCAAATTTGTTGTTTACTTGCTGTCTAGAAAGTGCTAAGTTTTAATGGGTTAATTTCCTTCTCCATTGTGCTCTGATTTTCTATACATATATCAGTTGTTAAAATTAATGTGAAGCCTTGTGAGTTCCCTTTCTTGTTTTGTAGGCTAGCTTTGGGAAAACAGTAGCCTTGCACCAACTCCAGGTGTTTAATTATCTAGGAGACTTGTCTTGTCCGGTTGCCTTGCATCTTTGATTGTAAGTGTGTTTCTTGCATCTGTTACATTTATTTTTATTTGGTTGTAGTTCTGATCTCTGATACACTTTTAAGGCCTGACAGTGTTTGATACATTTGTTGATTCTTAGGTGATGACTATTATTTCTGTTCTTGTTGGCTGGGCTGCTCCAAATCTGGTTAGGATCCTGTCTTTGTAAAAATTGCTTGTCCTTGTGGATTTTTTTATTTTTTTTTTATACTTGTAGAAAAGTCGATCCTGATGGTATTAAGGATATGTTTCATGTCTTACGTAGAATGTCAACCGATATTAGATAATTGGTGATATTTTCATCCGTTAGGTTTGCTTGACAGTAGTATATTTTGATAACTAGTACAAGAATAGCAGATATATGGCAATGGTCTAAATCTGAAGTTGTTCCTTGCTGAGTTTTTTGGTGCTTTGAATTTAATATTTTTAGGCTGTTTAGCTGCAAGTGGATTTGATTTTTCTTATGTTGAGCTAGTTTCCGAAAAGCTGCTTGGTATTAGACCTGTCTTTCGTCATGATTAACAAGGGTCGTATGTAACAGTTGTCCCTTGTATATGATACGGATTTTAACCCTTGGCTGGCATCATCAACACCACATCATGCTGGAGGTGATGTTCAGTTATGCCCTCAGTTGTGATTATGTCATAATACTAGCATAATCAACTAGCTGACTGAGACGGTGTTGCCAAAAATAGCCCAAAGATTCCACATTTGGTTGGTGCTGAAACATAAGGTGGCATTAGCTTCTGTTTCTTTGTGACTCCTTTAGGCTAATAAAGTTGTGATGTACATGAACCACAACACTTGATGGTAGATAGTGCAGCGTGCAAGATTTTAGTACAAAATTAGTGTTGTTATATCCTATTACCGATATTGGTGAAGTTTTGAGTCTTCGTTCATGTTGGTTGAAAATTTTGATGTAGAACATTGATTTTAAGTTCGGTTGTCATGGCTGATTGGTAGCATGTGGTCAAGTGCATGTAACTTTTAAAGTCACTTGAAACTGGTCCTAATTCTATCCTTGTGTTACTTTTTTGTTTTAATATGTACATGAAAGTTTTGTGATCTTAAATCATGCAGATGTCTCGTAAATGGACTCATCACATAACAACATTATTGTTCTTTGGGTTGGTGGAATTTACAATTTGAGAGGATCACCACCGCTGCTGATTGAACTATTGTACAGGTTGTTGAATGAACATTGTGAGATTGTGCTGTCGCTAACAGAAATTGTTCATTTACAGCAGAATGATCTTACTGATTTTTTGATTTTTCAGGATAGTTTTGGAAGACTGCATGACAAGGGATATTGTATGATGTAATATGTTTATCAGAATTTTTGTAATATGTTCATTATTTTGGGGGATATTGTTCAGCAGTGAATGACAAAGATATTAAATGAAGACTTTTTTGAATGACATGCAATGAGTACTTTCTTGTTTATGAATTTGTTTATTATAATATGTTTAAGTAAGTAGTTTATTAGGATTTGTGTATGATGTTTAATTTTTTGTTTATAAGGATTTTGGTGCTTTAGAAACTGATTTTAGAGTTTTTAAAAATTCCGGTTCTACAAGATTAATACAAATTAATATTAATTAAATAAAAATTATAAATTTCTGGCACATGAATTTGAAACTCCTGCACATGAATTTGAAACTCACTGGCGCATGGGCATGCGCCAGGGAGTGCAAGCCCTCCTTGGTGCATGCCCATGCGCCAGTGCAAACACACACTGGCGCATAGACACCCACTGGCGCATGCCCATGCGCCAGGGATTCAAGCACCCACTGGCGCATGCCCATGCGCCAGGGGTGCAAGCACCCACTGGCGCATGCCCATGCGCCAGAGGGTGCAACAATGCGCCAGGAAATAATTTCTGGCGCTTGTTGGTTCATTACTGGCAATAATTCTTGTGCCAAGATATTCTGGCATATATCACATATGCCAGTAACTATACATTTCCAGACACTGCAATTGTGGTAGATGCAACTGCCAGGAATCAAATGTCAGGAACTTGTTTCCTGGCATTTATTGATGCATTTCTGGCATTTAAAAAATGCCAGGAATGGACATTTTTTTTGTAGTGTTAATAGAGTTACGGTTTGTGTTTGCGTCTCATATTTTAACCGTGTCGAGACATATGTATAAAATTATATAAGTCAATTATAATTCGATTTATTTAGTTAAACGGGTCAAACTACACTATTATAATCTTATTTTATATTATGTTCGAGTCGACTTTATGAGTTATGTCAAAAATTATCTACCATTATATTATGTGTTGAAGCATAAGTATAAAACTATTTAAGGTTAATTATAATTCGACCCATTAAATTAAACGAGTTAAACTCATCGATTTTAACATTTTAATTTCATGTCAGATTCATGGTCGTGTCAAAAATAAGAATTCAAAGCAAGTAGTTATCCGAATGGCCGTGAATCAATCTTTCAAACATCCATTTTGTTCCTTTACACCAAATGGCCAAATGAGTGACTACGTACTGTGGAGGAGTCGTCTGGTAGCTCTGCAAATGGGGTTCGGACAGACCACAGTAACATATATCTTGGAATCTGTTCGTTCCCTTCCCTGTTCCCAACATTTCTATTAGGAAGATTTTGCAGGAAACATTCTTTATTCTTTTACAAAAAGGCTGCATGCATATACTTTAGGGACCATAAAGGAAAAAGAAGACAAGTAGAGGCTTATAGGCTCTACGTGGCATGCAGTGACTATACTAAATGAGACAAAATGCTTCCTTCCTTGATAGAGCGGGCACTTAGCACGCGTGCATGGTGCATCCCACTGGTAAAGTCACCATTTTTAAAATCTCAACATTTGCGCAACCTGGTGATTCTTCACCACTTGATGATCCATCCACTGTGGTTGAAAGAGGGCGCAAAAAGCTTGTTCTTCAATAAAGTTATAAACAAGAACGTGGGGGGAATAAATTTATGATATATATAATTATATTATATATATAGTTCATGGCGAAAGCTAATCCAAGCATTAATATATACTTATCCTGTTTCGTATAGGAACTGATCCGAGGGTGCATGATGAATATATACATGAAACTTCAATCACAGGCCACTGCATGTCCGTCCACAAGAGGCATATATGTTAAGGAACAGGGTGACGAGGCTATTCATACCTTTTGTTAGAATATATGGAAAATATATGTACTTGCAAAGACATGACAAGATGAAACATTGCAGGATCGATCTTCAACCATTAGTGCAAATCTCCTACATGATCAAGCACTAGAAAATTTTAAAAGAAGCAAATTAATCAAATGCAAACGAGAAGGATTTATTTACTTTATTTTCTCTTACTTTATGGGTTAGTGAGTATGTAACTTTGATCCATTCAATATTTAAAAACAATTCAAGGGAAACGGCAAAAAAATTAAAAAATTAAAAATAACGAATAGAAATATGCATCATGCATGCCTATATCTATTATAAATAGGGTTTGTCACTATAAAAAAAAAAAAAAAAATCATCAACTACAATAAAACTTTCTTATACAATTTTTGTTCTTCTATTTTTAACCTTTTTTGTTCTATTTTAACATTCATAATGATAATATATAACAGTGGCGACAGCACTAAGAAGATCAGACAATGAAAATCTACCATATTATAATGAAAACTCAGATTAGAGTATTAGATCCTTAATGTTTTGTTTGGTCGCAGAGAAAAAGTATGAAAGATGTTAATGAATTTTTTCGAAAGAAAATTAATGATTAAGGAGCAGAAATTAGAAAATTTAGGTCTGGGCGGGAATTTCTGATAATCACAAGCCTGCGGAAGAGGATCGAAGTACTCTTATGCAAAGAAGGGAAGGACTGGCATTTGGGCCCATTGGGCTGCTCTCGATTATCTCATAGCGGGCAGGCCGAATAACAAGATTCAATCTTGAATGGACCCCAACAAATATAGTATAATAGAAAAAACAAAGGAACCGTCGTCGTTTCATTTTGTACTTCCAGTGTTCCATAAAACCGTGTTCCTTGCAATTGCAGTGGCAACGATTAAGAAAAAGCCACGTCATTTTAAATTTTTAAATGACGTGAAATTAGATAGACCATAAAATAACTCTTGTCCCAACAATTAAGGTTGCTAATGTCACCAAAAAAAAAAAAAAAATATCAAGGTTGCTAAGGTACCATTTTGTTACCTTACGGTGTGTTTGGTAACAGAATTCTAAAAAAGAATATAATTTTGATTTTGATTTTTTCAAAAACAAATTATATTTTATTCAACTTTTTAAAAAACAAATCATATTTTATTCAATTTTTTCTAAACAAATTATATTTTATTCAACTTATTTTAAAAGGTTAAATCTCGAAATTCGCACACCAAATAAAAATTAAATTTTAATTTTAAAAATTCAACATCTGAACCCCCCATTAAAGTTTTTAACAAACTATTTTCGCATCAACCTGGTAAGTTTCTTTCCGAACCACCTATAGTAAAGCGAACATTGCAGTTTTAGACGACTGGTTTTTATCACAATAAGTCCGGTGACAGTTTTTCATTAAAATAATAATAATAATAATCCCTACCTCCTTTGAGCTCGATTGAGCGATATTTGAGGCAAAATTTTCTTTCATATTTTGAGATTTACAATAAACAAATATGAAATAATCATCCGCAAGAAAATAATATCAGAAAAATGAACCCCCCCCCCCCAAATTTTTTATGTTTTATTTTATTTTTTTAAACGAATTCCCTTAGTCCCTCGTTCTAAAAGAAAATAATTTTGTAGCACTTTAACAAACTTGAAAAAGGTTTCAAAAAAGTATGTTATAAGGGTTATAAAGTTAATTACAAGAATGTGCTAATTCCCCTCTCCCTCTCTTCAAAAGAAAAGAATGAACTAGCTACTAGCTAGCTCTTTAAGCGATTTAAAAAATGTTTCAAAAAAGTAATAGCATCTTACAGGGAATTAATAGTTAAAGCTACAAGCAATTTAAGTAAACTTTGTAAAAGCCCTGAAATTCTAATGAAATAAAAAAGATCATATACCTTACATACATGTTCTTTTTATTATCTAGTTGCTATGATGTTTTGATCGGCATTTTTTGGATTCCTTTGTGTGCATGTCTCTGTCAAGCTATACAATTTTGTGTATATGCAATATAATTCTGAAGATGTTAAATTCTCTTCTGTTCGGCATGTAGACCTAACACTATCAATTAATCAATCGACTGAGAATAGCTGCATGGCACTATAATGGATTCCTTCCTTTGCCACATCAATAACCGTTCTCATGATTCTCGACATGAGTCAATCGGATGATATGGGTAGTGGGATGTAGGAAATATTTACAATAGAAAAATTTCTGATGAAAGCGTAACACGTGGTAGATAGTTATAAAGATTAGCAGACATCTAGTAAAATAGGATTTTCGTCTCCTTCCTTTATCTTTTATACACTACCTTTTATTTTATTCATACTGACTTAAGCATCAGAGTTACTTTTATCGGCCCACTCCAACAGGCAATTTTGTTAAGTTTTTCTCTCTTTGCAAGTACTTTCGATCATTACCTCGACATGCAGTCAAATGTTCTAACATCTTCTAAGATTATTTTATAAACATCTATATCAAAATATACATCTTCTAAGTTATGAGTTATTTTAACATTAAAAAATTAAGGCTTCTGTTTTTTTCTTTTTTGTTTCATACAGACGTGTGCATACGTATGAGGTATGTGTCTGTCGAGTAATGCTACACATCATCCCCTTGTCCTCCTTTTGTCCTCCCAAATTTGATGTGGCTCTTAAAATCACCATTGAATTTATGATAGATCATTATTGAATTTTGATCCAATGGTGATTTTAAGAGCCACATCAATTTTGGGAGGATAAAAGGTGGACAAGAAGATGATGTGTAGCATTACTCGTGTCTGTATACTCTGAGTTTGTTTCAATTCTTCGGATTCCCCCCAAACAAAAATGCACGTACGACTCAGTCCCTGCCGATCGATCTGGAGAGTTATAACTTATCATTAAGTCAAAATGTATAGAAGCAGGTAGTACTTAATTAGGAGTGAATCATACAAAATGAAGGTAGTAATTAGTGATAATTAATAACGACATGCATATGGAAAAATGGAACGGGTCTGAGTCCAAGATAAATAACCTGCCAAAACTCAACTTCGGATTGATTATCTCACAACTTTGATTATCTCACAACTTTGATTATCTCACAACTTGTACAAGTGGGTCAATCAAAAGTTATCAGTTACTTTCTAATATTGAATGACAAAAGTCATTATCTCTTCTTTTATTTTGGAATTTGGATGGTTGAAGTGGTACATATTTGTGATTTGACATTGTAACAAATAAATCATACGAATTTTTAAAATGAAAAATTAACTCTTTCTAATATATATGCCTATCAGCCTATGTAACGAATAAGTCTTTTTTATAAATTCTTGCTATATATATATATATATATATATATATATATATATATATATATTGAAAAGGTCATTATAAAAGTACAAATTAACTCTTAGAAATTATATTAAAAAAAAAAATGAAAATTGTTAAACCATCTCCTATGACTATTTGGGTGGTTTGGTCATCCTCATAATGCGCTAGATAAGGACAATGAGACAAGTCTATTAAATGAGAACCATATATATATATATATATATATATATAGATATAGATATAGATATAGAGAGAGAGAGAGAGAGAGAGCCCTAGCCATTTCCCGAAAAAACCATAACTCTAATTCCTAAAACCATCAATCACACCTAGCATGAAACCTCGGGACGAGATCCACACGAACGGCAATGTGGGGGACGAAGAGGCAAATCAGAGCTAGAGCAGCTAGCTAATCATAAGATGCAATGAGTGGTTGGACATGAAGGCCTACACGAGCCTCTCCTAGGTGTACACAAAGATATACGCCTCTTTATTACGAACCATTGCGAGGGCCACCCAGCAATGTGCCGGGAGGATTTGTGATGGTTAAAGGGGGTGGTTTGGCCACCTCTAGCAGTCAAATTTGGAAGTGGTTGAACCACTGTCAAGGACTCAAGGCCCTTGAAGTTGGTTCGGCCACCCCAATGCTACTAAAACTATTTTTTTTATTTTTTTTTTCAATAATTTTTTCTTTATTGGTAAATTTGAACTTTTGTAATGACACTCCAGAAAAAATGACCAAAATTTGTACATACCGACTTATATATTACATAAATATACTACATAGATTTTTTTTATTTTTTATTTTTTTGCAAAATACTACTTGGAGGTTTTTTTTTTACTTCTAAGCATAACACATGAAGTTATTTATTCATTTGGAAGCCCTAAAAATTTATTTGTCGACTAATTTTAAATTTTTTTAAAAATATGCACAATTAATAGATGCATCATAACATGATAATATTTATTATGAAAGTGAAATAGAAAGGATTGTATCCTACTGTGACTTCTTAGTAGAGGAAAATATTTATTACTAATAAAAAAATAAAAAAAAAATTGTCAATGTAATTGTGAGGTATATATAGTTATATGTATATACTCTCCTAGCTGTTTCCAGAAGGATGGGCGGCCTAAGCGAGGCCATCATAAGTGCAAATTAAAGAAGCACTTAATTGTTTCCACATACAAACAAATGAAGAAAAAGACTTGGGGGGGTAATGACTCTTTAATCACCAGCTTTATCGGCGGTCGTAGATTTTCAAACAATCTTAGCTAAGCGGCTAAGCCCATTGTTTCTTACTCAAGCTTCTCTACGAGGTAGCATCATTCGTCAAAAACAACACTTTGAAAAGGTACAAGGGTTTGATTGGAAGTCAGATTAGAGCCAATAGAATGCCACTTTCTAAATTATTATTTTTCTTTTTGTCGGTGCAACGTGTACAATACCCAACAATTAATGCTCATATGTAGAATGAGTCTATTTAAAAACAACTTATAATCGTATTGACTTTCTAAATGTTATACTTTTAACAAGAGTTTATCTAATAACTGATGAACATTATCACATAAATTTAGTGCGATGGGATAGGATGAAGGTTGGGTTCGTTCTAGGTGCATATATCTCCCTTTCCTTATTTCTTCTCTAAAGAGGAGAATAGATGAGGCGATTCAAATGCGATATGGGAGTAGGATATATAGGTGCATACTACTACTCATTGAAAAATGTTACATACTACATTTTTATCGCACTCATATAATATCTTATTGGGCTGATGTGACAATGTTTATCAACCCTTAATTTTATTTATTTTTTATTTATTTTTTAACAATGACTAATCAACCCAGTAAAATAAGTGCGTAGTATGTAATATTACTCTTACTCATTAATTATTACATAGTCATAAATTTGAATCATACCTCTTTCTTTCTACCTCTCATTTAAAAGTTAAATTCTACGTACGCAATTAGTTCTTTTACCTTTTCTCTCCCATACTTACGGAAGTGTTAAAATATTTGATTAAATTATTAAACACGCCCTTTCTTGTACTAAACTTTTTTTTTTCCCTACACCATTTAAGTGCAAATCATTACTAAAGATAATCATGAAATTAGAAGATAATGCAGATAGCTATGGTGATGCAAACAGAAAATAACATGAATTTGACCCCCACCCACCAAGATGAAAATAGATTGAAAATGCTAGATGGATAACACTTGGCCATGATAGTGCCAGAAATTGTATTTTTATTCAAGTAATCAAGTAAATTCCACCTTTAAAATGTTGGGTTTATATCTAATCAACCGGGAAATAATACCAAGTTGGACCATGACAAGCCCCTTCTTTCGTCACCTAACCCCCCACATGGACCTTAGCACGCAGTTTTGCTTTTGCTTAGGAGCAAGGACGCTTGAGTTCTGCTTTGAAGCTAAAATCTAGAAGTGGAGAAAGAAAACTACAAGAAGATCAATTTTTAACCGCAAGATAATCCGATCAATATGATCGATGATGCAAACGATGACTTCATTTTGGATTGAGACTGTGGAGTGGGTGTAGCGATGAAGCAAGCATGCCACAGCTTCATTATATTACATGTCAACGGCATTTTTTATATATATTTTTTTAAAAAAAATATTCCCGTATATAATATATATTTTCTTATCGGATAAAATATAATTTCTCCCAGCTACTACCTGTCTTTTATTTCAAATATTAGGTACGCGGGTTGTGACTGGTCTTATATCTTATGAGGTAGACTAATTAATTGGAAATATATTCACGTTCTTTATCCAATATATATTCAACTGCAGATAAATAAAAAATTAAAAAAAAGGGGGGGGGGAATTGGGTGGTCTCATTCTTAATCTGTGTACTTATTTTCTTTTGGTTTGTTGGTTTTGTACTACGCGTACTCGGACTGGAAGAGAGATCTATAATTGTTTTTGAAAGAGATTTATGGCTGTTTTTAGGCGGATGACTGATGAAGAGGTTATGTGAAATGGAAATCGTAACCAAATGGATGTTTACCACTTAGTTTCCATAGCGCTAGCGTTTGTTGCAGGAGTTGAAGAAACTAATAAATTATTCGTTTGATTAATCACCCATATCTGATCACAATCATGCTATATATTATATTGCGTAGACAATTGGGAAGCCATGATTAGATTTTGTTTCCCCTCGTGTTATAGATGTGCTTTTAATTTATGATCATATATATGCCTTATTTACCTGCAGAATGGAATAAAGATTTCTCATTTGGAGGCCAATTAGCTTAATTCTTAAGCAATATATATATATATATATAATAATAAAAAAAAAAATTAAAGAAAACTTTGAAAATGAGGGAGGATATGGCCTTCTTGGCCAACACTCAGTTTTGTTCTTGCTTGCTTATTGGATATATATCACATCTAGACAAACAAGTTTTATAAAATTTGAAGATGAAACCTTGGCCATTTGTTTAAGAAATGAATTAATAAATAAAAACAGGGCGGACCAATTATCTTTGTTAAAAACGTGAAGAGACCTCAAAATTAAGAATCATATTTAATATATTGTTATACATCTGTGCAATCAAGGACAGAATTAGTCACTAAACTCTAGAAGGGCTGGACTCCATTGATATTTCTTTGAAGCGGCCATCATGATAAGGTCAAAAATAAAAAATAACTCCTAAATATGCTAAAAAAAAATAACTTACAAGAAGAGGGGGACTAAGAACTTGGGAAGGGCCATGGCCGCTCCTGGTCGTCCCTTGGCTTCAATATTCTTGTGTGCGGATAAAAAAAAATTAGCTCTTATTTTTCTCATCTCAATTGTATGTCGATTATATAACAGTTTAATGATTTTCATTTTTTCAAGTTCTTGCTGATTCTTATTAACACGTCATCTTAGTTGTATGTCGATTGTATAACAGTCTATTGATTTTTCTTTTGACAAGTTCTTGCCTTTTTTTACTACTACATTATTTCAGTTGTATATAATTATATAACAGTTTACTAAATAATATTACTCTAAAACCAAACATACGAAATATAATAAAATAAATAAATAATGGAATAAACAAATGGATAAGAGTGAGATCTGGTGAAATGTAATAAGGATGGCCAGATGGGTGTAGTTCGGATGGAGCTTTCGAGGTCTTCGTGCGGTTTTGCGTTGAAGTCTCCCGCGGCTTGGCGTGAAGAGCTGGAGTACTCCAATCCATTACCCGGCCACGTCATCAACCTCCCTTCCCTCTTTTAAACCCATCCCACACCCCCACCTCTCCTTCAATTCTAAGAACCACCTAAAATCTCTCTCTCTCTCTCTCTCTCTCTCGCAGGCACACAACAAAAATGGAGGGTCTAATTCCTTTTGTGTACAAAGCCATAATGCAATACAAGAATGGAAACGAAGGTCAAATAGGGTCGTGGTTCAGTGAGTCACCTTCAGCTGCCTACATGCGACTTCCCGGCGACTCTGGTCGTTTCCAAACGTCGGATATACAACTTTTCCGTTCAGACTGTCGCTTCTCTAATACCTCTTCACCATCTTCCAGGGCTCCTTCTACGACGACCCAGATAATAGTGTCGTCCGGAGTTCAGTCTCCGCTTTCTCGCTTGACTCCCCGTCGAGTGGCAAGTACATGATCAACATCGCACCTGGCCTGCCTAAAGAAAGCAGAACTTGTTAATTTTATGGGCTTTGATGATTGATCGCATCTACAGGATTTGTGTATGATCGATGATATTAAGTTTAATCTTTTCTTCTTTGCTTTTAATTAGTTTGGTTTGGTCAGTGATAAGCGTGTGGGAAAAAACCAAAGGGACCCCTCCGCTTTGATCTGCTGTTGTAAGTGTGAAATGTGTGAAGGTAATTAGGGAAATTACCTTCCAAATATGCAAGTTGTAAATATGGTTTGTGATGTCTGAACAAGACCATATATATGTGCCGGCCATGGCCAAAGGGTCATATCCTTAATTAACTGTAATCTCAATGAAGCATGCAGTTGGCTTTTCTCTTGTTTGTTCTTCTTTCCCTTTCTCTTACTTTTCCTCTTTGGGGATATGGTTGACGTTTTCTTTTTATTAGCTTCTGTTTTTCTTAATTCTCAAGTTTTTGGTTGAGAAAGATGCTGTACGTGGTGGATAGCGATGAGCGGGCCGGGTCAAGAACACACTCAAAACCACAATAAATAAAATCTGTTTATTCTATTTTTAGTGGGACAATTTTTAGTTTTTACTAGATTCCCGTAGGAAGACCGTTTGTATTTGGGACTTCTTTATGTATTATTGGTCACGCAAAATGTGACCATTGTTGTACAAAAAATGTGCCCATTATTATGGTGTGCCCATCATTAGCCTGACTTAGAATAATATGTATGCCATTAAGGAATCAACAGAAGAATCAACCGGAAGTACAAAATCAAATCAAGAACTTAACACAAAATCATCTCAAGCCCAAACCTAATAATGAGTTTCCTTTTTTGTCTTGATTTTGTAATCTCACCTACCACCCACAGTTGTACTTCTTGTCTATCGTATATATAGTCAAGAGATATGCTATTTGATTTTTTATTTTTATTCTTTTGTCCTTTTTTTCAATAACATGGTATTTTCGATTCACATTTAAATTAATCATAATTTTTTTTTTAAAAAAAAAAAAGAGATAAAAGAAAGAAATGAGAATACAAAATAACACTTTTCTATAATTAGGGTCTATTTGGGTTCATCACTCGAACAAGATTCAAACATAAATTTGGAAAATTGTCTTATCCTCATCCTTACGAAGCATGTATATGATCTCTTTTAGCTTTTAAAATTGTGTATTTTCAAATCGTAATTTTTAATAAAACGTAATCACAAAATGTTGAAATCACCTTAACTTTCTCGAAAAGTTGAAAGGCATGGAAGGGCGGCTTGATATTTATAACTCCTACTAGGGTTTGACTGGCTTCATCCATTTATGAGCACAAGAATTTTGCCGTCGGACAATTTTTGATATAACCCATAAACTCAACATAAATTTAACAAAAATTATTGAGTTATGATGTAGGTGTGTGACCTGTTTATGTAAATGAATCAAGTTATAATTAACTTAAATAGTGTTATATACATACTTCAATACAACCATAACTCGACAAGCAACATTTAGTGTTCATAACTTTTTGTACAACCCATGAACTCGATACAAACCCGACACGAAATTAACAGGTTAAAGTTGATCGAGGGGTTTGATCTATTCAATTTAATGGGTTGATTATCTATGTCTCGACATGACTCGAACCTGATACACGAACACAAATTATTATCCCTTACAATATGGTATCGGCTCCACTTGTACCAAAATGAAAATAGTTTTTTTTTTTTTTCCACTACTGATATCAGTGATTTATTTCGTAGGAGTTTTGTTTTAGAGAAATAGAACGAAGAGAAATGCCAAATGCCTTGAACGGAATAAGTTGGTCTCATTTGAGAACAATATGGCTTTCTCAAATAATCCTCACTGAGGCATTGCTGACATTCACGGAGTGCGTCATTGGCGCAAAGCGTTGCGTGGACTGTGGCCACATTCCAGTGCCATATCCACTCAGCACAGGAATTCCGTTTCATTTTCCTTGAGGATAAGAATTTATTTTATTACATTTAATATTGTATGTAGTACAAAAATTGAAATTTTTTATTTATTTTTTTAAAAAATAAAACTATAATATATGCACCATTAAATATAAAGTATAAAAATCATTTTCATTTCACTTGTACCTTCCCTTTAATCATGCTATTTAGAACATTCACATTGAACGCCGTTGCCCAAATAATGTTTCATTTACGAGTAAAGCACATACAAATACGTTTGGGCAGTAGTCTGATCGTCTGGGTAGCGACTTGGGCGTTTGGACAGCAGCATCACACGAAGGAGAGGAACGTTCCAGCGTTTTTTTCGTGTGCTACAACCACATAGAAGTTATAGTCATTTTGATATGTTGGCTTTTGTATATAAACAATTAGAATAATATTTATTGAAAAATGATTATTGTACAACTACTGACACATTTATTGTACAACTCTTTTTCAAACTAACTATTGTATATGTTTTCCTACATGTGGATCCTAAATATCCAATAATTGATATTAAAAAAAATTGTTAAAATTGTACAAAAATTGTACGAAAGTTGCATACAGTCATACCTCATGTGAAAGGGTATTGTGAAGCTGTTGTACCTATGTAAATAACCAATCATCATCCCTTCTCTCTCCTCCTTCTTCTTCTTCTTCTGTTTTTTTTTTTCTTTTTTTTTCTTTTTATTTTTTGGCTTTCTCTTCTTTCTATGCCCAAGGTGACGTGGCAGAATGAGCCTTGGATTACGTGTAAAGTATAGCAACTCGTGCACCCTAGGGCTAACCATGTCCAAAGAGGGGGCCAACTCTCGTTAGCCTTACTGGACGCAGACTCCACCATATTTACTCTTTTTTAAATCTCAGAAAGCTTCCGTTTTGTCATATTCCTCGGTCCTAACTCTCACTGGCCGGGAACTCTCTGTCAGTCCCAGCAGAAGTAGAACTCTCAGAAGCTCCTCTCTCTCTCTCTCTCTCTCTGTGTAAGTTTCTGTATTTTATGCCTTTACCTCGTTTCAGATATTGGGAATCTTTGTTCATCCAAAAGTTTCGGAGAATCTTGTTCAAGTGTTAGTGGTAATTTGAACCGAATTAATCGTATGTTTTAAACTTTTGCCTTACTGATTACATCCTATTATTTGCTCTTGATCATTATATGCCGTTCCCGCTCTATAAATTATGTGTCTTGGAATAGAATTTGATTCAATTTTGCTCTCTCTGCGCATAAATGTGTGAACTTTTCTTTTTCTTTTTTTCTTGAAAACAAAACTTGATGTATTGGATGCCTACTATTGTTGCTATTCTAGCGCATGTTGTCTCCTGTAAAAACATCTAATAGTAAAACTTTGATGTTTATCCCATTTCAGGGGATTTGCAAAAGCTTGAAATTGCCGTCCTCATTCAGCTGAAACATACATAAAGGTTTTTCCATAGCAAGTTTGCGATTCTATCACACTAGTTTATAATTTGTGGATTCCACCCTATGCCAGACTCTTGACTTACATTGCATTTGTCGATTGCGGCAAGTTTAATTCAAGACCCATTTATTTGTGCACAATTTTAGATGAAGGGATGCCTTTTTAATTTTATCAGATAATAAGAACAAGGATCCATTGATATTGATACTGTTTTTTTTGCTTCTTTTTCCTAATTTACCATGCTAGGAAGAAGTTTTTAGAACTACATATTTATCCCCATGAATATTGTGAGATCATTGTATTGATATTTATAGCGACTACACAACCATTCAACTTCTACTACAATTATGAATGGTTACAACTATTCACATCCTATCTCACTATACATCTTCTAAACGTTTTATATTCAATGCATTGTGAGATCTTTTCAACTATCTCATTATTATTGTATTCAATTATGAATGCCTCTCCAGTGTCTTCATTGAGATGCTTGTCAAAACTTGTGTGAGTTGTATCTTTAACAATCTGGAATAAGCTACTTGTTGACTATGATGATTTACAATACAGGATATACGGATTTAGGCTGTCAACATGAAAGCACTTATTCTCGTCGGAGGTTTCGGAACACGGTTGAGGCCTTTGACCCTCAGCGTACCAAAGCCACTGGTTGAATTTGCCAACAAACCCATGATACTGCATCAGGTCTGTCTTTGGAGCATGTCCTCCTCCTTTCTTCAAATAGTTTGTGTGGTTGGCCTTTAAGACTTTAACAGGTTTTTCAGTGCTATTATATCTGGTTCTACAGCTCACACAAGTTGCCTTCCCCCCTCCCCATCCTTTCTTTTCCTTTTCTTTTAACATTTTATATATGGTTTCTTTTCAACCTGACACTATGCATCTTGTTCTGGATCCAGCATGAGACTTATTTCTTCTTTTTATGTCCTGGTATCTAGAAATTTAACAAAATTTAGATGCTTATTTATTTTATCCCTGACTTGCTTTAATTTCAGATTATAATTTGGATTTAGCTCTAATAATTAGTTCATCTATCTAAGTTATATGTAAATCAAACCAAGTGGCTTTTTATCATAACTTATTTACATGCTCCAAAAAGAGGCCAGTTAATAGTTGAATGAACCATTTCAACGTATTAAGATCCATATCTCAGAAATGGACAAGCTTGGCTGATCATTATAATCTCTCACTTTCTCTATTTCTAACCATGGGCCGCATATTATCTTATTTGTTACCAGATTGAAGCTCTCAAAGCTGTTGGAGTAACTGAAGTAGTTTTGGCCATCAATTACCAACCAGAGGTAAAATTACTCCATTCTTTGCTTACTGCAATCTTAATTTGCATTTTATTTTGTCATTTTTGCAGCCAAATTTTGAATGCCCATATTGATGTAATGCACTTTTCTCCTTCTGCAGCTTATGCTGAATTTCTTAAAAGAATTTGAGAAAAAGCTTGAAATCAAGATCACCTGCTCACAGGAGACTGAGCCCCTTGGTACAGCAGGTCCTCTAGCTCTGGCAAGGGATAAATTGATAGATGGCTCTGACGAGCCTTTCTTTGTCCTTAACAGTGATGTTATAAATGAGTACCCACTAAAAGAAATGATTGCATTCCACAAAAGTCATGGAGGGGAAGCTTCCATTATGGTGACCAAGGTAATAATATCTAATTCATACTTTATACCAGGATAATAAGCCCCTTTTTCCACACTAAAAAGAGAAATCTCTTGCTTGTTTAAGGTGGATGAGCCATCAAAATATGGTGTGGTGGTTATGGAAGAAACAACTGGGAAAGTGGAAAAATTTGTAGAGAAACCAAAAATATTTGTGGGCAACAAGATCAATGCTGGTATCTACTTGTTGAACCCATCTGTTCTTGATCGGATTGAATTGCGGCCAACCTCAATCGAAAAAGAGATCTTTCCTAAGATTGCAGGAGAACAAAAGCTGTATGCCATGGTCTTACCTGGGTTTTGGATGGACATTGGACAGCCAAAGGATTATATTACAGGCCTAAGACTGTACCTGGATTCCTTACGGAAAAAATCCTCAGCAAAATTGGCCAGTGGATCTCACATAGTGGGAAATGTTCTTGTTGATGAGACTGCTGTAATTGGAGATGGATGTCTAATTGGACCTGATGTAGCCATTGGTCCAGGCTGTGTAATTGAGTCGGGGGTTAGGCTCGCACACTGCACGGTCATGCGCGGAGTTCGAATCAAGAAGCACGCTTGCATCTCCAGTAGTATCATTGGATGGCATTCCACCATTGGGAGGTGGGCTCGAGTAGAGAACATGACAATCTTAGGAGAAGATGTTCATGTTGGTGATGAAGTTTACAGCAACGGAGGTGTTGTCCTGCCTCACAAAGAGATCAAATCTAGCATTTTGAAACCAGAGATTGTCATGTGACTATTATGGTCAGATACGGTTCAGGTGTCTAGTGTGTTCACTACATTAACTTGATCTCAAAGTATTACTGTTTTTTTTTTTCTTCTAATTTTTAATTTTTACTTGTATATTTTCTTTCTACCATCATCAGCTAGCTGAAAGTGCAAGCTCCTATTTTGAACAGCGCAAAGACTATTAATTGTTGAACAGCGCAAAGACTATTAGTTGTTGAGATATGTTACGTTCACATCACTTGTACATTTTTTGTACATCACTTTTTTAAATCAACCATTGGATCTGTAGGATCCACGTGTGAATGTTTGTGGGTCCTACAAATCTAATGGTTGATTTAAAAGAGTGATGTACAAAAGATGTATAAGTGATGTACAAAAATCATTTCTCTTAGGGCATCTCCAGCAGACTTGCTATTTCTTTCAAAATAGTCAAATTTGACTATTATTAGTAAATTTTATTCTCCAACAGAATGGTTGCTTTAACCATTTTTCTAAACACATGAACAATGAATAGCCAACATTGGCTATTCACTGTTCATGTGTTTAGACTTTTTTTTATTAATATTTTCTCTCTCCCTCTTCGATTCCTCTTTGTCCCTCTCTATCACTCTTTGTCCCTCATCTAACAATGGAAGCAACAGTATGAGCCATGATCTTCCATGGATCGACGATGGGTGACGTCCGGTGGATGGGTCGACGCCAGTGAAGCTGGACGTGGATTCCGCCGGGGCTTGTCAAATCCTCGACTCGTTTGGAGATTTTGGTAGTTTTGTGGCTTTTTTTTTTTTTTTGTGGTTCAGCTATGCCCTTTTTCCGGTGGATCGGTCTTGATCGGTGCTAATCGGTGGTTTCATTGCTCTGGCCATGGGTGGATCGACGTCGTGTGTGCGGTGGTTGAACGGCGTTGATCCGGTGGTTGAGTGGTGCGGTATTGAACTGCTACTCTGGTGCGGTGGGTGCTTCTTCTTCGTCGTAGTGCAGTGGGTTGGGGTTAGGGGAGATCGGAGAGTGAGAGGGAGACCGGATAGTGAGAGAGAAATGAAAACAAAAATTAAAGAAAATGATTAAAAATTAATATTTAAAAAAAGAGTAAGTAGGGGACCACCTTGCCACATAAACAAGGTGGTGAAAAGTTGTATCAAAAGGTGGCAATGAATCATTACTCTTAAAAAAAAGTAGAGAGTGAACTGTTGAAGAGAAAATAAGATAAACAGTGATTAAAATAGAGAGTTGTACTTTTTTAACGGTTATTATAACTTTCATGGCTAGCGATGCTCTTAGTTGTTTGTACTTGCTGCATAAGTTGTCTGGGAATAAGAGATCAAATTTAATGGCAATGCTTTTATGGCATAGCGATAAAGGCATTTGACGGAATGTACTAGGGCCACACGCTCGACCAAAATAGCATTCTTCTTTTTCTTTTTTTCTGTTTTTTTTTTAGCAATAAAAGAAAAGGGGAAGGGCCCCAAGGGGCAAAAGAAAAGATAGAAACAGAAAGAAAATGAATGAGTATTTAAGGGTAACTGTTGTGAGTTCATGTAATAAGTGTTGTCTCACATTGAGACAACTTTTGGACTAAGGTAGTATTCAAATATGTATATTAACTTTTGTCATTTTATATTAATACTGCAAGACCAAGCTGGATTGGAATGGAATATCGTGCTTGCCTTTCTGGACATCATCATTGTCTTTGTCAACTTTGTTTTCCCTTTTTATGGGTTTGTTGGAATTCAACAAGAGACCTTTAGGATTGGTGCAGGTTCAATGAAATGGGTGGTGTCGGACAAAACTTGTGACCATGGCCGAATTTTAATGCCTCTTTAAGGAGGTAGACAATGAATAGATAACTGTTAGAGCAACGGGGGAGTGCAAAGTCAAAATGTTTTCCAAATTTCTCTGGTGGTTAAGTTTGAAAACGCAAATAAAATCCTAAGTTTTATTTGAATGTTAGGCCATTAGGGTGCAAGAACAAGAACATGTTAAGCTGGCATTGAATCCAACACTGGGAATGATGAAAATGTGTATAACAAACACCCGATGCAAGGCATGTTGGAGACGCATTAGCATTTAGAAGTTAATAAGGAAAGAACTTGTATTGTGGACGTGTTATCTGTAAGGCTGGAGAGCCTGAGTCATCTAAACCGAGGATAATAAAATCCAAAACATTACATGATATGACACGGCAACAAGAGCCCAGGCGATGAAAGCAAAAACTACAGCGATTTGGAACTTGCCGCAATGAAGAGTAAGTTGAGGATGCTTGCAGAAATCCGTGTCTTTTGTATAAAGAACTGTAATCCCTGCCGATGAGCATGCAGCTGCAAGTGATAAAGCAGCAGTCACCTGCAAATTTTGAACTATGGTTACCCTGACCATTACATATATTGACATGACAAAGCAGGAAGATAGCTGTCTTGATTTCCAGTTGACAATGGGCTCAGCAGTCAGCACCCAAACCATGCAGAAATAATATTTGGAACCAAATTTCAAAAGGAGAGACCAGAGAGGCATATAAAATATTTCAACAGCAATATATGTGTGTGAGAAAATCCACACATATGCAGGGAGCTCCAAAGCTAAGCTTTGCTTTCTCATACGCATAGGACTTGATAAATCCCATTCTTGGAAAGTTCAAGAAAGAAAACTTGTAAAGACAGAGCTCACGTGCAGATGAGGATAATAAAGTCTGCTCAGACTCAACTATATCTTATGTACCAACATTCAATAAGATCCACTGCATATCAAGGCACATGACTCCCTACAAGCATTTGACTTACTAATAAGTTGAAGGCAGACCATACCATCCTATGTAACCATCCCTGTAGCCTTGTAGGGAATTGGAGCAGCAAGCATGTACTTTCAAATTTATTTGACACTTAATGGACAGTGACAGTCAAACATGATTGACCAGTGCTTCATTATTTTGTTGCTCTATACTGAGAAGGCTAACAAAATTTGAGCTACTTAGAGCACTCACAATGGTTTATATAATTTTTTATGCAAAATGGCTAACCAAAACCCACTTTTGCTAACTTAGCTAACCACCTTTCAAACCTTACTCCAACAACTTATCTAAACTCCTTCTCTATTTTATTAAAATAATAAATTTTAGAATATTTTATTCATTCATATGTGGCAGCAGTGGCCACATTCATGACCAATATAATATGAAAAATATGGATGAGTATATCAATTTGCAAACACATGCATGTGAAGCATCAGATTTAAAATGCTCATCCATGTTTCTAGCAAGAAAAAGAAATGTGTGAGAGTTTAAGAGACAAGTTGAATACCCAATCGCCTACAACAAACAGGCTCACTAGGATTGGACTTTGAAGATCCCTCTTTCTCGTCAAACTATAAATATCAAGACATGCAAGTCCAAAGCTCCACAGCACTTGAAGTCCCATTGATGCGATCAAATAGCTGGATTAAAGCACATATATCACTGTCAAAAGTAAGCAAAAGAATGGTTGCTGAATTGTCCTAGTAATTTACTTGAGCCACATATGAAACATAATCTGTTAATCTACTTGAGAAACATCAATGAGTATTAAAATAAAAATCCAAGCATGAATGAATTCACAGGATTTGGCATGCACAGCACACACTCACTTCATCTGGACACATGTTCGTGAAACTAGAAACTGGATCTCTGTCAGCAAAAAAGTATTATAGGTCTATCCAATTAGTCATAAATAAGTATTTCATATCCAACATGTAATCTCCAGACAACTTTTAAGAAGACACCTCAATATATCCCTACTCCCTAGGTGGGGTGGGGGTTATCATCATAGCATTCGGAGAATTTTTCATTGACATATAATTTTGGTGAACCCGAATCAGTAAAACATACAATAAGCTATCTAAAACTGAATATACACAATTGACGTTAGCTTACAACTTTACTAAGCATATGACTCCACGGCCTTTAAAGGTACAGAAAATATGCGTGAGAACACAAAGTCAGGTGTCCCTCATCAGTGTCGCCCATCAATAGTAGCCCCAATTTTTAGGGACCAAAGATTTTCGGTTTAGCATATCAACAAAACAATGCCAAATCTTCCCCATGTAAATTTTTACTTGTCGAATAAGCTTCTAGATAACAAATAATGTTTAGCTTTTGCCTACAAATTATTTCGAGGGGAAGATAAGCTATTCACATTCAAAGATTAATAATATTCTGAGCCACACGCAACTGATTAATGCTTTCTTCCTGGAGTTTGAACAGTTGACATTAATTTTACACATAAAATGGAATTACCAAACACATTCAAATGAAACAATTGAAATAATCAATTACCATCATGTGAAAAAAACAACTGGGATTTAAGGGAACAGAACACACCATACAGTTCTTGATCATCCAACAGATTGCAAGGCCTCAAAAAAGGAAAAAAAAAAAAAAATCAGAGGCAAAAAGAGAAGAGGAAATACCAGAAAGCAGTGAAGGAAGAAAATCCATAGGCGCTAACCATAACCCCGATCGCCGCAGCAGCAAATACACATTGCCCTAACCTCAACACCAGCCCACTCACCGACCCTGGCCTCCCTATCAACGCCTTCATCTCCCTCTTCGAATTGCAAAATCCAGGGCCTTCTTTTCCAAGCAACCGGGCCCAAATGGAAATCCTATACTTCACAATCCTCGCACACTACCTCAGAGCTCTCCCAGTGACCTCCATTCTCACAAATTCAATCGCACTACCTCAAACCTGTACGTATGTTACAAGGAAGCTTTGGATTTCTTTGTAGATAATATGGAAGATCTAGGGTTAGGATTCGGAACGACTAACGAGTGATATGTGAGAGAGGTTTATCGTCTATGAAGCCAATGCATCCCCCGAATCTTTGGCACGTAAAAGCCATAAAATCAGTTCCTTAATCAAATCCTAAATTGTGACTTTTTTCTGTTAATCTTGTAATAAATGGCGTATTTGGTTGTTTTTTCTGTTTCTACGGTAATTGCGTTACGCGTAGCAGGTAAATCCGTGAATCTATTGACTATAATGGATGATATTGGAAAGAAACATTAAAATTATACTTTTTTTTAATTAATTATGATATGGGTGGCCGGTATGACTGCAGCTGTTGTCAGAATCACCGACATTCCGACGTGGATTTTTTTAATGTTATTGTGTCGATTCAAAATTTATGCTTTATTTGTTAAGGTACTGAACAGTACACAGTAATGCGTGTACTGTATATATACTTTTTCTTTTATTTTTTATATTTCTTACTACCGATTAATATCAAAATATTCTTTTTTTTTCACTTTTTATATCATATCAATAATTTTTTATTATATTAAAATAAAAAAATTCACTACAAAAAAAACTTTTTCACCTTTTTATATCACATCATCACTTTTTACTAATTCTAAAATTAACAACCCACTACTCTGTTTGTATATGTTTTTACCAAACAAGCCCTATGTAATTTTAAAATTTATCATTAGATTTGTAATAGATTATAATTAAATAATAATTTTAAAAATTATATCAATTTTAAAATAACACAAAAAGAAGATAGAATCTTCTTTCTACTATTATTCTTTTAAAAAATGTTAGATTTACAACACCAACACAATAAGTGCACAACAACCTTTCACGTGAGGGTAGGCTCCACACACTAGGGATCATCCTCATGTGAAGGATTGTTGTGCACTTGTTGTGATAGTGTAGTGTATGAATCAAGGGCTTGTTTGCCAAAGACATATACATAACAGAATAGAACAGAGTAGTGAGTTGTTAGTTTTGAAATTAGTAAAAAGTGATGATGTGATATAAAATAAAAATAATTTGTATAAAAAAGTGAAAAAGTTTTGTATTGTAGTGAATTTTTTTATTTGAATAGTAATAAAAAATTATTGATGTGATATAAAAAGTGAAAAAAATAAAAATGTTTGGACGTTGATCGGCGGTAGAAAATATAAAAAAGTAATAAAAAAATTAGATAAACAGTAAAAACACTATGCTGTTCTGTTCCGTCCCTAAACAAACAAGCCCTTGGTGGAATGATTGTGGGAATCTGGGTCGGCCATAACTTTTGCTCGTGTTCTTTTGTGTTTGTCTATCATGGGTTTATTGGTGGCCCCCCTTTTACTTTATTATACTGTAAGGGGAATATTTTTGTGTGTCAAGGGAGTTCGCTATTATTTTACACGAAACTGGTTAATCAACATCAAGCCAATAGTTGTGCCCTCTCTGGTTCCTGATTTTTTACATGTTTGTGCCAATAATTTATAAAGGTTGCGTAGTTATTTGACACATTTTTTTTTTTTAATTTATATTTATTCCCACGTATAAGATTGTATTAGGATTTATTGTTGAGTTGTCCAATTTGTTTTTCTGTGTTTTATTTTGATGTAATTGTCATTACCCCCTTTCTTCGTGTTGCTTAAAAATAAAAAAAATCAATAGATTTTAT
This sequence comes from Alnus rubra, assembly GCA_028654335.1. NCBI lineage: Eukaryota > Viridiplantae > Streptophyta > Magnoliopsida > Fagales > Betulaceae > Alnus > Alnus rubra. Next base: position 3,085,894 of record JAJPGS010001499.1, on the reverse strand, counting down.
TTTTGGTTTTTGTGACATGTCATCTTAAAAACCTACTCATATTGACGTCAAAGGATAGTTCAATTGACTGTAATTCATACATTATGAAGTGAAGGTCAGTTCCAGGTGCCGAATAAAACTGTTAAAGCTTAAAGGTTTAGCCATAAATTTTCTCAGATTTAATGTGGGAAATGGTGGCCAGATCCATTTATGGTTTGATAACCGGCACCCTTGTGGTGTTTTAATTGACAGATTCGGTTATAGTCATTTATGACTCTAATAATAGAATGGAAGCTAAGTTAAACTCTGTCTTGAAGCAGGGGAAGTGGTGTTGGAAGCTTGCACGCTCAGAGGACTTAGTAACTATCCAAAGTAGGTTGCTAGAAGTGTCTCTTGGAGCTGTTGATAATCCTGTTTGGACTATAGGTCGATCAGGTTCTTTTGTCTGCGCAGATACTTTGAATCATCTTAGGCAGAAAAAGGCTATTTGTGAGTTGGTATTCTCTGATTTGGCACTATCATGCTATTCCTAAACAAGCCTTCGTCCTATGGTTAGCTGTTAATAATAGGCTTACTACGGGGGATCGGTTGTTGGCTTGGGGTTTTAAAGGGGATGCTTCTTGTGTTTTCTGCAAAGGTACGACTGAATGCAGGAATCATATTTTTTTTTTATGAGAAATTCGAAGTTGGATCTCTGGGAAAGGGAAGTTTCCGAAGACCATGGAGAACGTTCATCTATGTCACAAATGGAATATTGCTGTTGATATTCTGATCTAGTTTACTTGTGTTTGCTTGTGTTGTTGATTAGTTGTGGTTGTGAGTTTACATATACATTTTCTGTTTGTAATGTGTTCTGTGGTGTTCCCTTTTTGATGAACAATATATTATGATCTATTGTATAGTTGATTATTTTGTCAATAAAAAGCTCTACTTATTCATCATAAAAAAAAAACAAAAAGGTCAGTTGTTCAAGTTTTCCTTTCCCACTACCTCATCTTGGTTGGTTAAAAAAAAAAAAACTGACCCAATGCTTGAAACCCATCCCGAGACCATCCCAACAAAAAGAGGGTGGATTGCTAGAGGGATGAGGATTCACATTAATTAGTTGCTTAGTAATTTAAAAATTAATGTGAAAGAGTTCATGTGAAATTTATATGTTCAAAATTAATTTTGGATTGGCTACCTACACGGCTACATGTACAAGTAGGTCCCGTATTTGAACTATTTGACTACATATTTAGACAAATAAGTCTCGTATAAACTCTTTCTCCAACGACAATTAATTGATATAGAATTATAGGTTCCAATCCAAAAGAACACTTTTTGGGATGGGATTTTTTGCAAGGCACATCTCGAGGTTGGGGTGGGTTGTTATGATTTATTTGGGTGTTAAATTCGAATATTATTTGAATTTAATGTGTAAAATACGAGATTTGACTTTTGTAAGATAAAATTTAAAAAAATTTGAAAAGTTGAATAAAATATAATTTATTTTTGAAAAAAAGTAGAATATTTTAAATAATATTCAAAACAAACACACATAAACCACTATTTGTGGAATAGATTTTTTTTACTGTCATTTCTTTTATTTATTTATTTTAGGAGATAAAAATGTTATTTAGTATTCTTTCATCATTCTCCATCATTCCTTATTGAAAATTAATTATTATATTATTAAAAAGGGTTAAATACCCTATTGGTACCTGAGTTTTACGTGATTTTAAATTTAGTACCCCAGTTTTGTTTTGTATCATAGGTGGTACCTGAATTAAGGGTAAAAACTCATTTGGTACTTCTGTTAGATTTTCCGTTCGAATTTTAACGTCTCGCCACGTGTCAACCGCTAAGGTTGACATGTGGCACTACATAAAAAAAAATAAAAAAAAAAAATTGAAATCTTTAAAAAATGATAAAAAATAATAAAATTTTAAAAAAGAAAATTAAAAAAAGAAAAAAGAAGAGGGGTGGCTGAGCCACCCCCCTTGGCCACCATGGGGGTGGCCAAGGAGGTGGCCCAGCCACCCCCTTGGCCGGTCTGGCCGGTCTGGGGTGGCCGAACCACCCCCGGCCACCCCACAGTTGAAAAAAAAAAAAAAAATTGAAGGGTTTTGGCCCTAGGGGGTGGTTCGGCCACCCCCTAGGGCCAAAACCCATCAAAAAAAAATTGAGCGTTTGCCCTTGGGGGTGGTCGAACCACCCTCTAGGGCCACGGGGGTGGTTCGGCCACCCCCATACAGGCCGGCCTGGGGTGGCCGAACCACCCCCCTGGCCCAGGGGGGTGGTTCGGCCACCCCACAGTTGAAAAAAAAAAATAAAAATTTGAAGGGTTTTGGCCCTAGGGGGTGGTTCGACCACCCCCAAGGGCAAACCCTCAATTTTTTTTTATGGGTTTTGGCCCTAGGGGGTGGCCGAACCACCCCCTATGGGGTGGTTCGGCCACCCCAGACCGGCCAAGGGGGGTGGCTCAGCCACCCCTCTTCTTTTTTCTTTTTTTAATTTTCTTTTTTAAAATTTTATTATTTTTAATCATTTTTTAAAGATTTCAATTTTTTTTTTAATTTTTTTTTTATGTAGTGCCACGTGTCAACCTTTGCAGTTGACACGTGGCGAGACGTTAAAATTCAGATGGAAAATTTAACAGAGGTACCAAATGGGTTTTTACCCTTAATTCAGGTACCATCTATGATACAAAACAAAACTGAGGTACTAAATTTAAAATCACGTAAAACTTAGGTACTTATAGGGTATTTAACCCTATTAAAAATTATGCATTTCTCACATGTTAAAGGACACATGTCATTTTTATAGATTGAGTGGGGGGAAGTTCTCCTAACATGATTTGGAAGAAATCTTTGTCTTTTATAGGATTCAATAGTTAATTTTTTTTAAAAAAAAAAAAAATGAGAAAAGGATAAAAGAATACTAAATAGCAAGTCTTATTGTCTTATGCAGAAGATATACTCATAACAATAGTTTATAATTATTAATTTTTTTTTTTGGGTACTAACAGGCCTAACGGCAGGTGAAAAAAAAAAAATCTTATAAACTCAAAAAGTACAATGATTAATTTTATTATTTTTAAAATTCAAATAATATTTTTGATAAAATCAAAAATCACCATTTTTAAATGAATAAATTTTTTCTTTATATTCATTTTATACATCTATCTTATAGTGGTTGATGTGGTATGGGCTGAATAGTCACTTCGAAAAATAAAACTTTCTAATTCGGTGCCGTTGATGCCACGTCAATGACATGGACCATATAACATAGGGGCTTGTTACTTACACATCAGGAGCACAACAGCTCCTCACATGGGGGTGGGGCCCAGTGTGTGGGTACCACCCCCATGTGAGGGGCTGTTGTGCCCATGATGTGTAAATTACATTTTCCTTTTTATATTGGATAGTTGGTGAACCGATGCTCCTGACTCGCCTCCAGAACTTTCCACGTATACAAACTTAAACCCACAAATCAGCGCTTTATTTCCGAACTTGCCACCTCATGGGCATATCATACGAAAGACCCTAATAATTATTCTAAATACTAATTTTCAATCTCACCCTTATATTACTGGGTTGATATTGTAGAATAGTAGTATTTATCAAATCTTTATTCATCTCATATATCATTCTTGAATTACTGGACTGATGTGACAGTGCTTATCGATTTTTTTTTTAAATTTTTTTTTCTTTTAATAAAGGCTAATCCAAAGACAAAGATTAATTCTAGAAGTTCCTCGTGTGTCACTCTTATGTCATTCTAAAAATGAGATGGCTTTTAAAACCAGAATTTAATCAAAATTCAATAATGATCAATCACAAGCCCAATTTTGTTTTTAAAAGACACTTCATTTTTTGATAGACACAAGAGAGACTTTTAGAATTACTCAAAGACAAATGGACATTGCCACATCAATCCAGTAAAATAAAAGTGTCATAGAAGATGACTATATAGCATTACTTTTTTAATAAAAACGAGTAATTCTAAATACTTATATCTCATCTCATTCTCGTACAACTAAGTTACTGTGGTAGTACCATTTGCTTTTAGATTTTTTTTTTCTTTTTTTAATAAATATTTATCCAATAGCTAATAAGCACTGTCACATCAGCCAAGTAGTATGAAAGTGTGATAGGAAATGAGTATGTAATATTACTCAATCTAAATGTGTTATACACCATCTTCTTGTCATTCTCCCATCCTCCTACTTTTAGACCCACATGAACCACACAGATTTAATGGTGATTTTCATTTTAGGAAATAATATTTACACATTACCCTCACAACAACTACAATGGGCCTCACCCCAATGTGTCTTGTGTGAGTGTAGTTGTTGTGCACAAGAAGTGTAAATATCATTTTTCCTTTTCAAAAGTACGAGGATGAGAGAAAGACAAAAGAAGAAAATGAATTATTTCTCTACTCAATAAAAGCTTATCCAAGAATCAAAGAGCACTCTTACATCAGTATGATAGTGGGATTAAAGATGAGCATATAACATTAACCACGTACAAGGCCAGGTACATCAACAAAAGCTTTATTTAAAGGCATAGACACATAGTGAGAGAAGCTCCCGTTTCTAGTGAGAGAGAGAACCGTCAGTTTGTATTGTTTTGGGGGAGGGAGGCTTCCACGCCTCCCTCCTCCCTGGTTTTTTTTTGGGTTAGATGGTTTTTTGTGGAAGTTTTGAGTCTCCCAACTGTTTGGGTTGTGGATGTTTTAGTTTCCCCGGTGTGGATCCGGTGGGTGTTTAGTTTTTCTGTTTTAGTTTGTAAAGGCAGGAGAGTTCTCTGGTGAAGGTGCCGGCGGGAACTTGTCGTCCATGGCGTGTCGATGGCGGAGATCGTGGTTCGTGTTTGTTCACTGTCAGATTTTGGAGGCTAGATCTACGCATTTCCATCATCTTCTGTTGGACACGCGCCCTTCAGCCTTGATCACCGTCAGTTTCTGGTGCTCCAGCAGCTCCCCACGGTTGTGCAGTCTCTCGACGGTCGGCGCGTGGCCTTCACGCGCCTGTGTGGTTTTCGAATTGGGGCTGCGCGTGATGGCCACAACCCGGGTTTTTCGTTGTGGTTGGTGGTTCTGGTAGTGCTCGGAAGCTTTTGGCGTTTGAGTGTTGATGGGTTTGTCTTTGGCGGTGGCACGTGCAGTGCACGCGCCGTCACAGGTGGCGGCTGTTCCGGCAGACAGCTTATCTGTTGAGCTTTTCCTGTATTGTTTGTTATTTATGTTTCCTTAGATAGTTTGCTTTGTGCAAATATAAACTTAGTCTTTGGCAGTCGTCCAAAATGTGTGACCGACTCCCTGTTCAAGTAAAGGTATATGTCAACGTAGATGCATCATTCTGTTGGCTGGGTTTTTTTAGTAGCAACTGTCAGTCTTGTTTAAAGATGTATGTACACATTTAGGGTGTTTGATTATGTTCACCTTCGTGGTGCATGATATTGTAATGTTGATTGTTATTTAATGAAAGTTCACCTTTCCTCCAAAAAAAAAAAAAAAAAAAAAAAAAAAAAAAAACATTAACCACTTACAAAAAGACCAAGAAAACTGGAAAGGTTGCAGCACGTGAGATGACTAGTTAACAAATTTAGTAGATACTATTTTATGATATAAATTAAATTTTAAATATTTAATAATGTATATTATGTCATATAGAGAATTTGTTGTCACGTCCGTGTCTACCATAGAATAAAAGTGTCATTTTTTAATATAAATTTTATTTTGTTGTATTTAATGATATAGATGTTATCACGTCATTTAAAAATTTAAATAATATAGTAACATAAATATCATACGAGAATATATACACTATTAGATATATAAAATATGAACCATAAAATAACTCATCTTTATTTTCAATAAAAATGAAAAAAATTCTAATTTACACACCCTTAGACACAAAAAAAAAAAATGTTATCGGTAAAATATTTTATTTTTATTTTAAGTGAAATGGAGAATATCATATTCTTATCAAGATCTTGTTAAATGTAACGTACATGATCTTAACTATCATGATTTTCACAATAAATAAAATAAAAGAAACATACCAGAATCCATAGCAATAAAAGCCTTCTTCAAAGCTCAAACATTAGGAAATAGTTTTTCTCACTTGACTCTCTTAAGATATACAAAGTTAATGGATATTGTATATATTTATGGGGTAGAGAGAGGACGTTTCCTTTGTTTTTTATTACCATTAATTATACTTCCCATCAAAGTTAGAATTAATTATTAAAAAATATTAACTTCTCGTAATTAATTAACCAACACTTTATTAAGGTGTATTAATTAACCATTAACTAACAATTAATTAAGGAGGATTAATTAATCAACATTAAAAGTTTAATAAATTGTCTTATGTGCCATTTCATGTCGGACATTAAATTTCTACAAATGTATTTTTTTTAATATTTTTACGTAGAAATATGTTATTTTGTATTTTCTTATTCTTCTCTCATTTAATTTTTTTAAAAATCAATCATTGAATCTCTAGGATCCACACTCAGTTCCAACATTTGAAAAATTAAGTACATATTTTCTTATAATATGTTTATAAGATGTGAAAATATTTATAAGTATTATGTTTTATTTTTTAAGAATATTTATGAAAGGTATATTATATTATATTTTTTTTAAAATGTTTTGAGAAAAGAATCATTTGTTAAAGATTTAAAGGAAAATATATATATATATATATTATTTTTTTTTTTTTATTTATATATATTATTTTTTGTTTTGAAAAAATGTTAACAAAAGTTTTTAGTTTTTCCATTTTAATTAGGGATAATTGCACTGTTGGTTCTTGTGGTATGCCATAATTATTTTTTACTCTCTATGGTTTAAAAAGTTCATGAGAGGTTCCTGTGGTATGCAATAATTACGTTTTACTCATTGGGTCGATTTTTAGTTTACCATTTTGAAGGAATCTGTTAGCCCTATACGTCAGCGCCACGTGTCGACAATAAGATGACGACACGTGTCCATCTTAATAAAAAAATATAATTTTTTTTAAAAATAAATAAATAAACTTATTTTTTTTAAAAAAAAAAGAAAAAAAAAGAAGAAAAAAGGGCAGGCTTGGGGTGGCCCTTTTTAAAAAAAATAAGTTTATTTATTTTTTTTTTAATAAATTTATATTTTTTTATTAAGATGGACATGTGTCACCATCTTATTAACGACACGTGGCACTGACGTGTATGGCTAACAGATTCAGTTAAAATGGTGGAAGAAAAATCGACACAGAAATTCAAACGTAATTATTATATATCACATGAATTTCTCATAAATTTTTTAAATCATAAAGAGTAAAAATAATTATTACATATCACAAAGACTAACAATATAATTATCCCTTTTAATTATGACCTTTTCTTTTTCGGCGATGTTGTCGTATCTGTCAGCGTTCAATTAAAGCTTGGTCCCACACTCGGTGACGTGAGCGTATCCGTCAGCTTTACAGTCAAAGCTTTGACTCTTCCTATTCCCGGCTTCGTGAAATTCCAAGATGGTTACGTTCTTCTAGCACTATAAAAAGGATCGGTCTTGTTCGGCTTTGCTTGGCATTGCCTATAAATCGCGGCAGCTCCGAACCGAAAGACAGCGTGCGAGGTCCGAGTGGTTTTGTTGAGAAATGGCGACGAAGGCAATTCGATTCTTTGAGTTGAACACCGGAGCCAAGATACCTTCGGTTGGGCTGGGGACGTGGCAGGCCGACCGCGGTGTTGTCGGCAACGCCGTCACCACCGCCATCAAGGTATTGCTTCTAAAACGATTGAAACCGTGTATAACTTCCCTGCAGATGATACAGTGTTAACCATCTGTTAGCTTACTGTTATTCATGTGTCAATGACAGGTCGGATATCGGCATATTGATTGTGCTCAAGCTTATGGCAATGAGGACGAGGTAATTTTGCATTATAGTTTGGTTATTAGGCGTCTCTTTCACCTTTTTGGCATACCTCACTCCTTGAAAACAGGGCAATCTGAGAAATTTGCTTGACCAATTTATTTGCCAGTTGAATATGTCAGAGTTTTTTTCTGCCGCAGAATATAAATTAAATAATTAAATTTATACATTCTAGTTCGTTTATTTCAAATCTGTTTAAACTTTTGGGATTTTAAGGAGCTCATAGATAATATATTAGATCGGGGTCTCTCCTTGTGTGGCCGTTTGCCTCGGACAGCGGGTCTCGCATTCTAGCCATTCGAGCAGCCTAATAGCAGGATCCTCGTCCTGGAATATCTGATGAGAAGCGAGTGGTGCACAACATTGTACAATTTGTGCATAACACAAGATATATGATTGAGACCCATGTGGTGAGTCCATTCACATGGTCCTCATCTTGTGTTGTGTTCAAGTTTTGTAAGAATATTTTTCCTATCCAGATACTGTGTGACTGTACAAACTCTGCCTCCTTAGCATGATTTTTGCAGAAAAGTTGATTTTTACCGTCTCATTTTTTGAAGGAATTTCTAAACTTACTTCTCCTTAATGTTCATCTACTGTGGTTTACCTTTGTTCATCTAGTGATGTCTTATTAAGACAATTTCTCAAGCGACCAAACATTCTTTTTCTCTGCGTTTTATAGGAAACTATGGATTTTATATCATACAACGCTAAAAGGGCAGCACATTCTGCGGGCATAAATTGTGTCAATATTTTATATTATGCCATGTTGTGAAGGTTAAATTACTTATCCCAAAAAGCTTAACTCGATAGGAAATGGTTAATTCAATAATTTAATTTATATTCTAACACCCTCCTTACATGTGGGTTCAAACTCTTTAATTAGTGTAGTTCATAACATGAAATATTTAACTGAAATGAGGGGTGAACTGTGAAATCAGGATTCGAACTCATGACCTCTGCTTCGATACCATGTTAAATCACCATTTATTTTTTAAAAATTTGAGCCGATAAGAAATAGTTAATTTAATTTATATTTTAACAGTAACATAATTTATGGGTTCTGTAGATTGGGTCTGCGTTGAAGAAGCTCTTTCATGATGGCGTAGTGAAGCGTGAGGACTTATGGATCACCTCCAAACTCTGGTTTGTCTAGTACTTATATTGGACTTAGCTTGAAACTGTCCTAATTAAGTATTCTGTAATCTAAATTCAAATATGGTTACCTAGCACAGTTTCATTTCTGTTTTTTACTGTCTAACAAGAATTGTATTTACTTGCAGGTGTACTGATCATGCGCCAGAAGATGTACCAAAGGCATTAGACAAAACTTTGCATGACTTGCAACTTGACTATCTGGATCTGTATCTGGTATGTTTATCACAATTAAGCTTTGCTTTCCATGAACTATGGTGAGTGATATCACTAGTTCCTTTATACACATTAGTTGCCTTCCGAGTCCAACTGGGATAAAGTTATATCATGACATGCTTCATCCCATGCAATAGATCATCAAGATACTTTGGGAGTCTCACAGGCACTGATTTCATTTGTAGATTCACTGGCCGGTTAGAATGAAAAAGGGGTCGGTTGGCTTTAAGCCTGAAAATCTTATCCAATCTGACATACCAAGTACATGGAAAGCAATGGAGGCGCTCTATGATTCTGGAAAGGCTCGAGCTATTGGAGTAAGCAATTTCTCTTCAAAGAAGCTTGGGGATCTTTTGGAGATAGCTCGCGTGCCACCTGCTGTTGACCTAGTGGAGTGCCACCCTTCCTGGCAGCAGCCGAAACTACATGCATTTTGTAAATCTAAAGGAGTCCACTTGTCTGTAAGTATGCACATAAAGTGGTTTATAATTTCCATTTGCTAGTAAATCATGCAAAATAGAGTAATGGGAAGAGCTTCAGAAATGAAATGGATCTGTTTTCATTATCTGTGATTTCTGAACAACTCTATTTTCTGGTTACTTAATGAACTTTTTCTTAATTCAGGCGTATTCACCATTGGGTTCCCCTGGTACGGGGAGTATCAAGAGAGAGGTCCTTAGGAATCAAATTCTGATTACAGTTGCAGAGAATTTGGGGAAGACTCCTGCACAGGTGGCTCTTCGTTGGGGACTGCAAATGGGTCACAGTGTACTGCCTAAGAGCACAAATGAGGCAAGAATCAAGGAAAATTTTGATGTGTTTGACTGGTCTATACCTGAGGATTTGTTTGCCAAGTTCTCTGAAATTGAGCAGGCAAGTAGCTTGGCCCTATTTCTTTTATTTGTGCATTGCTCGGAACATTATACCAAAGTATAAAGAGGACTTCACTACAATTTAAATGATGGAAGTTTTGGTCTTTATTCATGCAGGAGAGGCTAATCAAGGGTACTGCATTTGTTCACGAGACCTTCGGTGCCTACAAAACCATTGAAGAACTCTGGGATGGCGAGCTGTGAGCAAACATCGGATTTTTGAAGCACTGCGCTTCCTCTTGTCTTGTTTGATCGTAGACTACTTTTTTTTTTTCACTGCTTTTCACCTGGCGAGTGGTCCGGGATTGAGTTGCTTCTACTTCAGAAATGTAAAGTAATAAAAGAGCAATTGTGTTACTCATCGCATACTTGTGATGCAAAGATATGTAATGCCTTAGTTTCCGTCTACATAACTTGACCCAGTTAAATTGTAGTACTAGATAGCATTGTTTCTTAAACACCTTTGTTGAATAACTTGAATGACGACTCTAAATTACAAGGAGCATTCCCAATGAAAGATTTAGGAGAAGAACAGGTTTGGTTAACTTACCAAAACCAGATTGTAATTTGTTATTTATAGAGGTTACATAGACACTAGTTTAGGAATGTCAGTACAAGGTTACAATAACAAAAAACTAAAGAAACAAAAGATGATACAGAAGGGAAAAAAGGCTTAAAGATGATACAGAAGGGAAAAAAGGTTTGTGCTGAGTTTGAGGGGTTGATCTGTAAGACATAGGGCTTGGAATCCTGGACTGCAGGTGGTGGCTACTGGCTGCTTATAGTTGTAGCCTTTTACAGAAAACATGGATACATGTTTTCTCTGTGAAAGGCTACTGTCAATACGTGGAGACTGCTGATTTGCTCAACCTGGAGATTGCTGACTTGCTGCATGAATTGAGAAACACATGGAAGAGGTTGAGGTGCTGGATTTATCCTCTAACACCCAACGTGAAACCAATTTACTAAAAAGTCTCTCTATCCGATTGTGCAAATCAGATGCAAAATATATTTATGATGCATTTGTAAATAATGCAACTCACACGTGCATATCTTTTTTTATTTATTTCTTTTTCTTTCGCTCTCTCCTCTCCTCCCTCCTCTCTCACCAAAACTCATTTACGCCATAACAAAATTGTAATATATTTCTGAATTTGAGAAATTGTATTTCAGTGTATGTTTATATGACAGAACTTATGTTTGCCATTTTAAGGTCACACTCATGCGAATCACCTCATATGCGAACAAAAATTTTGTTGACTTTATAGCAAATAATTATAAAAAATAAAATAAAAAAATGACCATGTTAAAATAAAAAATAACTTATAGTTGAAAAAATATTTTAAAATGAAATAAAGAAAGAAAGAAAAAATATTTAAATAATATAGTGAAATAATAGATAATCAAATATATGGTACATTTTGAAACCAATAAGTTAAATTAGATAAAATAGGTTTCGGTTAGCCATTTTACATATAAAAATACATAAACTATTGTGAGTGCTCTAAGTCGTAATTCAAGCGAGTTTTCAAAAGTGGCTCACGTGGAAGTTCTCTAAAGATTTTTCAAACATTTGTTTGGTAAATGTATTTTAGGTAAATACCGTAAATTTGTTTTCAAGTAGTAATAAGAAGTAATTGGTGTGATATAAATTAAAATGAATTTATATGAAAAAAAAAAATGAAAATGTTTGTTTTGTAGTGAGTTTTTTTGTTTGAATAATAAAAAAATATATTATTGATGTAATATAATATATATATTTTTTTTTGTTGAAATAAGCGTGGGAGGGAGAGTGGTTACCGAATAGGGCCCATGTCTCCCGTTTCCTCTGTTTCGTGTGGTGTTCTCCCCTACCAGATCTTGTTGATCCCTCCTTGTCAGTATCGTTTGGGGAAGAGGGACTGAGGGAGGAGCTCCCACTCCTCCTTCCTCCCCCACCTTTTTTTTTTTTTTGGTCCTTTGTTGCCTCTTTTCTTCTGTTTTTTTTTTTTTTCCTTGTTTTCTCTACAACTGGAACGCCAGACTACAACGTTTCCTCGCCTTTCTCCACCCACGCACCACCAATCTTCCCTCACCGACCTCTTCCGCCTCTGACGAAGGTTTCCACTACCGCGTGTGTACGTCACGTGCCAACAAGGTACGCGTGTGTACTGCATGCGCCGCTACTTCTGCCTCACCTTCCCCTTGTAATTGCTAAAAAAAAAAAAGAAAAAAAAAAAACGAGAGTGGCCCACTGGCCCCAGACACTTTTTAAAAATGTGATCCTACATTAATATTAGAAAACAATACTCAAAACTTATCAAAATATAAAATAAAAATCACACCTGAACTTGTTCATTTCATTCAAAAAGGATGACTGTTTAACAATGGTATCAGATTCACTGCAATTTCTGCAGAATTTCAAATCATGCTGTTTCTTGCATTTGGGGACGATCTATATAGTGGCTCTGACTTTAAGTCTTCATGTTTTTCTTAATTTTTTTTTTAAAAATTAAAATTAAAATTTTAGTTTTAATTTTTTTTTTTTATTTTGTTAGTTTGGCCCTTCTAATTTTTTTTCTTTTCAATTTTGCCCCTCTCAAATCCGAAATGCTAGCTACGCCCTTGCTTGCATCTAATGGTTTTAGAAATGTTACTTTTTCCACACAAAAGGAAGATGGAGGATTCGAACTAGAGACCTTCGCTTTATGAGGCGTGGTCCCTAGCTGATTGAACTACTCCTTGAGGACAAAAAAAAAAATACTACTTATTAAAAATGTAGTATGTTGGAGCCATAAAATATATTATTAAGATGTTTTTTCTTCATTTTTAAAGATAGGCTTTTTCTTTAGAGTAAAAGACAATTTTTTGTTCAAAATTTTTTACGATATAAAACGCAAAAACTTGATAAAAAATATACTCAATTCTTATTGGTAACATATCACATTTTTAATAGATAATATTTTTCACACAAAAAAAAAAAAAAAAAAGGCATAAATTGACGTAATTTGAAAATTTACAATTTTTAAAATTGTAGAGAATATTCGCAAAGAGTCAAAATCTTGATCAACAGCCAGGCAGAGCCTTTAAGAGAATCAACCATAATCAATCAGCATGGTCATTCAAATCAACGGTGACGAGACAATCTAAACTCTCGCGCCTACGCGGGTTGTTTCATTTATAAAAAGGCCTCTCCGTCTTCCAATCACACTCTTTTTGTCTCACTCATATCAGCAGCGTGCAATACACGCGCTTCGAGGAAATTTTGAAAATGGCGGACGGAATTCGATTCTTCGAATTGAACACCGGAGCTAAGATACCCTCGGTGGGGTTCGGCACGTGGCAGGCTGACCCTGGCCTCGTCGGCGAAGCCATCGCCACTGCCATCAAGGTGTTCTTCTTCACCTTCTTTATTTCTCGCCGTTTGAAGATGATGCTGAAATTTTTTTGTGCTGTTAGAGTAATGGATAGATTGTTATATAATTTATGAGAAATAAAAGAGTCGCTGGTTTTGATTAATTTAGCGCTTTAAGAAGGAGAGTAACTGGTATATTTGCTTATGGAACATCTCAAATTCTCTGACTTTTTTCCCTTTTACCTATGAATTATTAAGTTCGAGTCTAATCTTAGGATGATTTTTTCTTTTCTTTTATTTTTATTGTTGCTTGTCGATGTTATATGCCATTCAATAAAATTTTTCTAGTGAAAGGTTCTCTCTACTGTTAGCTTGGGATTAGAAACTGAAATAGAATGTGAACCCGACGGGTTCCTTTGGAATAATTTACAAGGAAGGTTATCACATTTCTCTACTATTTGATTGAATGTGAGAATCAAACGAAATCTTATCAGGATTTACCGGCGGTCAAAGCCATCGCTTAGACCGGAAGAAACCGTCGTAAAAGTTTTAGCAGCAGTTGATCAGTGACGGTCATGGCCGCCTTAGTAGGTTGGTAGTTTGTACTCGAGCATCATAGTTTGAGTTGTTGATTAAACAATGCCTTGGAAGAAGTATGAATAAATTGTATTCCAAAACGAATTACCTCAGCAAACACAACATTCGTTATTGCTTGGCTACGACAAACCCCTTCCCGGCCTTGATGATCTTTCAACCCGTAGGTTGTCGACACGATGTTGGTTTTCTTGGGATTTCATTCTTTTCCTTTGGTGATGCAGTGATCACTGATCGCCAAGACGGCATGTTTTGCGGTGCTACTTCCTATCCAATATAAAAATAAAAAAATGTACAGACTGGGATCTCTTATTAGGCGAATCTTGTGTCAGCTTCTGAGCTTTTTATGTTTGTCGTGTCAATCTTAGTTTATTAATGGGCCGCCCTTTAATTAATAAGTTTATTATAATCAGGATTAGTCAACCACGTACATTTTTAGCAATTTGTTATTAAGTTGTTGGCAACTTAAACAGTATAAATTGTGAGTGAGGTCCACATGGGTAGGCAAACAAGGAACAGAACCGTCTGGAAATTTGGCCAAGTGGGGGGGGGGGGGGGGGAGATGGTACTGGTCCGGTTCATCTTCAAGAGACCCACCCTTGAAGCTTCTTAAAGCTCTAATTCAACGCTGACAGCTACGCACGCGTCACTCAGCAAATTGTGAGTTACTATGGAATCCAATAATGCTATACTTCACACACTTATTATACACTTATATTACATCGGTTAACCTATTATGATTTAAGTAGTTTACACTTTTATTATTTTATAGTGATTGACATTGTAAGCCACTTAAAACGACGTGACGGTGTGACGTGATAAATGAGGATGAAAAGTAGTATTATTCATGAAACCCATATGTTCAGGAAAGTGGGTAGGGGCAATTTGAAATCTATTTGATAGGTGGGCTTATAAGAGTTTTCTCACATCCGGACAATAAATTGCTAGAAATTTGGATGTGAGATGAAATTTATAGATGCCCGATTTAATAATTCAATTACATTTAAGTTTTGGTTTTATTGGCAAGTTCTTTTTCTTTGGAAAGTAATTAACTTGCAACCTTGATCGTTTGTTTAAGTTACAGGAGATATCCTGTTATTAAAACTACATGGGGTAAGCTGAATCCATTTATAAATAAGCCATCTCCTTGATCTTCCTTTTCTTACTCCTCTCTTTAGCTGGTCATAAATAGGCTGGCCCTAAGTTAGCAATATGAGAACAGAATTTTTGTTTGTTATTGAGAGAACAGAGGACCTAAATTTTATATAGAAAAATATAATAGAGCCTTCCCATTACAGACTTCTAGGATTATTTGCCTACATAAATATACCACATCAAATAGGACTTGTAGTCCTATACGACAGAGGTATACAAAAACCAATGGACTTAATGATCACTCGTTAATATTGGGCTTTCCTGTATAATAATCATTATAAGTCACATGCCCAACCCATTTTAACAAACTAAAACATACAATCATTTATTTTATTTTATGAATGAGTAACTTTTTATATAACAAACAAACAATTGTATTTACAAACACTTCAGCAAACAGCTGAAAACACTCGACAATACAAGTATCATCTCAGCATTACTGATTTTCATTTTTACACAGCAAACCGCCCCTCCTAGCTAATACAATACAAACTCTCAAACCAGAACTACACCAAAATCCCCTAATCAATTCCCCATTTACCACATATCCTCTCATTTCCTGCAGTTCTTCTGAATTTTTCTTTACCCAAGATCCGAGCTCTAACTTCCCATTTGATTTTCTGCAGAATTTGCTACTCTGTCTTGGGATGACTGCCATGTTTAATTTCATTCCTGTTTCTCCAGATATTATACATAGTTGAACCAAATACCAGCCTGCATACATTTACGTTTAAACTCTTCTTTCTCCATTGCTGCAATATCTTAGAAATTACATCTTCCCAACTCGTTGGTGGATCCACCATAACACACATTCTCATAATTTCTTTCCAAATTATCCTGCTATATCCCCATCTCAATAACTTGTCCCTTGTTGTCCTTCATAGCCAACCATAATACAAAAGCTTGCTTTGGAATAGCTAGAGGAAACCAAATCAACTTCCACCATGCCATTTGCATTTGTCTATCTCTCAGTGTTTCCCATGTCTCTGAATTTGTATATCTTCCAGGCTTGGAAATCACCCATTTTTGCACATCCTTCTCCCCTATTTCCACCAAAGACAACCTGCTTTGTATTTCTACCAGATCCTCAGATTGAGCTGGCCTCCAATTCCAGTTCTCTTTTTTGAGAACAGTCGATAATTTGGCTTCTATTTTACTATGTGCATCACACACCACTCGATGACCATATTTTTCATAAAGCACCCCATCCATATGCCACCAATCAAACCAAAAGTGAATATTTCTTCCATCTTCTACCTCAAACTTCAAAAACTTTCAAGCTTCTTCTCTCAACTTCAATATCTTCCTCCAGCTCCCTGAACAATTTGAGGAACTTTAATTTGCCAAAAGCTCCTGACCTTTAAAAACATACAATCAATTGAAACCCAATTAAGGACATATTCTAACATTGTTGTGTTAATGTTGGGTTATAAGATAACTAAATATAACTGGATTCTTTTGATGATTGGTAGCATATGCATTGGGATAGTTTTTTATTTTTTATTTTTTATAATGGGTAACAAAAATGTTTGTGATCATTAGAAGGACATTGTGAAAATCACAAATGACAAGGTTGAATTAGGTGGTTAGTTTCTTTTCTTAATAAAGCATTACTATATCTTTTCTTTACTTGTTAAAGCACTTCATAACATGATCCTCCTTTTCTCTATCATCTTTTCTACGAGAAGAAAAAGATATACTTTTGTAGCTTTCCTGCTGATGATGTATAATTAACCAGCAGTTAGCTTACTGTTCTTTATGTGTCAATGGCAGGTCGGATATCGGCATATTGACTGTGCTAAACTGTATGGTAATGAAAAGGAGGTAATTTTGCATGGTACCAGACACTTTATATAATCTTAGTTTTTTTTTTTTTTTTGGTTTGCTGTGGTGTATATATATCATCTTAGTTGCCATTTCATATCATGGCATGCATTTGTTAAGTCATCCAACTCTTGTGAGTTCTACCTTGCATGGTCCTTTTTAATTATGGCAATGGTTAAGGTTCATCATAATTTAAAACTTATACTATGAAAGCAAAGCCAGTTATCCCAAGTTGCAGGTTAGTATAAATTGCATTTTCACCTTTCATGTTACTGTATGTATGTGAAGCTTACCGCTTGATTTGCTAAGCCATTGCCAAAAACTAGCAATTACTTAGTTTGGCTTAGAAATTTTATTAGGCATATCTTTCACCTTCTTGGCATAGCTCACTCCTTAAAGTTTCCAATTCATTTGTCATGTTGAATGTGTCCTTTTCTTGTGCTGCTATTATATACTTCAGGGAGCTCATAGATAGTATATCCAGATAGAGTGCTTGTAAACTTTTGGCATGTAAGTGATTGTAAAAGTGTAAATTTGGGAAGCTGATATAGTACCACTGTGATGTATATCTATTCTCATTATCATTAGTTTACTGACGAGATGGACAACAAGAGACAACATGATCCCAGGAAATATGCAACATATAAGCTGGATGAGTTGATGAGAGGTAATGTGGTAGTTAGGTATAAAAATTGGCTTAAAATATCAGAGTATGTATTACTGTGCAAGACTCTTCCTCTTTAGCATGATTTTTGCAGAAAAGTTCAATTTTATCCTCTCTTTTATTTTCTTCTAATTTGCATGCTTCCGGACCTTCCGGTGAATATTAATGTTCATCTACTGTGGTTTTCCTTTCTTTGCTTGTGCACAAGATCTAGTGAGTTGTTAATGCGATACTTTCTCAATCAATGAAAATTTCCATTTTGCGTTTGATGGGAAGCTTTAGATTTTATATCATACTATGCTAAAAGGCAATCACATACTTTAGGCATTAGTTGTGTCAATGTTTTATATTATGCCATGTTGTGGCCTAATTTCTGGGTTGTGTAGATTGGGTATGCGTTGAAGAAGCTGTTTAAGGATGGTGTAGTGAAGCGTGAGGACTTATGGATCACCTCCAAACTCTGGTTTGTCTAATACTTATATTGGACTTGAAATTGCACTAAACATTCTCTAATGTAAATTCAGATATAGTTACCTAGCATGGTTTCATGACTGTTTTTTACTGTCCAACTTGAACCATATTTACTTGCAGGTGTACTGATCACGAGCCAGAAGATGTACCAAAGGCATTGGACAAAACCTTGCAGGACTTGCAACTTGACTATTTAGATCTGTATCTAGTATGTATATCACAATTAAGTTTTTGGCTTTCCATGGATTACAGTGACTGCTATCGCTAGTTCCTTGATATACATGAGTTGCCAGGAGCCAATCTGGGATAAAGTTATATCATGACATGCTTCATGCCATGACATAGATCAAGTTAAATTCAAAGACAGCAACTTTGAGAGTCTCACCAACAATTTTCTTTTGTTTTGATTTTTTAATCGTCACTTGGTAACCAAGTATGCTAGTTTCTCTTGTAGATCCACTGGCCGGTTAGCATGAAGAAGGGATCAGTTGACTTTAAGCCTGAAAATCTTACCCAACCTGACATACCAAGTACATGGAAAGCAATGGAGGTGCTCTATGATTCTGGAAAGGCTCGAGCTATTGGAGCAAGCAATTTCTCTGCAAAGAAGCTTGGGGATCTGTTGGAGGTAGCACGTGTGCCTCCTGCTGTTAACCAAGTGGAGTGCCACCCTTCCTGGCAGCAGCCGAAACTACATGCATTTTGTAAATCTAAAGGGGTCCACTTATCTGTAAGTATGCACAAAAAGTGGTTTATAATTTTCATTTGCTGAAAAGGAAAAGAAAGAGAATATTTTCTAGTTAATCATGCAGAATAGAGTAACGAAGAGCTTCAGAAATGAAATGGGGCTGTTTCCATTATCTGTGATTTCTGAACAACTCTATTTTCTAGTTAATGTAATTTTTTCTTATTTCAGGGGCATTCACCATTTGGTTCCCCTAGTACATGGAAGTTCAAGTGCGATATCCTTGAGAATCCAATTGTAAATATGGTTGCAGAGAAATTGGGGAAAACTCCTGCACAAGTGGCTCTTCGTTGGGGGCTGGAAATGGGTCACAGTGTACTGCCTAAGAGCACAAATGAGGCAAGAATCAAGGAAAATTTTGATGTGTTTGACTGGTCTATACCTGAAGATTTGTTTGCCAAGTTCTCTGAAATTGAGCAGGCAAGTAGCTTAGCCCTATTTTTTTTTTTTTTTTTTTATTTGTGCATTGCTCGTTACATTATATTCTTTTGAATCTTGTTTCAAGAACGGCCACAACATCCTGCCATTGGTCTTGCAATCTTCTTGTTTAATATGCTACTTTTAAAATATGATGTTTTAAGATGGATTTCTGGGTCATTGACCACCATTCAAATTATAGTCACTTATTGTTAATTCAATTTGTTTAAGAATATCAGGTATTTAATAGTTTCCAACGATTAAAGAGGGCTTCACTACAATTTAAATGATTGGAGTTTTTTTATTTGTTTATGCAGGAGAGGCTAATTAAGGGTACTCCATATTTTGTTCATGAGACCTTTGGTGCCTACAAAACCTTAGAAGAACTCTGGGATGGCGATCTGTGAGCAGACACGGAATTTATGAAACATTGTGGTTTCTCTTGTCCTGTTTGATCACAAATTACTTTATTTTCAATCCTTCTCACCTGGTAGTGACGGCAGTCATGGATTGAGTTGTTTCTGCTTTAGAAATTTAAAGTAAATAAAAGAACACAGCAGCTTATCATTCACATGATGTTTCTAAAATCACTGATGTAAAAATCAATTGAGTAATGCCATTATAGAATGATTGTTGTGGTTGGGATTAGTTGTATTTGTGACTAATAAAGGAGTAAAACTATGCCAAGAAGTAATACTTTAAAGCCATTTCTCGCTAAGGTAGACGGGAAAAAGAAAGAGAAACATTTCAAAATTGGTTTTCTTTGAATGATAGGTTGTGGATCAATGGTCAGAACCTTGCTAAGTGGCTTCACCCTCATTTGTTATAACAGTTAAAAGTGTATAGCCATGTTGCGACCCAATTTCTGGTTTGTGTAGATTGGGTATGCTTTGAGGAAGCTATTTAATGATGGTGTAGTGAAGCGTGAGGACTTATGGATCACCTCCAAATTCTGGTTTGTTTAATGCCTTTTTGACTTGAAATGGTACCAAGCTTTCTCAAATTGAAATTCGATTAGAGGTACCCAGCAATGCTAGCATGCGTTCGTGACTGTTTTTCACTAACTTGAAATATATCTATTTGCAGGCGTACTGATCACGCGTCAAATGATGTGCCAGAGCCCTAGGATAAAACTTTCCAGGACTTGCAACTTGACTATCTAAGTGTAAGGATCCCCTTAAATTCGCTGTTCGAATTTGAAATTCGAATAGGTGATTGGGAGAGAGTATTTATGAAACTCACATGACCAAATAAAAATTGGGTTGCTCAATTACTTATCCGGTTAGGTGGGTCCCATAAAGGCTCTCTCACAATTACTTTTCCGAATTCTCTCAAATTCAGAGAGAAAATTTGCGGGGATCTTGATCCACTATCTGGATCTGTGTCTAGCCTGTACTAAGCTTTAACTTTCTTTGAATTTCTGCTACTGATGTCAATAGTAACCGTAATAATTATAAATTATAGAGGAATTCATTAAATTCAAACGACTGTTGTTTTCTGACCTATGGTAACGGTTGGGTGGATTGAGTTTTTTTTTTTTTTGAACAAAATAGCATGTGCTATTATTACTATTGCAAACAGCCCATATGCTTACAACTTGAAAGTAAGGGACATGACCCCCCAACTTTCTAAGCCATAATGATCTGGCTTAGTAAAACAGCTGCCTAAGCAGAAATATAAATTTTACAAGAATGACACTTGAGCATCTCTTACAATAACGCTCATTCTCTAAAGAAAGATGGTTGATCTAGCAATTAGCCAACAAATATTCCCATAAAACAACAAAACACAGTCATTAACAATCTTAGCTAGTGATTTTGCGATATATAATACCATAAATATTAATGATCGTTTAATAATTTGATACAGGCCATAACTTTAAATTGCCACTTGTCGCAATTCTAAGCTAATCTCTTGAAGGTTTCTGCTTTTATATATAGTATAGAAAAATACTATTTAGTAGACTGTTATATGACTGCCATATAATTGAGATGATGTGACAGTGAAAATCAATCATTAATTTCTTTTTTTTTACAAGCTCTTGTTGATCCAAAGGCTTATTTTTACTGCCACATCATCATAGTTGTATGACAATCATATAACAGTCTATTAAATAACAGTACTCACTCATATAGTATATGATTCTTCAATATGATTTTATTTGTATTTGTTTGTTTCTTTGATTGATTGGGACATTAATAATACTTGACCTATTAATAAATATTAGGATACCAAGGAAATGATAATTCTAAAGTAATTTTATTTATACTTATATATTATATATTATATAAGCATTCTAGGATCCATTCAAGGGACACTTGTTAACATTTTAGACTTCAGCGACACTTATCGAAATTCTAAAATATTCTCTTAAATACTTATGCTTTATATATATGTTTGTGAAAACTTCTGCTTTTCTGCTTATATATCCACACTGCCACACTGGTATAAAAAAGTTTTAAAACTTTATCCCAAGCCCAACTTTGTGAAAATGGCGGACGGAATTCGATTCTTCGAATTGAACACCGGAGCTAAGATACCCTCGGTGGGGTTCGGCACGGGGCAGGCTGACCCTGGCCTCGTCGGCGAAGCCATCGCCACCGCCATCAAGGTGTTCTTCTTCACCTTCTTTATTTCTCGCCGTTTGATGATGATGCTGAAATTTTTTTGTGTTGTTAAGAGTAATGGATAGATTGTTATATAATTTATGAGAAATAAAAGAGTCGCTGGTTTTGATTAATTTAGCGCCTTAAGATCGAAGGAGAGTAACTGGTATATTTGCTTATGGAACATCTCAAATTCTCTGACTTTTTTCCCTTTTACCTATGAATTATTAAGCTCGAGTCTAATATTAGGATGATTTTTTTTCTTTTCTTTTTATTGTTGCTTGTCGATGTTATATGCCATTCAATAAAAAATGTCTAGTGAAAGGTTCTCTGTACTGTTAGCTTGGGATTAGAAACTGAAATAAAATGTGAACCTGACGGGTTCCTTTGGAATAATTTACAAGGAAGGTTATCACATTTCTCTACAATTTGATTGAATGTGAGAATCAAACGAAATCTTATCAGGATTTACCGGCGGTCAAAGCCATCGCTTAGACCGGAAGAAACCGTCGTAAAAGTTTTAGCAGCAGTTGATCAGTGACGGTCATGGCCGCCTTAGTAGGTTGGTAGTTGGTACTCGAGCATCATAGTTTGAGTTGTTGATTAAACAATGCCTTGGAAGAAGTATTATTGATGGGCTGCCCTTTAATTAATAAGTTTATTATAATCAGGATTAGTCAACCACGTACATTTTTAGCAATTTGTTATTAAGTTGTTGGGAATTTAAACATTATAAATTGTGAGTGAGGTCCACATGGGTAGGCAAACGAGGAACGGAACCGTCTGGAAATTTGACCAAGTGGGGGGGGGGTGGGGTACTGGTCCGGTTCATCTTCTAGAGACCCACCCTTGACGCTTCTTAAAGCTCTAATTCAACGCTTACAGCTACGCACGCGTCACTCAGCAAATTGTGAGTTCCTATGGAATCTAATAATGCTATACTTCACACACAATTATTATACACTTATATTACACCGGTTGACCTATTATGATTTAAGTAGTTTACACTTTTATTTTTTTTTATAGTGATTGACATTATAAGTCACTTAAAACGACGTGATAAATGAGGATGAAGAGTATGGGTGTACAAACGGTTATAACCGGCGGTTATTGGCTAAAACCGCTAACCGCCTAGCGGTTATTGAATTTTACCAACCGCAATCGCTAACTGCCTAGGCGGAGGCGGTTATTTTTATAACCGCGGGTTAGCGATTATTGTCTCAATAACCGGCGGTTTTAAAACCGCTTTTCAACTTGAATTTTGGGCTAGTTTTGGGCCAGTTTTTGGACCAATTTTGGGCTGGTTTTGGGCCGATTTTTGGCCCATTTTGGGCAGATTTTTATTTTTCAAAAAAGAATTTAATACTTTTTGAACCTTTTGCCTTTTCCTTTTGGTACAAAATTAACAAACCTAAATAAAAATTCAAAATATTTATTAAAAAAAATACAAGTCCAAAATATTTATTAAAAAAAACACATACAAAACACAAACAAATAGCCATATAACCAAATGACCAAATCCAAATCATTACAAATCCAAAACCAAAAACCAAAAATATTCAGTTCATCAGATTCTTCCAGGAAGCAAAAATGACTCCTTACTTCAACCTCAGGCTCCACTGGATCATCGTATCTGCAGCCAAATATTTCGTAAGGCACATTTTAAGAAGCTTATTGAAAATATACAGTTCTAGAATCAAAGACTCAAGCTCCCTATGCACAAAAATAATTCAAGTAAAAATGGCTATTGGGCTAAAGGCTAATGTCTTGACCCCAGATGCAACAATGGCAGATCAATAGAGAAATTTCAGAACATGAAAAAAAATCATCAGATCTGAAATGATAAAAGCCCCAAGCCAAATCAAGTATACAAGCACATAATATGTCACAGATCTGTGATCAACAATAACAGATTTGTCGATGGATAACAGAAAATCATCTGATAAAATAGAAAGCAACATTAAAATTTTAAAAGAATGGTCACCTGAAACCAAGAATCCGAAGGCGATGACACAATGAGAGAGAACGACGGAGGCAAAAGGCGGCGAAAGGCAGTGAGACTGAGAGAGAACGGCTGGAGATTGGATGGTAGATGAAATTGAAAGTTTCAACTTTCAAACCCTAGGTCCCTAACGGCGCAAGGCTGAAGTGCTGAGCGCCTGAACTTGTTGAATGAAAAATGAAAATGTGAAATACTGATTAGTGATTCAGTGAAATGAGTGAATACCGAAGTTAAACGGCGTCGTTTTGGTATTTTTAAATACCAAAACGACGCCAGCCAGCCCATCCTCTCGCGAGTCGCACAGGAGTATTATTATTTTTTATATATTTTAATTTTTAATATATATAATATTTTTTTAATTTTTATAATATATATAGGAAAACGGTTATTAACAGCTTTTCGCAAACCCTATAACCGCTTTTGAAAGCGGTTATACGGTTATACAGTTATTCGGTTAGCGGTTATAAGCAGTTAGCGGTTTCAAAGCGGTTATAACAGCTCCGTTTGTACACCCCTAATGAAGAGTAGCGTTATTCATGAAACCCATATGTTCAGAAAAGTGGGTGGGCAATTTGAAATCAGTCTGATAGGTGGGCTTATAAGAGTTTTCTCACATCCGGACAATAAATTGCTAGAAATTTGGATGTGAGATGAAATTTATAGATGGCCGATTTAATAATTCAATTACATTTAAGTTTTGGTTTTATTGGCAAGTTCTTTTTCTTTGGAAAGTAATTAACTTGCAATCTTGATCGTTTGTTTAAGTTACAGGAGATATCCTGTTATTAAAACTACATGGGGTAAGCTGAATCCATTTATAAATAAGCTATCTCCTTGATCTTCCTTTTCTTACTTCTCCCTTTAGCTGGTCATAAATAGGCTGGCCCTAAGTTATTTTTTAAGCAATATGAGAACAGAATTTTCGTGTGTTATAGAGAGAAGAGAGGACCTAAATTTTATATAGAATAATATAATAGAGCCTTCCTATTACAGACTTATAGGATTGTTGGCCTAAAATATACCACATCAAATAGGACTTGTAGTCCTATACGACAGAGGTATACAAAAACCAATGACTTAATGATCACTCATTAACATTGGGCTTTCCTGTATAATAATCATTATAAGTCACATGTCCAACCCATTTTAACAAACTAAAACATACAATCATTTATTTTATTTTATTTTATGAATGAGTAACTTTTTATATAACAAACAAACAATTGTATTTACAAACACTTCAGCAAACAGCTGAAAACACTCGACAATACAAGTATCATCTCAGCATTGCTGATTTTCATTTTTATACAGCAAACCGCCCCTCCTAGCTAATACAATACAAACTCTTTTTTGATAAGTAAGAAAATTTTATAAAAAGCGTAAGGCGCCCCTAAGTACACCGGGAGTATACACAGAAACAACCAAAGCCAGCCCACAAAAAGAAAAACAAAACAAACCCACAAGGAACAACCCTAAAACCCAAAGAAGCCCCCATCAAACACCCAAATCTGCCCCGAAAGCACCCCAACCCAACAAAACCCACAAGAACACCCGATCAACCCACCCAGCCCTACACTATGTGTGCCTTGCCTTTCTTGCGTCGGGAGGAAGCACAAGAATCCCCGTAGTTGATGGAGCTTGCCAAATTCAAAACTTCCCTCCTACGCTTGGACTTTGGGCGCGCTGCCTTAACTCCCCGATGGAAGTTCTCTTCAATGGCATCTAATATTGCCAAGGACGGGTCCAAACCCTCATCACTTTCCAACTCCCAATCTAAAGCCCAATCGGGAGGAAAAACACCCAAAGGGAGAGGGAAATCGCCATCCTCCCCATCCCATAACTCGTCACCTTGCTCCCGCACAACCACCTCCCTCGACGGACCAAAACCCACTGGCCACTTTTGAGATTGGGTCAAACTAACCTCTCCCTTAATGGCTATAGAAGAACTCGAAGCCGCCGCACCTTCTTTAACAATCGGAATCGACGCAGGGATTGGATTGAGAAACCCCCGCCGAAGAAAACCCCTCATCAGAGCGGGAGAACTACCCTTATCCTTCACGGACACTGTCAGAACAGCAGAATCCTGCACTGGAAGCGCAAGAGCCACTGTCTCGACTGGCTCTCTTGCAGGCGGAACCCGAGAAATAGACCCAGGCACTATAACACCTGGCCTCAAAGCTTCCAAAGCATCGACAAATGATATACCGTCCAAATGCATTTTTCTGGCTTCCCTAGCCTTCCGAAAGTACTTCCGAAATGGCTTAGAACCCGACAGCACAGGGGAAGATAGACGCAACCTCTTCCCCAACTCAGCCGCCCTTGAAAGAGAAGGAACCGAAGATGTCCCATCAGATCTGGTAGGAGCTACCAGGGGCGTTGAAGAGAAACCCAAAACTACCGGAGAGATCCCCTCCAACCTGGAAGAAGCTACAGGGGGAAAAGAAAACCCAGCCACCGGCGACGCTGATCCTGAAGACGCAGACCCCAAAGTCACAGGATCCTCAGAAGAAAACGTAGACTTCTTCAAGACAAACTCCGGGGCAGGAACCACCGAAGGAATGGAAGAGGAATGCTCAACAAACGCCGGAAAAGTAGGAGTCGAAACACCCAGGTGCCGGACAACCCAAATCCGGAGCCGAGACCCGCCCCGAAACCGACTCAGGAGCCGATTCAGCAGCCCTCTTGGCAATGGGCATAAGCACCTTAGTCCCATCCCGAAACCGGGACCCTTTAATAGCTGCCTTGCACCTCTTAAGCATCTGGCCCGCCACAAAACCCAACTTGCATTTAAGCCCAACATAGGACTTAAAGCCCATTCTCTTCAAAGCCCCACAAGCCCAAATCAAAGCACTGGATAGGCGCCCAAAGATCTCTAGAATCTGCCCGAACACTCCAGACACGCTTTCCTTTTGCAGTGAAGTGTCACCCTCAACAACGGCTACCCCAGACACGCAAGCAGAACAACTGACGCAAACTCTGGAACTGAGACGCTAATCAACACGAAGGTCCTTACCCAGGGGATCAGGCGCTTGCTTCTCCAAGGCGGAGTAATCCACTGGCGGCTGCTTCTTCAAATCACACCATTCCGCCATTGAACTTACGTCAACGACCTTTGCCGCATCCCTTGAACCCGACTTATGACCCGGAGACCGGCAACCCAAGGCAGAGTCGGTTGCTCCCGAGCGCACCACCTCCGCGAATGACGGAGGGCTAGTTCCCTTTCCTAGCTTAACAGCCGTCGGAGAACCACCAGAAAACGGAGACCTTTATGTGGCTCCAAGAGAATCCAGACCTGTGCTCAACTTTGTCCCTTCTACTTTCCCACCCTTCTTGTCCAACGCGGACAAACCAAGCCCGCAACCCACAGAGAGAGAAACAGAAATAGTTCTTAACTCACCGGAAAACTTACGCCAGCCCCATCCACCGCGCCCCTCAGGGATCAGAATGAGCCCTCTTCGACCACCCAATCCATAGGCTGCCGCCTCTAAGAACTGGCCAGCTTTATTTTCACCTCTACGGGTAATCAGAAGTTTAGACCCTTCCTTGAAGGATTTGACGAAGTCATGATCACCAGAGAAACCCAAGAGAGTCTCCAACATCGACGCAAGCCAAACTGAACACCGAGTGCTCAGGACGATCGCCCTGAAGAAGCTTTTTCTCTTCTCCTCCACTCGCACCATCGAAGCCCCCTCCAAAACCGAGAGAGAAAAGAACTTCGACTCCACAGTAAAGTTTCTTTCCATCGCAGAAATACCCGATCTTATAAGACCAACCCAGAGAATGAAAGCATAATGACCGGCAAAGAAGACCACCCAGACGCAAAACCCACCGGCATACACCCCAGCACGAAACTCCCACGAACAGCCCCTCAACACCACCAGCCAAAAACCAGCACCAAGCGCGTTCGGAAAAGGAGAAACCAGTTTGTTGCACCCAGCAAAAATGAACCAGAACCAAACTCTAGTGGGACGCGCCTACACGCGCCACGTACAAATATCAAGTTCAACTATCAGTTATGTTTATAGGATTTTAGAGAAGTTTCAAACCATTTTTTGGTCCTTCTCACTTCACCTACCTTCAAGATTATCTCAAATTACTAATAGTTTCACAAAGTACTAAGAGACCAATTGAAACTACAAATAGTCTCAGAAAGTTATATTTTGAACACAATACAAACTCTCAAACCAGAACTACCCCAAAATCCCCTTATCAATTCCCCAATTACCACATATCCTCTCATTTCTCGCAGTTCTTCTGAATTTTTCTTTCCCCAAGATCCGAGCTCTAACTTCCCATTTGATTTTCTGCAGAATTTGCTTCTATGTCTTGGGATGACTGCCATGTTTAATTTTATTCCTGTTTCTCCAGATATTATACATAGTTGAACCAAATACCAGCCTGCATACATTTACGTTTAAACTCTTCTTTCTCCATTGCTGCAATATCTTAGAAATTACATCTTCCCAACTCGTTGGTGGATCCACCATATCGCAGAGTCTCATAATTTCTTTCCAAATTATCCTGCTATATCCCCATCTCAATAGCTTGTCCCTTGTTGTCCTTCATAGCCAACCATAATACAAAAGCTTGCTTTGGAATAGCTAGAGGAAACCAAATCAACTTCCACCATGCCATTTGCATTTGTCTATCTCTCAGTGTTTCCCATGTCTCTGAATTTGTATATCTCCCAGACTTGGAAATCACCCATTTCGGCACATCCTTCTCCCCTATTCCACCAATGACAACCTGCTTTGTATTTCTACCAGATCCTCAGATTGAGCTGGCCTCCAATTCCAATTCCCTTTTTTGAGAACAGTCGATAATTTGGCTTCTATTTTACTATGTGCATCAAACACCACTCGATGACCATATTTTTCATAAAGCACCCCATCCAGATGCCACCAATCAAACGAAAAGTGAATATTTCTTCCATCCTCTACTTCAAACTTCAAAAACTTTCTAGCTTCTTCTCTCAACTTCAATATCTTCCTCCAGCTCCCTGAACACTTTGAGGAACTTTAATTTGCCAAAAGCTCCTGACTTTTAAAATATACAATCAATTGAAACCCAATTAAGGACATAGTCTAACATTGTTGTGTTAATGTTGAGTTATAAGATAACTAAATAAAACTGGATTCTTTTGATGATTAATAGCATATGCATTGGGACAGTTTTTTTATAATGGGTAACAAAAATGTTGGTGATCATTAGAAGGACATTGCGAAAATCGCAAATGACAAGGTTGAATTAGGTGGTTAGTTTCTTTTCTTAATAAAGCATTACTATATCTTTTCTTTACTTGTTAAAGCACTTCATAACATGATCCTCCTTTTCTCTATCATCTTTTCTACAAGAAGAAAAAGATATACTTTTGTAGCTTTCCTGCTGATGATGTATAATTAACCGGCAGTTAGCTTACTGTTCTTTATGTGTCAATGGCAGGTCGGATATCGGCATATTGACTGTGCTAAACTGTACGGTAATGAAAAGGAGGTAATTTTGCATGGTACCAAACACTTTATATAATCTTAGTTCTTTTTTTTTTTTTTTGGTTTGCTGTGGTGTATATATATCATCTTTGTTGCCATTTCATATCATGGCATGCATTTGTTAAGTCATCCAACTCTTATGAGTTCTACCTTACATGGTCCTTTTTAATTATGGCAATGGTTAAGGTTTCATCATAATTTAAAACTTATAACTATGAAAGCAAAGCCAGTTATCCCAAGTTGCAGGTTACTATAAATTGCATTTTCACCTTTCATGTTACTGTATGGTATGTGAAGCTTACCGCTTGATTTGCTAAGCCATTGCCAAAAACTAGCAATTACTTAGTTTGGCTTAGAAATTTTATTAGGCATATCTTTCACCTTCTTGGCATAGCTCACTCCTTAAAGTTTCCAATTCGTTTGTCATGTTGAATATGTCCTTTTCTTTTGCTGCTATTATATACTTCAGAGAGCTCATAGATAGTATATCCAGATAGAGTGCTTGTACACTTTTGGCATGTAAGTGATTGTAAAAGTGTAAATTTGGGTAGCTGATATAGCACCTCTGTGATGTATATCTATTCTCATTATCATTAGTTTACTGACGAGATGGACAACAAGAGACAACATGATCCCACGAAATATGCAACATATAAGCTGGATGAGTTGATGAAAGGTAATGTGGTAGTTAGGTATAAAAATTGGCTTAAAATATGAGAGTATGTATTACTGTACAAGACTCTTCCTCTTTAGCATGATTTTTGCAGAAAAGTTCATTTTTATCCTCTCTTTTATTTTCTTCTAATTTGCGTGCTTCCGGTGAATATTAATGTTCATCTACTGTGGTTTTCCTTTGTTTGCTTGTGCACAAGATCTAGTGAGTTGTTAATACGATACTTCCTCAATCAATGAAAATTTCCATTTTGCGTTTGATAGGAAGCTTTAGATTTTATATCATAGTATGCTAAAAGGGAGTCACATACTTTAGGCATTAGTTGTGTCAATGTTTTATATTATGCCATGTTGTGGCCTAATTTCTGGGTTGTGTAGATTGGGTATGCATTGAAGAAGCTGTTTAAGGATGGTGTAGTGAAGCGTGAGGACTTATGGATCACCTCTAAACTCTGGTTTGTCTAATACTTATATTGGACTTGAAATTGTACTAAACATTCTCTAATAATTCAGATATAGTTACCTAGCATGGTTTCATGACTGTTTTTTACTGTCCAACTTGAATCATATTTACTTGCAGGTGTACTGATCACGAGCCAGAAGATGTACCGAAGGCATTGGACAAAACCTTGCAGGACTTGCAACTTGACTATTTAGATCTGTATCTAGTATGTATATCACAATTAAGCTTTTGGCTTTCCATGGATTACAGTGACTGCTATCGCTAGTTCCTTGATATACATGAGTTTCCAGGAACCAATCTGGGATAAAGTTATATCATGACATGCTTCATGCCATGACATAGATGAAGTTAAATTCAAAGACAACAACTTTGAGAGTCTCACCAACATTTTTCTTTTGTTTTGATTTTTTAAACATCACTTGGTAACCAAGTATGCTAATTTCTCTTATAGATCCACTGGCCGGTTAGCATGAAGAAGGGATCAGTTGACTTTAAGCCTGAAAATCTTACCCAACCTGACATACCAAGTACATGGAAAGCAATGGAGGCACTCTATGATTCTGGAAAGGCTCGAGCTATTGGAGTAAGCAATTTCTCTGCAAAGAAGCTTGGGGATCTGTTGGAGGTGGCACGTGTGCCTCCTGCTGTTAACCAAGTGGAGTGCCACCCTTCCTGGCAGCAGCCGAAACTACATGCATTTTGTAAATCTAAAGGGGTCCACTTATCTGTAAGTATGCATATAAAGTTGTTTATAATTTCCATTTGCTGAATAGGAAAAGAAAGAGAATCTTTGCTAGTTAATCATGCAGAATAGAGTAATGGAAGAGCTTCAGAAATGAAATGGGGCTGTTTCCATTATCTGTGATTTCTGAACAACTCTATTTTCTACTTAATGTAAATTTTTCTAATTTCAGGGGCATTCACCATTTGGTTCCCCTAGTACAGATCCATAAAGTGGTTTATAATTTCCATTTGCTAGTAAATCATGCAAAATAGAGTAATGGGAAGAGCTTCAGAAATGAAATGGATCTGTTTTCATTATCTGTGATTTCTGAACAACTCTATTTTCTGGTTACTTAATGAACTTTTTCTTCTTTCTGCAGGCGTATTCACCATTGGGTTCCCCTGGTACGTGGAGTATCAAGAGAGAGGTCCTTAAGAGTCCAATTCTGATTACAGTTGCAGAGAAATTGGGGAAGTCTCCTGCACAAGTGGCTCTTCGTTGGGGGCTGGAAATGGGTCACAGTGTATTGCCTAAGAGCATAAATGAAACAAGAATCAAGGAAAATTTTGATGTTTTTGACTGGTCTATACATGAAGATTTGTTTGCCAAGTTCTCTGAAATTGAGCAGGCAAGTAGCTTAGCCCTATTTTTATTTATTTATTTGTGCATTGCTCGTTACATTATATTCTTTTGAATCTTGTTTCAAGAACGGCCACAACATCCTGCCATTGGTCTTGCAATCTTCTTGTTAAATATGCTACTTTTAAAATATGATGTTTTAAGATGGATTTCTGGGTCATTGACCACCATTCAAATTATAGTCACTTATTGTTAATTCAATTTGTTTAAGAATATCAGGTATTTAATAGTTTCCAACGATTAAAGAGGGCTTCACTACAATTTAAATGATTGGAGTTTTTTTATTTGTTTATGCAGGAGAGGCTAATTAAGGGTACTCCATATTTTGTTCATGAGACCTTTGGTGCCTACAAAACCTTAGAAGAACTCTGGGATGGCGATCTGTGAGCAGACACGGAATTTATGAAACATTGTGGTTTCTCTTGTCCTGTTTGATCACAAATTACTTTATTTTCAATCCTTCTCACCTGGTAGTGACGGCAGTCATGGATTGAGTTGTTTCTGCTTTAGAAATTTAAAGTAAATAAAAGAACACAGCAGCTTATCATTCACATGATGTTTCTAAAATCACTGATGTAAAAATCAATTGAGTAATGCCATTATAGAATGATTGTTGTGGTTGGGATTAGTTGTATTTGTGACTAATAAAGGAGTAAAACTATGTCAAGAAGTAATACTTTAAAGCCATTTCTCGCTAAGGTAGACGGGAAAAAGAAAGAGAAACATTTCAAAATTGGTTTTCTTTGAATGATAGGTTGTGGATCAATGGTCAGAACCTTGCTAAGTGGCTTCACCCTCATTTGTTATAACAGTTAAAAGTGTATAGCCATGTTGCGACCCAATTTCTGGTTTGTGTAGATTGGGTATGCTTTGAGGAAGCTATTTAATGATGGTGTAGTGAAGCGTGAGGACTTATGGATCACCTCCAAATTCTGGTTTGTTTAATGCCTTTTTGACTTGAAATGGTACCAAGCTTTCTCAAATTGAAATTCGATTAGAGGTACCTAGCAACGCTAGCATGCGTTCGTTACTGTTTTTCACAAACTTGAACTATATCTATTTGCAGGTGTACTGATCACGCGTCAAATGATGTGCCAGAGCCCTTGGATAAAACTGTGCATGCAGGATTTGCGACTTGACTCTCTGGGGATAAGGATCCCTAAATTTTCTGCTAAAATTTGAGAAAATTCGAACCGGTGATTGTGAGAGAGTATTTATGGGACTCACCTGATCAAATAAAAATTGGACTGTCTAATTACTTATCCGGTCAAGTGGGTTCAATAAGGGCTCTCTCAGTATCACTTGCCCGAATTCTCTCAAATTCGAAGAGAAAATTTGAGGGGATCTTGATCCACTATCTGGATCTGTGTCTAGTCTGTATTAAACTTTAACTTTCCTTGAATTACTGCTACTGATGTCATTAGTAACAATAATAATTATAAATTATAGAGGAATTCATTAAATTCAAACGACTGTTGTTTTCTGACCTATGGTAACGGTTGGGTGGATTGAATTAAGCCAACATTAAACAACAAAACACAATCATAAATATTAATGATCGTTTAATAATTTGATACATGCCATAACTTTAAATTGCCACTTGTTGCAATTCTAAGCTACTCTCTCGAAGGTTTCTGCTTTTATATATAGTATAGATAAATGCTATTTAGTAGACTGTTATACGACTGCCATATAATTGAGATGACGTGACAATGAAAATCAACCATTAATTTCTCTTTTTTACAAGCTCTTGTTGATCCAAATGCTTATTTTTACTGCCACGTCATCACAGTTGTATGCCAATCGTATAATAGTCTACTAAATAACAGTACTCATATAGTATATGATTCTTCAATATGATTTTATTTGTATTTGTTTATTTCCTTATTTGATTCGGACATTAATAATAATTGACATATTAATTAATATTAGGATACCAAAGAAATGATTTAGATTTCTAAAGTAATTTTATTTATACTAATATATTATATATTATAGGGATAATTGCACCGTTGGTCCCTGTGGTATACCATAATTATTTTTCACTCCCTATGGTTTAAAAAGTTCACTGGAGGTCCTCATGATATGCAATAATTACAAATCGATCCCTGGCGTCAAATTCTGTTAAAATTTTTAACAGATTCTGTCAAATGCCACGTCAGCGCCACGTGTCGTCATCTTATTGGTGACACGTGGCGCTGACATGTCTAATTTTAATAAAATAATATAAATTTATTAAAAAATAAATAAAAAATACTTAATTTTTTTTTTTAAAAAAAAAAAGAAAAAAAAAAGAAAAAAAGAAAAATGGGAAAGGGGTGGCCGCGCGCCACCCCCAGAGGCCGCCGAGGGTGGCGCGCGGCCACCCCCAGGCCATTGGGGGTGGCCTTCGGGCCACCCCTAGATCTTCTAAGGGTGGCCCGATGGCCACCCCCGGCCACTTTTTGAATTTTTTTTATAAAAATATAAGTATTTTTATTTATTTTTTAATAAATTTATATTTTTTATTACGATAGACACGTGTCGCCATCTTATTGGCGACACGTGGAGCTGACGTGGCGTTTGACGGAATCTGTTAAAAATTTTAACAGAATTTGACGCCAGGGATCGATTTGTAATTATTGCATATCACGAGGACCTCCAGTGAACATTTTAAACCATAGGGAGTGAAAAATAATTATGGTATACCACAGAGACCAACGGTGCAATTATCCCTGTATTATATAATCATTTTAGGGATACATTAAAGTAACACTTGTTAACATTTTAGACTCACACTGACACTTGATCGTAATTCTAAAATATTCTCTTAAATACTTATGCTTTATACATGTTTTTGTGTTTGTGAAAACTTCTGCTTTTCTGCTTGTATATCCACACTGGTATAAAAAAGTTTTAAAACTTTATCCCAAGCGGGCCAAGCCCAACTTTGTGAATTTTTTCTGGGTGTTGTAAGTTGAGTTTTATACTGTTGCAATTTTTTATTTTTATTTTTTTTAGAACTTATGCTTTATTTGTTAATGTGTTTTGAATGGTTTTTTTTTTTTTTTTTGTCTGTGAATGTGTTTTAATGCGACATAAAAGTGAAAGTTCATATATATATATATATATATATATATATATATAGTGTTTTATGTTTTGGTTATTTGTTAAAATACTTTTGTTTTGAGAAGAAGAAACAAAAGTCGAAAAACAAAAATTTTAACAAACGAAACTTTGAAGTCAGGCTCAAGTGGTAAGGGCTTTAGTCTTTGTGGTAGTCCCATGAAGTCTAAGGTAGGAGTGTACAAACGGAGCGATTATAACCGCTTTAAAACCGCAAACCGCAAACTGCATAAATGCTTTCAAAAGGGGTTATAAATAACCACTAACCACCTAGGCTGAAGCGGTTAGCAGTTATAGGGTTTGAGAAAAACGGTTAATAACCCTTAACCGCTTATATATATATATATATATATATATATATATATAATTTTGGATTTGTAATGTTTGGATTTTGGATTTGTTTGTATTTGGTTATTTGGATTTGTTATGTTTTAGATTTGTATTTGGATTTGGATTTGTTACTATTTTGGATTTTGGATTTAAAACCTACACTAAAACTGGCCCAAAAGTGGCCAAAAGCAATCCAAAACCTGCCCAAAATTGATCCAAAGTCAGTCCAAAACCCAAATTGAAAAGCGGTTATACAACCACCGGTTATCTACTCAATAACCGCTAAGCGGTTGTTATAAAAATAAACGCCTCCGCCTAGGCGATAAGCGGTTGCGGTTGGTAAAATGCAATAACCGCATAGGCGGTTAGCGATTTTAGTTAATAATCGCCGGTTATAACCGTTTGTACACTCCTAGTCTAAGGTTCGAATCTCCTTAGGTACAAATAATTCTTTGGGGTCAGCCCGTTGGCGAAGGATTACCCGATTCGTGTGAATGAAGCGCTTTACATGGGTCTAAAGTTTATCTAACATGAATGGATACACAGAGTGGCCATACCTTAAAAAAATTTCTGGTCGTAAAACTTTTTTGAAAGCTGATTTTACTTCTCAAACACAAAAAAAATATTCTAAAATATTAATAATCTAAATCAAGCGTGATAACAAATGCATTAGCATTGAAGCGGCATAAATCGACGAAAGTCCAGAAATAATATATATGACAAACATTAGTATGATGAAAACCTGCAATAAGAATCAGTGTCTATAATTGACTCATTGTATAACCCAATTATAATAAGAAAGCAATGAAATTCATAACCATACATTAGAAGCCAAAGACAACAATTCTGCCATGGCCCATGGGGTGTGACGTTGTTGCTGCTGTGGGTGAGACAACGAGCGGCCATATGGCGGCGGAAAAGGGAGGGAGAGGAGGACTATGAAGAGAGGGGTGGTGCATGTGAATGAGTAATTCTAGATGTTATATATATATATATATATATATATATATATATATATATATATATATGTCTCTTTTGTATTATTTTAAAAATAATGTGCCATAGATTACTATTGAATTTTTATGTACGATAATTTTTCTTCATTTTTTGAGCTTTCAGTTGTTAGGGGAGGGGAGAGCTTTGGCTTCCCCCTTTCCCCCCTACTTCCCTTTTCCTCTCTCCCCCACCCTTTCCTGCGACTTCGGACATTTTATCTGCCTCTTCGAAGGTCCTATCCACCTCCTCAGAACCACCTACTCGGTCAAATTTTCAGACGGTTCGTTCCTCGCATGCTTGCTGGGAGAACGTTGAAAAAAAATACAAAATAGTATTTTTTATTTTTTCGTTTTGTCCTTTACTTTTTTATTATCAATAATTTATCAATTATAAAACTATAAAAGCGATCGTTCTCGTTTGGATTTGCTTGGCAGCTCATTTAACTGAAAAACAGCGTGCAAGCTAGAGTGTTTAATTTGTTGAGAAATGGCGGCGAAGGCAGTTCGCTTTTTTAAGTTGAACACCGGAGCCAAGATGCCTTCGGTAGGGCTGGGGACGTGGCAGTCGGACCCTGGTGTCGTTGGCAACGCCGTCTCCAGCGCCATATTGGTATCGCATCTGAAACCATGTATGCCTTGCATGTGAATTTTACAAGAGCGATCATTCTCTCGCTTTTGCTCCTTAATTTCTTTTGTTGGTTGTCAATAGGTGGAGAAATGTTTTGGTTTTATTATCTTGTTCATTTCTTATTTATCTCCGAAACCTGTAAATTCATCGTTGAACTTCTGGGATCATATGTGAAATATTTAGCGGTGGATTTACAAAAGAAATATATATATACACAAGAATGATACCAAACACGTTTCTATATATTGAGATCGACAAAAATACCATATCAAATAGGACTTGTAGTCCTATACGACAAAGGTGTACAAAACCCAACGGATCACTCTTTCATGTATAATAAATTATTAATAGTCATTATATATATATAAGTCACATGTCCAACCCAATTTGACAAACTAAAACCTACTATCAATTGAAACCCAATTAAGGACATATTCTCTAATTATTAACATTGTTGTGTTGCCTGAACTTAATGTTGAGTTGTAAGATAAATAAATAAAACTGGATTCTTTTGACGATTCGTAGTATATGCTTAATTTGGGGATAGTTTTCTTATAATGGGTACGTAACAAAATTGTTGGTGATCATTAGAAGAACATAATTGCGTGATTACTAAGATTTAGGAAATCGGAAATGACAAGGTTGAATTAGATGTTTAGTTTCTTTTCTTAGTAAAGCACTTCATAACATGAACCTCTTTTTCTCTATCATCTTTTCTACAACAAGAAAAAGATATATACTTTTGTAGCTTTCCTGCTGATGATGTATAATTAACCAGCAATTAGCTTACTGTTCTTTGTGTCAATGGCAGGTCGGATATCGGCATATTGATTGTGCTAAACTTTATGACAATGAAAAGGAGGTGATTTTTCATAGTACCAAACTTATATCATAGTTCCTTTTTTCTTTTTCTTTTTTCTTGGTTTGCTGTGGTGTATACCGCGTATATATATATATCATCTTAGTTGTCATTTCATATCATGGCACTCTGTTAAGTCATCCAACTCAATCTTGTGAGTTCTTCCTTAGTTGGTCCTTTTCAACTGTGGCAATGGTTAAGGTTTCATCACAATTGAAAACTTATACGTATGAAAGCAAAACCAGTTATCCCAATTAGTTGCAGGTTACTATAAATTGCATTTTCACCTTTCATGTTACGTACTGTATGGTATGTGAAGCTTATATACCGCTTGATTTGCTAAGCTATTGCTAAAAACTCGCAATTCCTTAGTATGACTTAGAATTGTTATTAGGCATCTCTTTCACCTTTCGCATAGCTCACTCCTTAGAGTTTCCAATTCATTTCTCATGTTAAATATGTTGCAGTTTTCTCTTGTTCTGCTATTCTATACTTTAGGGAGCTCATTTATTGTATATCCAGATATGGAGTGCTTGTACATGTTTGACATGTTAGAATATTAATTAAATGATTAAACTCAACATTTTCTATTAGCTTAAACTTTTAGAATAAGTGGTAATTTAACATAGTATCAGAGTCCAGAGATCATGTGTTCGAACCCTACCTCCACAATTCATTTCCCATTTCAGTTAATCATTTCACATGTTGGGTGTTACTTGTTGAGGAGGAGTTTGAGCCCATACGTGAAGGAGAGTGTTAGAATATTAATTAACTGATTAAATTTACCAATTCTTATTAGCTTAAGCCTTTGAAATAAGTGTTGATTTAGAATGGCATGTAAGTGATTGTAAAGGTGTAAGTTTGGGTAGCTGATATAGCACCAAAAACTGTGATGGACAACAAGAGGCAACATGATCCCAGTAAATATGCACCATATAAGCTGGATGAGTTGATGAAAGGCAATATGGTAGTTAGGTATAAAAATTGGCTTAAAATATCAAAATACGTATTACTGTACAAGACTCTGCCTCTTTAGCATGATTTTTGCAGAAAAGTTGATTTTTATCCTCTGTTTTATTTTCTTCTAATTTACGTGCTTCCGGTGAATATTAATGTTCATATACTGTGGTTTATCTTTGTTTGCTTGTGTACAAGACCGCCCTTGAGGTGTTTTTAAGATACTTTCTCAATCAATTAAACGTACCATTTTTGCATTTTATAGGAAGCTGTAGATTTTATATCATACTATGCGTAAAGGAAATAACATGCTGTAGCCATTAGTTGTGTCAATGTTTGATATTATGCCATGTTAATTGTGACCTAATTTCTGGGTTGTGTAGATTGGTTCTGCTTTGAAGAAGCTGTTTAGTGATGGGGTAGTGAAGCGTGAGGACTTATGGATCACCTCCAAACTCTGGTTTGCCTAATACTTATATTGGACTTGAAATTGTACTAAACATTCTCTAATGTAAATTCAGATATAGTTACCTAGCATGGATTCATGACTGTTTTTCACTGTCCAACTGGAACCATATTTACTTGCAGGTGTACTGATTACGAGCCAGAAGATGTACCAAAGGCATTAGACAAAACTTTGCAGGACTTGCAACTTGACTATTTGGATCTGTATCTAGTATGTATATCACAGTTAAGCTTTTGGCTTTCCATGGATTACAGTGACTGCTATCACTAGTTCCTTGATTGATATACATGAAGTTATATCATGACATGCTTCATGCCAGGACAAAGATCAAGATAAATTCAAAGACAGCAACTTTGGGAGTCTCACCAGCATTTTTGTTTTGTTTTGATTTATTAAACATCACTCGGTTACCAAGAATGCTGATTTCTATTGTAGATCCACTGGCCGGTTAGCATGAAGAAGGGATCAGTTGGCGTTAAGCCTGAAAATCTTACCCAACCTGACATACCAAGTACATGGAAAGCAATGGAGGTGCTCTATGATTCTGGAAAGGCTCGAGCTATTGGAGTAAGCAATTTCTCTTCAAAGAAGCTTGGGGATCTTTTGGAGATAGCACGTGTGCCACCTGCTGTTGATCAAGTGGAGTGCCACCCTTCCTGGCAGCAGCCGAAACTACATGCATTTTGTAAATCTAAAGGAGTCCACTTATCTGTAAGTATGCACATAAAGTGGTTTATAATTTCCATTTGCTGAATAGGAAAAGAAAGAGAAACTTTGCTAGTAAATCATGCAGAATAGAGTAATGGGAAGAGCTGCAGAAATGAAATGGGTCTGTTTCCATTATCTGTGATTTCTGAACAACTCTATTTTGTAGTTACTTAATGATGAACTTTTTCTCATTTCAGGGGCATTCACCATTTGGTTCCCCTGGTACATGGGCGATCAAGTGCGAGGTCCTTAAGAATCCAATTGTCAATATGGTTGCAGAGAAATTAGGGAAGACTCCTGCACAAGTGGCTCTTCGTTGGGGGCTGCAAATGGGTCACAGTGTACTGCCTAAGAGCGCGAACGAGGCAAG
Organism: Alnus rubra; assembly: GCA_028654335.1. Lineage (NCBI taxonomy): Eukaryota > Viridiplantae > Streptophyta > Magnoliopsida > Fagales > Betulaceae > Alnus > Alnus rubra. The sequence goes on along the minus strand of JAJPGS010001499.1, from coordinate 3,045,543 downwards.
AATCAAGGAAAATTTTGATGTGTTTGACTGGTCTATACCTGAAGATTTGTTTGCCAAGTTCTCTGAAATTGAGCAGGCAAGTAGCTTAGCCGTATTTCTTTTATTTATGCATTGCTCGGAACATTGTATTCTTTTGAATATAGTTTCAAGAACGGCCACAACATCCTGCCATTGGTCTTGCTTTATTCTTGTTAAATATGCTATTTCTAAAATATGATGTTCTAAGATGGATTTCTGGGTCATCGACTACCATTCAAATTACAATCAGTAATTGTTTAAGAATATATATCAGGTAGCTAATAGTTTCCAACGATTAAAGAGGACTTCCCTTCAATTTAAATGATTGGAATTTTTGTATTTGTTCATGCAGGAGAGGCTAATTAAGGGTACTGGACTTTTTCTTCATGAGACCTTTGGTGCCTACAAAACCATTGAAGAACTCTGGGATGGCGAACTGTGAGCAGACATCGGATTTTTCAAAACATTGTGGTTTCTGTTGTCCTGTGTTTGATCACAAATTACTTTATTTCATTACTTCTCACCTTGTAGTGACGGTAGTCATGGATTGAGTTGTTTCTGCCTCAGAAATTTATGGAAAATAGAAGAACAGTTGCATTGTATTGTGTTCGGGGTGATCATACTACAACAGTGTGCATCCTCAGCCATGCCATAATCTCCAATTGTAATAGGTTTTCATGAGAAGTGACAAGGTGTCTTTTAATAATAGATAGACACAACAAAATAAAATAAAAAGAAATACTTATCATTCAAATGATTTTTTTGAACAGCACTTATGTAGATCAATTAAGTAATGCTACCTAAAAGGGCATCAGTATGTTTGCCATGGTTGGGATAGTTGTCCTAAAGTGAATAGGATTGTTTCAATTTCAAGTAAAATGAAAATAAGTCATTTCATGATTAGAATTTAGAGAAATGCTATTCAACATTTTCAAGTGTCCATCTCCCATTATTCTTTTCTATGTGGTTCGTTCATGTCCACATATTTTTTTTAAAAAAAGAAGAAAATAACGAAGAGAATTCTGGGAGATCGACACTTGAGAAAGGAAAAAGAATCCTCTTCTGTTCAAGAGGAGCCGGTCCTTGTTAAAATAAAGATAAAATGGTCATTTCATTTTTTTTTTTTGACAATTTTATCCTTGATTTAACAAGAATCGGCTCATCTCGATCCGAATTCTTTGAGAATACTGAATAGTATTTTCTTATAATTTAATATTATTGTATCTAATCACATATATATATAAAAGCCGAGTTTTTTCTTAGAATGGTATAGAATAGTGACACGTGGCATGAACCCATACTTTTTAGTGTCTAAACCGGTCATTTAAATACTGAACCGGTCTTTTAAATAAAATTGAACCGGTCTATTTAATATATATCTCTCTCTCTCTATTAATGATACAAGTAGCCTCTCTCTCTCAATTAATGATATAAGTATGACTCTTTGGTATTTTTATATTTTTGGTTGAAATCTAAATATAACCGGTCTATGGATCCGGCTTCTGTGCGGTACTAAAAAGTACCGCACAGATGCTGTAGTATAAAACGGTGCCGTGGGAGTTTTATAATGCATGATTTAAAAAGTTAAAATAGGACGGCGTTAACGGCGTGAGTTGAAGTGAGTTGAGTGACTAAACTCTATCAGCACCGTTTGTTAGCAGCTCAAAAAAAAAAAAAACAAAAAACAAAAAAAGAAGAAACACATGAACACCAAAAACCCAGTTCATCCACTGAACCAACGAACAACAAGGAACTCCAAAACTTTTCAAAAAAAAAAACAAGGAACTCCAAAAACCAGCACAAAAAAAAAGAGATAAAAGAAAGGGTTACAAGCTCACCAAATTCAAAGAGCTTTGTGTATATCCTCAGCCCCACTGAACGTAAATGCACCGCCCTCTTCCAAACTCAAGACCTTGACGATCCCATCTTCCGCCAAGAGTGCGTACCTTCGGGATCTCACGCCCAACCCCATGGGCCACGGGCTGACGGGGTTGTCGCTCAGATCGAGCTCGCACCCTATGGCTCTGGTGAAGTCACCGTTCCCATCGGACAGCAAGAGCACCTTGTCGTTGATATTGAGGTTCTCCTTCCAGGCTTTCATGACGAAGGCGTCGTTGACCGAAATGCAAACGATGGTGTTGACCCCTTTGGCCTTGAGCTACTTGGACTTGACGACGAAGCCCAGGAGGTGCTTCTGGGAGCAGGTGGGGGTGAAGGCGCCGGGGACGGCCAAGAGGATGGCCTTCTCTTGTTCTTGGTGAGGTCGGAGATGGTGGTGGTCTGGAGCTCGCCGGCGGGGTTGAGAAAATGGTGCTGTTAGTTTTGAAGCTCCTTGTTCTTCGTTGGTTCAGTGGATGAACTGGTTTTTTGGAGTTCCTTATTCTATGTGCTCTGGACAAAATAGCCTTTGTTCTTGTATATTATTCGCTTCCTGCTTCTATTTCTTCTCCCTCGAGCATCTTCAATAACACCGACCCATAGAGCCTAGGCTCTTTCTCTCTGTATGGAATATATTACACGGAGAAAATGCAACATCATGGCGGGTTGGGATTCCGTGAGTACGTGGATGCTCCAGAGAAAGAGTGCTACAAGATCCAGATGTTTCAGCGTGAGCTGTCTCTCAGCCTAGAGCTTGTGACCCAAGGTATTGGCTTCTTCTTCTTTTTCTTTTGTTGGGTTTTATTTTTTTAATGGTTGAATTAATGGTATTTAATTTGTGTGATCGATTTTTGATTATTTGTGGGTTTGTGCGTGTCTGTAGCTATTGAGACGTGTCGGCAACAGTTGTCGGGGACGACAACGGAGAACAACTTGCATGGGCAGTCTGAGAGTTCGGAGCAAACGACGTCGAATAAAGTCCCTCCTCCGGTGTTCGAGGAGTTCTTTGTTGGTTCAGTAGATGAACTAGTTTTTGAAGTTCCTGGTATATATTTTTTTTGAGCTGCTAACAAAACGATGCTGTTAGAGAGTTAGTCCTTCAACTCAACTCACGCCGTTAACGCCGTCCTATTTAAAGTCATGCATTATAAAACCCCCACTAGGCAATAGCTGTTGGTAAGGCGTGCTGTAGTCTAAAACGATGCCGTTTTATACTACAGCATCTGTGCGGTACTTTTTAGTACCGCACAGAAGCCGGATCCCCGGTCTATTTAATCTCTCTCTCTATTAATGATACAAGTAGCTTCTCTCTCTCAATTAATGATATAAGTATGATTCTTTGGTATTTTTATATTTTTGGTTGAAATAATATGTTTCCATTTTGTTTTGTGAAATTTGTGATTGAACAATTCTTCATTTGAATGTTTATGAGATTTTTTTTTGTTCATTTGCTTTTTCGAATGTTCAGAATTATATAGGATTGAAATATAATAGGTATCACACCAACATAAAAAAAAATTCATACTAATTTTCTATTTTATATTTTGATAATTAAAATCGTGGTTTTCTTCTTGCTATTTTTCTTCTTCATACTTATTTTCATTCTAAACTACACCTATCTGAACAAATATTTTAACATGTTTTAATTTATATGAATTAAACAAAAAATAAGGGTTTTATGTATTAATTGATTTAAATGTTTTATGGGATATTTGTTTTTCTTTTATGTAATTTTTACGATTTTCACTTATTTTTTGTAAGTGTTATTCTGATTTTGAAAGTCAAAAAATGCAAAATTTTATTTGATTATTGTGCACAAAAGGAATATAAATGCTTTTAAAACACTAAAGAGTTAATTAAGCATGAACCCATACTTTTTAGTGTCTAAACCGGTCATTTAAATACTGAACCGGTCTTTTAAATAAAATTGAACCGGTCTATTTAATATATATATATATATATATATATATCTCTCTCTCTCTCTCTCTCTCTCTCTATTAATGATACAAGTAGCCTCTCTATCTCAATTAATGATATAAGTATGACTCTTTGGTATTTTTATATTTTTGGTTGAAATCTAAATATAACCGGTCTATTTAATCTCTCTCTCTCTCTCTCTCTCTCTCTATTAATGATACAAGTAGCCTTTCTCTCTCTCAATTAATGATATAAGTATGATTATTTGGTATTTTTATATTTTTGGTTGAAATAATATGTTTCCATTTTGTTTGTGAAATTTGTGATTGAACAATTCTTCATTTGAATGTTTATGAGATTTTTTTTTGTTCATTTGCTTTTTCGAATGTTCAGAATTATATAGGATTGAAATATAATAGGTATCACACCAACATTAAAAAAAATTCCTACTAATTTTCTATTTTATATTTTGATAATTAAAATCGTGGTTTTCTTCTTGCTATTTTTCTTCTTCATACTTATTTTCATTATAAACTACACCTATCTGAACAAATATTTTAACATGTTTTAATTTATATGAATTAAACTAAAAATAAGGGTTTTATGTATTAATTGATTTAAATGTTTTATGGGATATTTGTTTTTCTTTTATATAATTTTTACAATTTTCACTTATTTTTTGTAAGTGTTATTCTGCTTTTGAAAGTCAAAAAATGCAAAATTTTATTTGATTATTGTGCACAAAAGGAATATAAATGCTTTTAAAGCACTAAAGAGTTAATTAAGCATTAAATTTGAAATGTTTTTTTTTTTTTTTAAATGTTCAAAATTATATGAATTTTATTTTTATTGAAAGAGTTCTAACTTAGAGTTGGCCTAGAATTAGGACACGTGGCATGAATCCATACTTTTAAATATTGAACCGGCCATTTGAGTAAAAAACTGGTAATTTAAGTAAAACTAAACAGGTATGTGTATTTCAAGTAAAATAAATGGTGCATTTAATATGACTAATTAACTATCTTATATTGAATAAAAAATGAATAGAAACGTTAATTTTTTTTGTCGTTAAATCCTCACTAATTTCTACCTCTTTCTCTTCCTTTAAGTAAAACTGGAAAAAAAAAAAAAAAAAGTAAAATTGAACTGCTCTATGTATTTCAAGTGAAATAAACGGTGCGTTTAATATTCATAATCAAATCTCTTCCATTGAATAGAAACATTTAATTTTGTTGTCATTAAATTCTCACTAATTTCTACATCTCTCTCTCTTCCTTTAAGTAAAATCTTTTACTCTAACACCGCTACTCCTCCCATTAAATGTCCGTTACAAACTAAACATCAAAGAGTCAAATGTCAGTTTTTTTTTTTCCTTTGGAAAATGTCAAAAGTCACTCCAATATCTCTCGCTTTCTCAAATAAATATATGGAGAAGTAATGATTTGTGGCTATGCAAAACTGCAATGTTGTTTACATTACCGGAGAGTGGTGCTCAAAGCAAAGAGAGCGAAGTTTTTGCTATTGTTGGAACTTTTTTGTTTGTAATACTGCTATAACCTCTCTCTTTTTTAGTTTGTCTTTCAAGTAAAATAAATTGTGCATTTAATATGACTAATTAACTATCTTATATTGAATACAAAATGAATAGAAACGTCAATTTTTTTTTTGTCACTAAATCCTCATTAATTTCTACCTCTTTCTCTTCCTTTAAGTAAAACTGAAAAAAAAAAAAAAAAGGGTAAATTGAACTGCTCCATGTATTTCAAGTGAAATAAACGGTGCGTTTAATATTCCTAATCAAATCTCTTCCATTTAATAGAAAATGAATAGAAACATTTAATTTTGTTGTTATTAAATTCTCATTAATTTTTACCCCTCTCTCTCTTCCTTTAAGTAAAATCTTTTACTCTAACACTGTTTCCCCTCCCACTAAATGTCCATTACAAACTAAACCTCAAAGAGTCAAATGTCAATTTTTTTTTTTTCTTTAGGAAATGTTAAAAGTCACTCCAATATCTCTCGCTTTCTCAAATAAATATATGGAGAAGTAATGGGTTGTGGCTATGCAAAACTGCAATGTTGTTTACATTACCGGAGAGTGGTGCTCAAAGTAAAGAGAGCGAAGTTTTTGCTATTGTTGGAATCTTTTTGTTTGTAATACTGCTATAGCCCCCCCCCCCTTTTTTTTTAGTTTGTCTTTCAAGTTTGTCGGGGCTGTGTTCAATATAATTGTAAATAATATGTTTGTATTTATTTTATGTGCTTCTGTTTTTCTGATTTGATTTTCTATCCTTATTTTTGCATTGATAATTTATATATATTTTTTTTTGTTGAAAAAGTAGTTTCTTTTACGCTATATATAAGAATGATGGTCGAATTAAAAAATATCTATCTGACCGTAGTTTCTTCCTATACCTACAAATTTCTTTGGAACTGGAAAAAGTATATAAAAAAATATTTATTTTCTATTATATTAGTGGTTATCATTTTACATTTTTTTTTTTTACTTTATTTTCTATGATTTTGTTCTTTCTTTACATTTTTTTTTTGTCCCTATTTCCTAATTTATATTTTTTTTTTGTTCAAATTGCTTTTCTTTTTTTCTTTTTCCTTTTCTAAATTTGACATTGAATTCAAGGAAACCATGGAGAGAGAGAATTTACATTAATTGTCGTTTGAGTACGAGGTATGACGATTTTTTAATTTATATTGTTCATTGATTTTTTTTTTCCCTGTATAATGCACATTGTTAACGTGCTCTGATAGACAATATTGATTTTCAAGATTTCATATGAACCGGAAAAGTATATGGAAAAGAAAACTCTAATTTATTCTATTAGTATTTTTTATTTTTTTATTTTTTGTCTATATTTTCTATGGTTCTCTTATTTTATTTCCTCTCTTCTTCCTTTTTTCTTTATTTTTCTTTATTTTTTATGTAATTAATATATTATTTTTCATTCAAATTACTTATTTTATATTTTGTAAATTTTACACTAAATTCAAGAAAATGATGGTGAGAGAGAGTTTCCTATGGTTGTTTTTTGTACGGGTATGATGATTTTTTAGCGTATTATGTTTATTGAGTAGTTTTTTTATTACTTTGTGTAATACAAAAAAGATAACACTATTATATGGATAGAAATTTCCTACAAACCGGTTTGTAGGAAATTTATTACAATCCACATATAAGATTGACATGTGTCATTAGTCATGTGAGAAGCATATGTTATTTAAATAGCATGTACTAATAGCATTAATAAAAAAAGTATGTGATTCTCACATGTTTAAAGGATACATGTCTTTTTTAAATGTGAGTTGTAGAAAATTTCCTATAAACCAGTTTATAAGAAATTTTTGTCCCTATTATATTATATTAGTGTTTTTCAGTTTTTATTTTTTATCTATATTTTCTATGCTTCTCTTCTTCCATTTTTTTTTTTATTATTATTATGAAACTAAATTATAAGGAAGAATCCCGTGCATAGCACGGGTTACGAGCTAGTGATATATAATATGTTAATAAAAAGGATTTGACTTATAAAAAAAATTCATATAGTTTTTCAACCGTTCAGACTTAATTTCATCATTTTCTTTTTGAAAAACTTGAAATTAAATCTGAACTACTAAAAAAATTATACTAATTTTTTTTTTTGTTTTTTTAACAGCAAGTAAGCCAAATAAAATCAAAGTTGGAAGGAGAAGTGAAATGATTTTCATTTTATAAGGTATGGTTTCAATTTAATATAATTTGGGGTTAAATATATTTTAGGCCTCCAAACTATCACCCTTTCTCCGGATGGCCCCCAAACTACCAATGCTTAGATTATGGCCCCCCAAACTACCACTTTCTGATTTTTTGGCCACATCCGTCTATTTATGTCGTCAATTCTAATCGTGAGAATTTCAAAGTGTACGAGGGGTATTTTCGAATTTCTGTTTAGAATTGACAGCATAAATGAACGGATGAGGTTAAAAAATCAGAAAGTGGTAGTTTGGGGAGCCAGAATCTAAGCATTGATAGTTTGAGGAGCCATCTGAAAAATGGTAGTAGTTTGAGGGCTAAAATATATTTATCCCTATTGTTGGGGATAAATCCCACTCAACCCGATCCAAAGAGGAGTCAAATAAGGTCCAAACAGATAAGGTGATATCAGATCAGAAGTCTAAGAAGATATCCAATTAAAAGTCTAGTAAATGATTAAAGTCCAATTAGAACTCGGACAGCAGTTCTAAATCAACAAGGAACAGGAGTCCTAATCCAGGTTTGACTCCACCTCTACGCCTATAAATAGGCTCATACCCCAGGTATAAACTAAGACTCAATTTTATGCATAAAACATTATTTTCTCACAGAATCTAACTTAGGCATCGGAGCGGGACCCCCGGAAGGGTCCCTAGGTTTTGTTGTTTTGCAGAGTTATTGAGAAGCGTGAAGAACATCAAAGGAACGTGCAGATTTACACCATACCGGAAACTGTACCAACAGTTTGGCGCCGTCTGTGGGAACGATTTTTCGTTCCTCATAAAAAAAAAGATCCAGGATGGTGATGAACACACGTTCCGGAAGCCAGACCAATCGACAGCCCGTGGCCCCACAGGAACCGGCTATTCAGAATAATTTGCAGCCTCCACCGAACCCTCCCCCGGGGGGTGGAGATCAAGATCGCATAGCAGCGTTGGAAGCCCAGATTGAAGACTTAAATGCAGAATTGTTACGCATGAGGCCGGAACAGCCCAATCCCGAGATGAACAGGGACGAGCATGAGGAAGAAGATCACAACAGCAACATTAATCCTCGGAGGGAGGATGACCGCCAAGGAGATCTGAGCAGAATTATTGCCGAGAGCAAAACAACTTCTCGGATCAGTCCTTGCCGAGAAGGAGCCTCTCGGATCAGTCCTTGCCGAGAGCAAAACAACTTCTCGGATCAGTCCTTGCCGAGAAGGAGCCTCTCGGATCAGTCCTTGCCGAGAGCAAAAACAACTTCTCGGATCAGTCCTTGCCGAGAAGGAGCCTCTCGGATCAGTCCTTGCCGAGAGCAAAACAACTTCTCGGATCAGTCCTTGCCGAGAAGGAGCCTCTCGGATCAGTCCTTGCCGAGAGCAAAACAACTTCTCGGATCAGTCCTTGCCGAGAAGGAGCCTCTCGGATCAGTCCTTGCCGAGAGCAAAAACAACTTCTCGGATCAGTCCTTGCCGAGAAGGAGCCTCTCGGATCAGTCCTTGCCGAGAGCAAAAACAACTTCTCGGATCAGTCCTTGCCGAGAAGGAGCCTCTCGGATCAGTCCTTGCCGAGAGCAAAACAACTTCTCGGATCAGTCCTTGCCGAGAAGGAGCCTCTCGGATCAGTCCTTGCCGAGAGCAAAAACAACTTCTCGGATCAGTCCTTGCCGAGAAGGAGTCTCTCGGATCAGTCCTTGCCGAGAGCAAAACAACTTCTCGGATCAGTCCTTGCCGAGAGCAAAAACAACTTCTCGGATCAGTCCTTGCCAAGAAGGAGCCTCTCGGATCAGTCCTAGCCGAGAGCAAGAAGAAACTTCTCGGGGGGTCGGATTTAACCCTCGGGTTTTGCAGGTTTTTTAAGAGACAGGGAGAAAACCCTAAGGAAAAACAAGAAGGTAATGGGGGGGGGTAAGATTTAACCCTCAGGTTTTGCAGGTTAGCAGGTTTTCAGAAGGAGACAAAGATCGGGTTTCCTTAGACATGGAATTCCCATTATTCAAGCAAGCTTCGGATAAGGGAATTGGGGGGTAACTGTTGGGGATAAATCCCACTCAACCCGATCCAAAGAGGAGTCAAATAAGGTCCAAACAGATAAGGTGATATCAGATCAGAAGTGTTGGTACAGTTTCCGGTATGGTGTAAATCTGCACGTTCCTTTGATGTTCTTCACGCTTCTCAATAACTCTGCAAAACAACAAAACCTAGGGACCCTTCCGGGGGTCCCGCTCCGATGCCTAAGTTAGATTCTGTGAGAAAATAATGCTTTATGCATAAAATTGAGTCTTAGTTTATACCTGGGGTATGAGCCTATTTATAGGCGTAGAGGTGGAGTCAAACCTGGATTAGGACTCCTGTTCCTTGTTGATTTAGAACTGCTGTCCGAGTTCTAATTGGACTTTAATCATTTACTAGACTTCTAATTGGATATCTTCTTAGACTTCTGATCTGATATCACCTTATCTGTTTGGACCTTATTTGACTCCTCTTTGGATCGGGTTGAGTGGGATTTATCCCCAACAGTTACCCCCCAATTCCCTTATCCGAAGCTTGCTTGAATAATGGGAATTCCATGTCTAAGGAAACCCGATCTTTGTCTCCTTTGAAAACCTGCTAACCTGCAAAACCTGAGGGTTAAATCTTACCCCCCCCCCATTACCTTCTTGTTTTTCCTTAGGGTTTTCTCCCTGTCTCTTGAAAAACCTGCAAAACCCGAGGGTTAAATCCGACCCCCCGAGAAGTTTCTTCTTGCTCTCGGCTAGGACTGATCCGAGAGGCTCCTTCTTGGCAAGGACTGATCCGAGAAGTTGTTTTTGCTCTCGGCAAGGACTGATCCGAGAAGTTGTTTTGCTCTCGGCAAGGACTGATCCGAGAGACTCCTTCTCGGCAAGGACTGATCCGAGAAGTTGTTTTTGCTCTCGGCAAGGACTGATCCGAGAGGCTCCTTCTCGGCAAGGACTGATCCGAGAAGTTGTTTTGCTCTCGGCAAGGACTGATCCGAGAGGCTCCTTCTCGGCAAGGACTGATCCGAGAAGTTGTTTTTGCTCTCGGCAAGGACTGATCCGAGAGGCTCCTTCTCGGCAAGGACTGATCCGAGAAGTTGTTTTGCTCTCGGCAAGGACTGATCCGAGAGACTCCTTCTCGGCAAGGACTGATCCGAGAAGTTGTTTTTGCTCTCGGCAAGGACTGATCCGAGAGGCTCCTTCTCGGCAAGGACTGATCCGAGAAGTTGTTTTGCTCTCGGCAGGACTGATCCGAGAGGCTCCTTCTCGGCAAGGACTGATCCGAGAAGTTGTTTTTGCTCTCGGCAAGGACTGATCCGAGAGGCTCCTTCTCGGCAAGGACTGATCCGAGAAGTTGTTTTTGCTCTCGGCAAGGACTGATCCGAGAGGCTCCTTCTCGGCAAGGACTGATCCGAGAAGTTGTTTTTGCTCTCGGCAAGGACTGATCCGAGAGGCTCCTTCTCGGCAAGGACTGATCCGAGAAGTTGTTTTGCTCTCGGCAAGGACTGATCCGAGAGGCTCCTTCTCGGCAAGGACTGATCCGAGAAGTTGTTTTGCTCTCGGCAAGGACTGATCCGAGAGGCTCCTTCTCAGCAAGGACTGATCCGAGAAGTTGTTTTGCTCTCGGCAAGGACTGATCCGAGAGGCTCCTTCTCGGCAAGGACTGATCCGAGAAGTTGTTTTGCTCTCGACAAGGACTGATCCGAGAGGCTCCTTCTCGGCAAGGACTGATCCGAGAAGTTGTTTTGCTCTCGGCAAGGACTGATCCGAGAGTTTTTGCCTGCAAAAGAAGCAACATCAACGGGTTCCCGGTCCCTAGACCGGGAACACTCCGATGCTTAAGTCAGCTTTATTCATTTATTCTGAAAATACTTATTCCCAAAATCTGGGGAATTTTCTGTCTAGTCTGAATTAAAAATAAAAGTCTAGTTCTTTGCAAATATAAATACTGAAAAATAAAAGCAAGCCTGAAATTCCCGAGAGTCCTTTTTATGGGATCACGGGCAGATACTGCTGTTGCCTCGGCTCTCTATGCTGTGGGCTTCTGCTTCTTCGGTCCTCTCTTCTTTCTATGTCATCTCGGGGAGCATTCTCTTGATGCCTTTCGTCTAGCTGAGGGCGGTCTCGGGGATAGTAATCCCGTGGCTGTTGATCTCGGGGCTGATAGTCCTGATGATTCCGAGGCCTGTTGTTTCCTGGATGGTTCCGTCGCTCTCCCAAGAACCGAACTAGCTTGCCATTCTTTATGAATTCTTCTATCAACAACCTTAGGGTTACGCACCCCTCGGTGTAATGACCTGCTTGTTTATGGAAATCACAATACTTCCCTGCATTCTTATAAGGAGGATTACCTGGTATCTTTTGTGGTTCCCGAAACGCCGGATCTTTCTTGATCTCCATGAGGACTTCTGATATCTCGGCATTGAGAGGTGTAAAGTTGTAATCTGTGAACTTCTTTACCCGCCTCTGCTCTTCCCAATCAGCTTTCCTGAATTCTTTCCTTTTCTTTTCTGGGGCTGTCTCTCGGGGTAGTCTAGAACTGGCCATAGACTTCAGCGTCTCTTCCTGATTAATGAATTCTTCTACCTTATCCATGAGGCCCTGCAAGGTACTCGGTTGCTTTCGGATCAACTTCTTCATCAAAGGCTCCTCGGGTGAAATTCCCTGATAAATGGCAGCAAAGATCATATCCTCGGTCGGATCTTCTACCGTAGCCTTCTCTCGGTTGAACCGAGCCATAAACTCCTTAAGACTCTCATTGCCCTGCTGGTGCAATGATAGCAAATATCCCGAAGGCTTCTTCCTTGTCCGGAAAGCCAAGAACTCCGTTAGGAATATCTTGGATAATTCTTTGAACTGATCAACAGAATTCGAGGGCAGCTTCCTGAACCAGTCTCGGGCATTCCCCGCAAGAGTAAGAGGGAAGGCCCGACATGCTACTTCATCGGGTGTCCCGTGAAGGTCTAGATGAGCTTTGAAATTCTCTAGGTGATCCAAGGGATCTCTGTCTCCTGCATAACTTAGAATTTGGGGTACCTTAAACTTATCGGGAAGCTGATAGTCTGCCACCCGTCTGGTGAAGGGTGAGTCTGTACCCATTAGGAGCTTGTCCACCATTACGGATCTGCCTTTGTCCTTTCTTTCCATCTCCATGTACGTGCACCTTCTCTCCAGCTCGGCAATAATTCTGCTCAGATCTCCTTGGCGGTCATCCTCCCTCCGAGGATTAATGTTGCTATTGTGATCTTCTTCCTCACGCTCATCCCTGTTCATCTCGGGATTGGGCTGTCTCTGCCTCATGCGTAACAATTCTGCATTTAAGTATTCAATTTGGGCTTCCAATGCTGCTATGCGATCTTGATCTCCACCCCCCGGGGGAGGGTTCGGTGGAGGCTGCAAATTATTTTGAATAGCCGGTTCCTGTGGGGCCACGGGCTGTCGATTGGTCTGGCTTCCGGAACGTGTGTTCATCACCATGCTGGATCTTTTTTTTTATGAGGAACGAAAAATCGTTTCCCACAGACGGCGCCAAACTGTTGGTACAGTTTCCGGTATGGTGTAAATCTGCACGTTCCTTTGATGTTCTTCACGCTTCTCAATAACTCTGCAAAACAACAAAACCTAGGGACCCTTCCGGGGGTCCCGCTCCGATGCCTAAGTTAGATTCTGTGAGAAAATAATGCTTTATGCATAAAATTGAGTCTTAGTTTATACCTGGGGTATGAGCCTATTTATAGGCGTAGAGGTGGAGTCAAACCTGGATTAGGACTCCTGTTCCTTGTTGATTTAGAACTGCTGTCCGAGTTCTAATTGGACTTTAATCATTTACTAGACTTCTAATTGGATATCTTCTTAGACTTCTGATCTGATATCACCTTATCTGTTTGGACCTTATTTGACTCCTCTTTGGATCGGGTTGAGTGGGATTTATCCCCAACAAGAAGTCTAAGAAGATATCCAATTAGAAGTCTAGTAAATGATTAAAGTCCAATTAGAACTCGGACAGCAGTTCTAAATCAACAAGGAACAGGAGTCCTAATCCAGGTTTGACTCCACCTCTACGCCTATAAATAGGCTCATACCCCAGGTATAAACTAAGACTCAATTTTATGCATAAAGCATTATTTTCTCACAGAATCTAACTTAGGCATCGGAGCGGGACCCCCGGAAGGGTCCCTAGGTTTTGTTGTTTTGCAGAGTTATTGAGAAGCGTGAAGAACATCAAAGGAACGTGCAGATTTACACCATACCGGAAACTGTACCAACACCTATAATTTTTCAAAAAGGGGAAACATGACCGTTAAGGAATCGAAATTTCTATCAACGGACAAGCGCGAGAATCAAAAGGTCCAGCAATTTGACTGGTTCTTCAGATAAACGGTGATGATACATTCAAAACGACCGCTCTCGCTGTCCGTCTCTGCGTCCTCACCAGTTCATACCAGTGTGCAGTACAACGCGCTTCGAGGAAAGTGAGAAAATGGCGGATGGAATTCGATTCTTCCAGTTGAACACTGGAGCTAAGATCCCTTCCGTAGGGCTCGGCACGGGGCTGGCTCACCCTGGTATCGTCGGCGAAGCTGTCGCCTCCGCGATCAAGGTCTTCTTCTTCACCTTCTTTATTTCTCGCGGTCTGATGGTGATGATGATTAATTTTTGTGCTGTTAGAGTAATTGATCGCTTGTTATATAATTTATAAGAAATGAAAGAGTTGCCGGTTGATTAATTTAGTGCCTTTAGAACTATGGTAATTTTATATTTGCTTATGCAACATCTCAAATTCTCTGTTTTCTTCCCTTTTCCCTATGAGTTACTAAGTTCGACTCCATCATTCTTTTTCTTTTATTGTTGCTTGTCGATGTAGTATGCCCTTCAATAAAAACATTTCTGGTATAAGGGTTCTCTCTATTATTTCCGATTATAAACTGAAATTCAGATAAAATGTGAATCCGATGGTTTGCTTTCGAATAAATCATAATGGTGAGGGAGTTTCAGCTACGGCTTTGACCTTCATCTGATGTTCACATTGAATTAAGTTGCTTTTAACTCCAAACTCGTTACATCATGGAGGACATATGACATGCATAGTAGACAATTTCAACACTCGAATGGATACCATGGAAAAAGAAAGAAATCGCAAGAAAACTAAGTGCTATGAACCTTAATGACCCTCAGATCGTGTTAAAACCATGTTGGTTGAAAGATCAACAAAGCCAGAAAGGAGGAAAATGGTCTTTTCATGTTAGCCAATCCCCTCTTAACATAATCTCGAACTAAATGAAGCACGTGTATGTTTCAGCCTTACAATTGGAAACTTGGAGATGCTCCTAATGGTTCGATACATCTTACAATTAAAGCATTGAGATGCTTCTAAAGGTTCGCTGAAGAAGAACCGCACCCGCATTCCACTCTTAGACAAATTTCCAGAAGGTGTGTGTAACTTTTTATGGTCCATTCCTCGCTTGTGTAGTTGTGTACCTCTTAGTTTACTGTTATTTCTCATTTTAACACTATAAGAAGGATCAGTAGTTATTGGATTTGCTTGGGTTTGCCTATAAATCATGGCAGCTCCTAAATGAAAAAGCAGTATCGTGTCTAATTGTTTTGGGAAAAATGGCAAAGGCAATTCAACTCTTTGGGTTGAACATAGGGGCCAAGATCACTTTGGTTGGTTTGGGGATGTGACAGTCCCACCCTCTGGTGTTTTCAGCAACACTGTCACCGTGGCCATCAAAGTATTGCTTCTAAAACAATTCTGACCTTGTATACCTTGCTGTGTTGTGTGAATATAATGTTGGGAAAATATACCATGACCCCTCTTTACTTTAGCGCTTTCTGGCTTTGAGACCCCAGTTTTTATTCTGATGAATTTTAGATCTGTTATAGATCGAGAGCTCCGTTAAGTTATGCTTGAAAATATAATTAGGTACCTAGGATAAATAAATAATAAAACAAAAAACCCCACAGCTCCATCGTGGGCCTTTTCTGCCATGGCCATAGAGACCCACGGCCATGGCTGTGGAGGTTGGTCCTCCATGGCCTCTTTCTCCCGTGGCTGTGGAGGTTGACTGGCCATGGAGGTGTGGGGTTTTGTTTTCTGTTAAAAAAATAAAATTATTTGAGAGGCATAATAATATTTTTTAGTATTTGTTAGAGTCCCCTTCCTCTCCTGATCGATTCTAGTTTCACCGAACCATCTACAGTATCTTGGTGCTGGGTTTTGATAGGTGTTTCCAAGGGAACTCTCGCCGGTATGGAAACAGGATTTTTTCCTCTCCTAGCATTCTAGGCTTCCAGAGGATGGAGCGGTGCTTCTTTGTGAAAGCCAAACGCTTCTCCATTTCGGCAAAGTCTGAAGTGGCGGATTTACGATTGGAGGAGAGGAGAAAGGGGTTCTGTGGGATCCTTTTTTTGGGTCTTCAAAGTTCTATTTGGTTGCTGGAAATCGTCGAAGAGGCTGCGAAGTTTTCAGTGAAGGACTTTGTTAAGTATTTCCGGGAGGATGTTAAGGTTTTGATGGTTAGAGGGGGAGAGAACAAGTCTGGCCGCTACTTAGAGGTGTTGGTATTCGCTGAGGGTGGTCGGAAAGGGGCTATTTGGCTCCCAGAAGGCCGTAAAGGTGGAGGGTGGGCTCGGTTTGCGAGTGAGTTACGGAAGATGACATCCTTCCTTGTCTCTAAGGATCGGGTGATGGGTCCTGAGTCGTTCACTTCGAAATGGCTGGGTGCGTCTTCTAGTCGGCAGGATGGGTCTCCTTCCTACGTGGTCGTAGTTCGGGGGGTAGATGATTCTCTCGTCAAGCATGCAGGGATGCAACGCTCAATTGATGAGCTGAGTGGGTTGGATTTGCTCCCGGAGTCGTGCTCTAGGGTGGTCGATGAAGGAAGGAGGGCGGTGAATTGCTTTGACCTGGAGGAGCAACCGCACGGATCGCCGGCGAATTCCTCTTCACACGGCTTGCCGCTTGATCCGTTGGTTAAGGGTCTGAGTCCTCGTCCGCTGGGTAAGAAGAAGATTCACTGTGCTCACTCTGCACGAGGTGTGTCTTCACTTTTGAATTTGAAATTGTATGGGTGGATACGCAAGCTTGTCAGCTCTACTTGGGCTTTGGACCGGGTTATTCGGAAGCATTTGGGCCATTTTGCTGGGTTCGGTTTGGGCCCTAAGTGCAAAGGGTTCCATTTGGGTCGATTTTTGCAGAAACCTTATCTGAGACACATTTTTAGAGTCCCTTTTCAGTCGGTTATCTCTGAGGATGAGGGTCCGGAGTCGACGGCCGATCTTGGGCGTTCTTCTCAGCAGGAGTTATCGTCGCCTACAGTTTATGGGTTGGTTCCGGGGCGACCGGGACAAAACGACACGTAGACGGCCGATCGTGGACGATTTTCTCAGTTGGAGACTTCATCGCCGTCAGTTTCTGGGATGATTCCGGGCTTGTCTCCTGTTCCAGTTTCGGCCTCTATGCCTAGTTGCTCAAATCTTGTCGTTTTATCTTAGGAGGACACTGTCGAGCCGTCCCTTCCTTTCTCCTTCCCTCCTTCGTTGGTTGCTCAAACGTCTTCGGCGAATCCCCTTGTTGGGTCTGGTTTTTTCGGTGGACATGGTCTTGATGCTGCCACCGTGCCTTGTTGCTCTGGGTTTGTCCATCCTCCTCTCACAGGGGCGGCCGAGATGGGTGAGAGAATTCGCTCTTCTCTCCCTGTGTTGCAGCCTTTTAAGCCTTTCCAGCGTTATTACCGAAAAGCTAGGGATTTCAGGGAAGGTCAAGTGAAGTGGAACGATGGGCTTCTTGCTGATTCCATGGAAGCTTCAAAGAAGACTGGCGGCTTTTGTAATAAGGCTTCGGTTGTAGAGCCTTATTCTAAGGAAGATTCTGCAGCTCCCCCTTTGAAGTCTTCTGCAGATACGACGAGCATTGAGAAGAAGGTTGTGAGCGATGGGAGGAAGGGCTTCCTTTGGAAAGGATTTCTTAACCGGAGGCCGTCTGTGTTGGCCCCTTCTACCAATTCCTCCTTGCCTTCTGAGTTGGCCCTGTCTTCGACTCCGGAGGACAAGGAAGTTGGTATTGTGAGGGACAGCGGCATTACCAAGTATCAACAGTGGCCGGTTGGGTTCGATCAGTCTGAGGAGGCCGTGGTGTGGGAGCAGGATGAAGAGTCTTGGGATGGGGTGCCAATGGTTTGGGAGATGGATGATGGTTTTGATGTGGAGTCGTTGGCAATTCACGATGCTATTTCAGAGGATTTTTTTCGAGATCGTTTGGTAGCTCGCAAAAAGACTAAAGGCAAGAGGGAGCTTTTGAATTTGAAAAGCTCCGTTAACTATAGAGATGTGAGCGCTCCCTCAAGACGCCGAAAGGATAGGATCCCTTGACGTAGGATTGTGTTCTCCTTGGTGGGTTTTGTGGTCTTGGGCTGTTCGGTTTGTAGGGTTTGTTTGATGGGTTTGTTTGGGCTCCTTTAGGTTCTTTTGGGCTCTTCTTTTGGCTAGCTTTTGGTTGCTTCTATGTATACTTCCGTGTACTCAAGGGGGCCTTACACTTTTAAATAAAATTTTTATTACTTATCAAAAAAAATAATAATTTTTAGTCGTTTTTGTTATTTGTTTGAAAGAAAACCTAACAAAGGTCTCAATTTACAAATTTTCAAAGCACAAGTATAAAATTCATCAGATTGGAAATTAGGGTCTTAAAATTAAAAATCAATAAAGCACATGAGGGTTGTTGCATATTTATCCTATAATGCTTAACTACAAGATAAGTAAATGGAACATGATTGTTTTGAATGGTAATACACTTTTGGGTGGTTTTCTTATCATGTACAACAAAAATGTTGGTAATCGTTAGAAAGTTACGTGATTGTGTCCATGGCAGGTTGGAAATCGAAGCACTGCACAACATGAACCTCTTTTTTCTTGTGTCCATGGCTGGTTGGATATTGGCATATTGATTGTGCTAAGTTTTATGGCAATGAGAAGGAGGTAATTTTGCATAGCATAAAAAATTGTATATCATCTTTTTAATGTTACTGTATGGTATGTGAAAGTTGACGCTTGATTTGCTCAGTCATTGCTGAAGACTAGCAACGTCCTTGGTATAATTTGGAATTGTTATTAGAAGTCTCTTTCACCTTTTTGGCATAGCTCACTCTTTAAATGTTCATAGTCATCCCCTGAAACAGGGCAATGTAAGAGATTTAGTTTACCCATTTAATAGTCATGTTGAATATGTCTCTTTAACTTAAGACTGTTTGCAGAGTTTTTTTGTACTGCTATTCTGTTTTAGGGAGCTTCCTAGATAGTAGATACAGATATTGAGTGCTAATATGCATTTGGCGTGTAAGTGAGTTTAGAAGTGTAAACTTGGGTGCTTATATAGCACCAAGAAATCTGATGTATACATAGCTATTCCCCTTCTCGTAAGTTTCCTAATGAGATGAAGAACAAAAGACAATATGATCCCAGGAAGTATGCATTATAGAAGCTGGATGAATTAATGAAAAGTTCTATGGTCCTTAGCTATAAAAATTGGCTGAACATATCTAAGCACATATTACTTTGTGCAAGTCTCATTAGAGTCTTTCAGTGGCGTGTCAACGGCCGAGCGTGCTACTGCAAAAGCCGTTGCACGTTAGCAACGCACATCTGTATGACTTTGTACAAGACACTTGCCTCCTTAGTGTGATTTTTTCCGAAAATATGATTTTTTTTTTTCTTCTGTTTTATTTATCTTCTCTATGCACTTCTGGTGAATATTAAAATTCATCTATTGTGGTTGGCCCATGTTTATTTGTGCACAAGATACTGACATGACGTTTTTTTTTTCTTTATTATTTTTCTTGCCTTTTTCCTTTGGTAGGAAGCTGTAGATTTCATATTATACTATTGTAAAATGGTAGCATATTCCATAGACATTTGATATGTTAATTTTCTGTTTGTGGATCAATGGTTAGAACCTTGCTAAGTGGCTTCACCCTCGTTTGCTATGACAGTTAAAAGTGTATAGTCATGTTGCGACCTAATTTCTGGTTTGTGTAGATTGGGTCTGCTTTGAGGAAGCTGTTTAATGATAGTGTAGTGAAGCGTGAGGACTTATGGATCACCTCCAAACTCTGGTTTGTTCCCTTTTTGACTTGAAATGGTGCTAAGCTTTCTCAAATATAAAATTGATTAGAGTTTACCTAGCATGTGTTTGTGACTATGTTTCATTGTCTAACTTGAACTATATTTATTTGCAGGTGTACCGATCACGCCCCAGAAGATGTACAAGAGGCATTAGACAAAACTTTGCAGGACTTGCAACTTGACTACCTGGATCTGTATCTAGTATGTACTAAGCTTTAACTTTCCTTGAACGTCAATAGTTCCTTTATATTCATGAATTTCCTTCCCAGTCAAACTAAGATAAAGTTATATCACCAGCATTTTCTTTTGTTATGATTTATTACCCATCACTCAGTTACTGAGAGTGCTAAGTTATTTTGCAGATCCACTGGCCGTTAGCATGAAGAAAGGGTCAGTTGGCTCTGATCCTGAAAATCTTACCCAACCTGACATACCAAGTACATGGAAAGCAATGGAGGCATGCTATGATTCTGGAAAGGCTCGAGCTATTGGAGTAAGCAATTTCTCTTCAAAGAAGCTTGGGGATCTGTTGGAGGTAGCACGAGTGCCTCCTGCTGTTAACCAAGTGGAGTGCCACCCTTCATGGCAGCAGCCAGGATTACATGCATTTTGTAAATCGAAAGGAGTTCACTTATCTGTGAGTATGCAGATATATAGTGGCCTATAATTTCTATGTTCTGAAGAGTGAAAGAAACGGAAACGATGCAAGTAAATCTTGCAAAATAGACTAATGAGAAGAGCTTGAGAAACAAAATGGATCTGTTTTCATTTATATGTGATTTTTGAACAACCTGCTATTTTTTAGTGACTCAATGATGAACTTTTTCTTATTTCAGGGGTATAGACCATTGGGTGCACCTAGTAAGGGGTATAAGATTGAGGTACTTGAGAATCCAATTCTCAATATGGTTGCAGAGAAATTGGGGAAGACTCCTGCACAAGCAGCTCTTCGTTGGGGGCTACAAATGGGTCACAGTGTACTGCCTAAGAGCACAAATGAAGCAAGGCTCAAGGAAAACTTTGATGTTTTTGACTGGTCTATACCTGAAGATTTGTTTGCCAGGTTGTCTGAAATTGAGCAGGCAAGTAGCCTAGTCCTATTCTTCTATGCGTGCATACAGTGCATTGCTAGGTATATGTATTTGTTTGAATCTTGGTTTGATGGCTACTATTAGTCTATAGAACAGCCACGGCATCCTGCCATTGGTCTTTTCCATCCTTGTTAAATATGCGATTTTTACAAAATGATGTTTTAAGATGGATTTCTGGATCATTGACTACCCATTAATTTTTATAATCACTTATTCTTGATTCACTTTGTGAAGATGAGATGCTACTGCATGATTTCCAAAGTCACTACAATATACATTATTAAAATTTTGGTATCTATTCACGCAGGAGAGGCTAGGTAAGGGCACTGGATTTGTTCATGAGACGTTTGGTGCCTACAAGACCATTGAAGAACTCTGGGATGGTGAGCTGTGAGCAGACATCAGATATTTGAAACATTGTGGTATTTCTTGCTCTGCTTGATAACAAATTACTTGATTTTCTATGCTTTTTCACTTGGTGGTGACGGTAGTTAGGGATTGCATAATTTGTTTCTCCCTTAGAAAATTGTAGTAAATAACCCTGGGAGTTGGCTCAAGTGGTAAAAGCTTTGGTCTTTGTGGTAGTCGCATGAAGTCTAAAGTTCGAATCTCCTTTAGTGTAAATAATTCATTGAAGCCAGCTCGCCGGCGAAACTGAAGTATTACTCGATCTGTATGGAGGGGACGCTTTAAATGGGTCCGAGGTTTACCTGACAGGGGTGGGTAAACGAAGTGGCCTTGCTTTGAAGGGGTTCCTTGTCATAAAAAAAAAAAATAGAAAAAGAAAATTGTTGTAAATAAAGGAGCATTTACTTAACACGTTAGGTTTAGGAGAGAATTGTGCCTGGTAATATAGCAAATGTACAAGTGAAAAAGTCATTTAAACCAATGAAATGCCAATTTTTGTTGTGCTTGGAAATTGATAATGGTTGAAGCTCTACTAGATCCATCACCGTAGCCTGATTTTTGCATACATATAATACAATGAGGTAATGCCCTCAGTTTCTGTCCACATAACTTGATCCCTTAAATTATAATTGTAATACATATAATACAATGTAGTAATACAATGATTTTTGCATACATATAACATGGCTTCTTCGACACGCTAATTGAATGACTACTTTGAAACGTAGAGTTAAAATTATAGCATATGTAACTTGTGCGCTATATTCCAATTGTGCTGTTTCATATGCTAACTAGGCCTTTGACAGCATTACATAAAGATCCATTTATTACAACCATGTCAAACCAATATAACGGATGACATGACGTGTTTTTATGTGGCTTACAATATTAACTACTTAAAAAAACAAGTTTAAGTCATTTAAAACACGTCATTTTAGCCAATATGACGTACATATATATAATAAAGGGTGTGAAGTGTTGTATTACTCTTATATGAAACGATGAAAAGTATAGAAGGAAGGATTTAGAAATTCGACCACATATAAGGCTGTCATCAACATTCTAATGAATGTGACTAACGGCTTTTGTTGAAGTTTTTACACTAATTCCCAATTAAGAGTACCAGGTTTTTTTACTTTTGAGTTTTGAAATAGAGCGTGAAGATAATGGTTTAAAGAAGAAAGAATATTATTTTTTCCCCTAACTCAAGAAGGGATGAAAAAAGAACATTTGCAAGACTATTTTGTATATTTATTTTTATTGTGATCCGAGTTAAGTTAAAGGGACATGTTAGCCGTCCATTCCTTACCTATTTCCTACTTATTTTCATATAACCAAATTTTAAATTCACCATTAAATTTGAAAATGAGATAGGTAAGAGATGGATAGGGGATGGACTTGTATTATTTTCGTAAGTTAAATGAGAAAAAATCAACAAACACTTGCTATGGCAATGTGCCGGCTCTTCCATTAAGTCAATTAGTCAGTCGTCTAAGGCTTTCAATAAAACAAGGCCCTCAAATAATAGGAGAATGATTCTCTATGTTTCAAATGAAATGGAGAGAAGCATGTTTCTTATTCAATTGGGACAAAATTGTCTAAAAAAATGAAATGAATTATAACAATTTTAATCCTCTTAAAATAAGGCACCGGCTCCTTTCCATTTCAATTGAAATGGAGGATAGGATCCTATTCCCAAATGGTAGTAGCATAATCGAGGCCCCTTTCATTAAAGAGGAAGCGCGCACACACATTTAAGGCCTAGTTATCACAAAAAGTTTACTCAATGCTTTCTAATTATGGTTAAAAAAAAATGATTACCAATTGAAATAGGAAAAAGTTTACTTTGAAAAAGAAAGAGAAAAAGATGAAAAGTCTTAAGGAGATTATCTATAAGAAATGTTATATACCACATTTTTTATTCTTAATTATTTTACAATGATAATGTTACAGTTCTAACAAACTCTTATATATATATATATATATTTAATAATTATTTAGTAAAAATTGATTAAAACTGTCAAGTCAATATTATAAAATAATTATTCAATTAACAATCTCTTTGTCATTTTCCTTTTTTTCTTTCTGAAGTCTCATTTAAAAATTGAATTCTTCTCCAGTTTTATGATTTTCTTTTGCCACAAATACAGTTCAGGTCCTAAAATCAGTAATTCCATATCTGTTTCCGTTCCTTATGCTAAAAGAAAGTTCTTCAAAATTAAAATTAACTCTGTTTGAAATTCTCTATCCCCTTCTCATTTCCTTATTTTTACTTCTAAAAAATAAAACGTGAACTTTAAAATATTCTTGCACTTTTTTACTTTTTTATATTATATCAACGTTTTTTTTATTACTATTTAAATAAAAAAAATTCACTAATTATATTTTACGATAACTTAAAAAAAAAAAAAAAAAAAATTAGGAGGAGAGAAAATTTCAAACAGGCATGTCACAAGAGGGGTGTCTGGTGGCGGTGGCTGATGCGTAAAGGATATTGGTTCTTGCAATCTGAAAAATGACTATTGCACAACAGTTTGCAAGGTCTTAGAGAGACATGGGCAGGTTCTATGTAGTGGGTTTAATCACATGGATCTCACGTGAGACCCCTCCCTCGTATCTAGAGTGGTCCACAACAATTGTACCGATCACTCCTCCTTCAGATGAGAAGGTGCGTGGAACACGTGCTGTGGAGAAGGGGTTTGGGGACGAAGAGGAGGAGGTTGGAGAGAGCGGAAAGAGGTCCGTGGATGGAGAGAAAGTTGACGAAGAGCAGCACATTGGGCTTGAGAGCCACGTATCCGTCTAAAGGCGTTGGCGTTGGAGGTTTGTCGAGTGGGCGGAGGTGAGGGAATGGTTTCAAGTTTCAACCAGGCATTTCGTATGTGGCAAAGAAACAAAACACGTCATCGGTGACGATTCAATCACAACGACACTTCTTCCCTACACGTGGCGGTAAAGAAAAGGAAGATGACTTGGGTCTCTCGCCCACGCCGGCCGTTTCTTTATATAAAACACGGCGATGCCTCTTCGTCTTCATTCACAAATCACACTGTTTGTTCCACTCTCTCTGTTCGTCTCTGCGTCCTTATTACCAGTCCATATCAGCAGCGTCTAGCATACGCGGTTCGAGGAAAGCGTGAAAATGGCGGACGGAATTCGATTCTTCGAACTGAATACCGGAGCTAAGATCCCCTCGGTAGGGCTCGGCACGTGGCAGTCAGACCCTGGCCTCGTCGGTGAAGCCGTCGCCACCGCCATCAAGGTCTTCTTCTTGTTCACCTCCTTTATTTCTCACCGTATGACGATGACGATGATGATCATGATCATGATTTATTTGATTTCTCTCTCATCCAAACATGTTACTTATGCTGCAGGTTGGGTACCGCCATATCGATTGTGCTCAGATCTACGGCAATGAGAAGGAGGTGAATTTTAAATTATCACATGTTCCAAACCGATAGAAACCGATAGAAAAATGTATACTCAAGGGTTGTTTAAGTTTGCGATTTTTTTATATTATATTTTACTATTTTGTATTATTTAAGATTGTGAATAGGTAGAGAACTTATTTTTTAAATTATATTTGAATGATTTAAAAAATTTGAGACAAAATTAAAAAAAAAAATTGGATAGGATTTGAATTTAAAAAAACAACACAAAACATGTTTCAAAAAAAAAAAAAAAGAATTGTTATTCAAACATGCCTTTAATCATTTAAATTATATATTTTTTTAAAAAAAAAAAAACATATTAATGATTTCCATGGTTTTTGAGTGTTCCCTGTACCTTTGTACAAGACACTTGCCTCCTTAGTGTATTTTTTTTCCGAAAATATGATTATTTTTTTTTCTTCTGTTTTATTTATCTTCTCTATGCCCTTCTGGTGAATATTAAAATTCATCTACTGTGGTTGGCCCATGTTTATTTGTGCACAAGATACTGACATGACGTTTTTTTTTTCTTTATTATTTTTCTTGCCTTTTTCCTTTGATAGGAAGCTGTAGATTTCATATTATACTATTGTAAAATGGTAGCATATTCCATAGACATTTGATATGTTAATTTTCTGTTTGTGGATCGATGGTTAGAACTTTGCTAAGTGGCTTCACCCTCGTTTGCTATGACAGTTAAAAGTGTATAGTCATGTTGCGACCTAATTTCTGGTTTGTGTAGATTGGGTCTGCTTTGAGGAAGCTGTTTAATGATAGTGTAGTGAAGCGTGAGGACTTATGGATCACCTCCAAACTCTGGTTTGTTCCCTTTTTGACTTGAAATGGTGCTAAGCTTTCTCAAATATAAAATTGATTAGAGTTACCTAGCATGTGTTTGTGACTATGTTTCATTATCTAACTTGAACTATATTTATTTGCAGGTGTACCGATCACGCCCCAGAAGATGTACAAGAGGCATTCGACAAAACTTTGCAGGACTTGCAACTTGACTACCTGGATCTGTATCTAGTATGTACTAAGCTTTAACTTTCCCTGAACGTCAATAGTTCCTTTATATTCATGAATTTCCTTCCCAGTCAAACTAAGATAAAGTTATATCACCAGCATTTTCTTTTGTTATGATTTATTACCCATCACTCAGTTACTGAGTGTGCTAAGTTATTTTGCAGATCCACTGGCCGGTTAGCATGAAGAAAGGGTCAGTTGGCTCTGATCCTGAAAATCTTACCCAACCTGACATACCAAGTACATGGAAAGCAATGGAGGCATGCTATGATTCTGGAAAGGCTCGAGCTATTGGAGTAAGCAATTTCTCTTCAAAGAAGCTTGGGGATCTGTTGGAGGTAGCACGAGTGCCTCCTGCTGTTAACCAAGTGGAGTGTCACCCTTCATGGCAGCAGCCAGGATTACATGCATTTTGTAAATCGAAAGGAGTTCACTTATCTGTGAGTATGCAGATATATAGTGGCCTATAATTTCTATGTTCTGAAGAGTGAAAGAAACGGAAACGATGCAAGTAAATCTTGCAAAATAGACTAATGAGAAGAGCTTGAGAAGCAAAATGGATCTGTTTTCATTTATATGTGATTTTTGAACAACCTGCTATTTTTTAGGGACTCAATGATGAACTTTTTCTTATTTCAGGGGTATAGACCATTGGGTGCACCTAGTAAAGGGTATAAGATTGAGGTACTTGAGAATCCAATTCTCAATATGGTTGCAGAGAAATTGGGGAAGACTCCTGCACAAGCAGCTCTTCGTTGGGGGCTACAAATGGGTCACAGTGTACTGCCTAAAAGCACAAATGAAGCAAGGCTCAAGGAAAACTTTGATGTTTTTGACTGGTCTATACCTGAAGATTTGTTTGCCAGGTTGTCTGAAATTGAGCAGGCAAGTAGCCTAGTCCTATTCTTCTATGCGTGCATACAGTGCATTGCTAGGTATATGTATTTGTTTGAATCTTGGTTTGATGACTACTATTAGTCTATAGAACAGCCACGGCATCCTGCCATTGGTCTTTGCCATCCTTATTAAATATGCGATTTTTACAAAATGATGTTTTAAGATGGATTTCTGGATCATTGACTACCCATTAATTTTTATAATCACTTATTCTTGATTCACTTTGTGAAGACGAGATGCTACTGCATGATTTCCAAAGTCACTACAATATACATTATTAAAATTTTGGTATCTATTCACGCAGGAGAAGCTAGGTAAGGGCACTGGATTTGTTCATGAGACGTTTGGTGCCTACAAGACCATTGAAGAACTCTGGGATGGTGAGCTGTGAGCAGACATCAGATATTTGAAACATTGTGGTATTTCTTGCTCTGCTTGATAACAAATTACTTGATTTTCTATGCTTTTTCACTTGGTGGTGACGGTAGTTAGGGATTGCATAATTTGTTTCTCCCTTAGAAAATTGTAGTAAATAACCCTGGGGTTGGCTCAAGTGGTAAGAGCCTTGGTCTTTGTGGTAGTCGCATGAAGTCTAAAGTTCGAATCTCCTTGAGTGTAAATAATTCATTGAGGCCAGCTCGCCGGCGAAACTGAAGTATTACTCGATCGGTATGGAGGGGACGCTTTAAACGGGTTCGAGGTTTACCTGACAGGGGTGGGTAAATGAAGTGGCCTTGCTTTGAAGGGCCTCCTCGTCATAAAAAAAAAATAGAAAAAGAAAATTGTTGTAAATAAAGGAGCGTTTGCTTAACACGTTAGGTTTAGGAGAGAATTGTGTCTGGTAATATAGCAAATGTACAAGTGAAAAAGTCATTTAAACCAATGAAATGCCAATTTTTGTTGTGCTTGGAAATTGATAATGGTTGAAGCTCTACTAGATCCATCAGCCTGATTTTTGCATACATATAATACAATGAGGTAATGCCCTCAGTTTCTGCCCACATAACCTGATCCCTTAAATTATAATTGTAATACATATAATACAATGAGGTAATACAATGATTTTTGCATACATATAACATGGCTTCTTTGACACGCTAATTGAATGACTACTTTGAAACGTAGGGTTAAAATTATAGCATATGTAACTTGTGCGCTATATCCCAATTGTGCTGTTTCATATGCTAACTAGGCCTTTGACAGCATTAAATAAAGACCCATTTATTACAACCATGTCAAAACAATATACCGGTTGACATGACGTGTTTTTATGTGGCTTACAATATTAACTACTTAAAAAAACAAGTTTAAGTCATTTAAAACACGTCATTTTAGCCAATATGACGTACATATATATAATAAGGAAAATGCTATACTCACACTCAAATTCCCACAACATTTTTTCACAACCTGATGTGGAATTTCCACATCTGATTTTTTTTCTTTTCTAAAATGAAAACTCTCTCTCTCTCATTCTTCTTCTTTTCTCTTCCGGTCGGCAACTGCAAACGGAGACAGTGACAGAGAGAGCCGGAGCTGGACGGGATTCGGCCCTTTCCCGGCCGTTCTAGCCGGGGATCCGGCCCTTCCCGGCCGGATCTGGCCCTTTCCTGGCCAGAACGGCCACATCAGGTTGTGGAGATTTAGTTGTGGGGATTTGGGTGCGAGTGTAGCAGCCCTCATATAATAAAGGGTGTGAAGTGTTGTATTATTCTTATATGAAACGATGAGAAGCATAGAAGGACGGATTTAGAAATTCGACCACATATAAGGCTGTCATCAACATTCTAATGAATGTGACTAACGGCTTTTGTTGAAGTTTTTACACTAGTTCCCAATTAAGAGTACCAGGTTTTTTCACTTTTGAGTTTTGAAATAAAGCGTGAAGTTAATGGTTTAAAGAAGAAAGATTATTATTTTTTTCCCCTAACTCAAGAAGGGATGAAAAAAGAACATTTGCAAGACTATTTCGTATATTTATTTTTATTGTGATCCGAGTTAAGTTAAAGGGACATGTTAGCCGTCCATTCCTTACCTATTTCCTACTTATTTTCATATAACCAAATTTTAAATTCACCATTAAATTTGAAAATGAGATAGGTAAGAGATGGGTAGGGGATGAACTTGTATTATTTTCATAAGTTAAATGAGAAAAAATCAACAAACACTTGCTATGGCAATGTGCCGGCTCTTCCATTAAGTCAATTAGTCAGTCGCCTAAGGCCTTCAATAAAACAAGGCTCTCAAATAATAGGAGAATGATTCTCTATGTTTCAAATGAAATGGAGAGAAGCATGTTTCTTATTCAAGTGGGGCAAAATTGTTTAAAAAAATGAAATGAATTATGACAATTGTAATCCTCTTAAAATAAGGCACCAGCTCCTTTCCATTTCAATTGAAATGGAGGAGAGGATCCTATTCCTAAATAGTAGTAGCATAATCGAGGCCCCTTTAAGCTTTTTCCTGTTTTCTTTGCTTGGTTTACCTCCTATCCCTTCTTGGGAGTTTTATTCCCTTAGGCTAGATCCGGTGGTGGTTGATGTTCTCCTAATCCTTATAGGGCTATGGAGGTTGCTTTTTTGGTTTTTCCTTGTGCTTTTTTCTGTTGGTTTTCGTGGCAGAAGGCTACACAGGACGTCTGTGTTGGGGAGCGGCTTTTCTGGTGTCTCCGACGAGTTTTTCCGGCTGTGCTTTTTTGATGTATTCTTTAGAGCCAGATCTGTGTTATTCGGCTGGATCCTTCATGACACACGCCTCTCTATGGTGGAGATTTTTGGAGATCGTTGGTTTTGGTGGTCGTCTGCTGTAGAGGGAAGTCCCCGATGAAGGCGCGTGTTTATAGTTTACACGCGCCGGTGCCGGTGATAGCTTTTTCCCGACGCCGGTTTCGTTAGGTTTTTGTTTGGGTTTTTAATTTGTTTTTCTGTTCACAGTCTGCCTTTGTAATGCTCAATTGTTACTGGACTATTTGTTGGCATAGTAGCTAGATTAGCCCTCTTTTTCTTTGTTTAGATTATGCTTAAACGTAAAAAGCGACTCAAACGTTGTTCATGTAATATTTGTGTGTTGTTTAGATAGCTGTTTTAAGTCAGATTTTTCTGGCTTAGGGTGTATGGGGTCTTGTACCTCTATTCTCTGTAATTGCCTTCGAGCGTTCTTCAGTAATATATGATGACTCGTGTTATCTGTTTAAAAAATAAAAAAAATAATCGAGGCCCCTTTCATTTAAAAAAAAAAAAAAAAAAAAAAAGCGCACACATATAAGGCCCCATTTATCACAAAAAGTTTACTCAATGCTTTCTAATTATGGTAAAAAAAATGATTACCAATTGAAATAAGAAAAAGTTCACTTTGAAAAATAAAGAGAAAAAGATAGAAAGTCTTAAAAAGGAGGGGCATATGTAGGGGTGTAAATGAGGTGAGCTACTCGTGAGCTTACTCGAGATCGGCTCGAATAAACTCGACTCGTGCTCGAATCGATTATTAAATGAGCTACTTGTGAACACGAAAATCAAACTCGATTATTAAACGATGCAAACTCGTATAAACTCGACTCGACCCGACTAAAGCTCGTGAACCTGCTCGTATAAGGATCGACTCGTTTATTAAGGCTCGACTCATATAGTCGTATATATATATATATAATGAATAATATACTATGTGTATTATGTAAGCATAAATTAAGTAACAAATAACAATAGTTATTGGTCAATATATATTAATTGGTCATATTTATATAAAATAGTAAAAATGAATAATATCAATAATTAATTTTTAGTCATATGATATAATGACAATCCAGATACTTAATCAAATTATTCATGTAATATAATAAGATTATAATTTATAGGATTATATGATCATATAATAATATAACATTGTACCATACTACCATATGACATGTAATTTATGTAAATATAAAATATGCAATCACTTTACTATATGCTATGAGTATTATCATTAAATATTTAATAATCATTACATACGGATTGTTAGATCATGGTAATATGTTAAAAATACTATCATATGATAATACTTATATCATATGATCATATAATATTAGTATTATTAGTAGGTAATTATGAATTATGATAAATTTGATAATTATGATTTATTACTCGTAAATTTATAAAAATCATACTTAATTACTTATTATAGATTCATAGATAATCTCATAAATAAAGTGATATGATATGATTCATAATTTATAATCATAAATATATATACATATTACTATATTAGTAACATATATAATTATAGCTATATAGTGTCATATATGATATAGACTATAGTATACAAATTCATACTAATATAATGGTTTAGTATTTAGATACTTAGTTAGATACACTCATACACTTAATAAGTATGATTTATGATTTTAAGTATTTAATAATTATTAGTGATATTTAGATGCAATGAGTCGATGACTATGTTTATAGATTACATACGTACGTAATTATGAATTCACATTATTCATATGATATAATGACACTTATGAAACTTAATGATATTATTCATATATAATAATAATGTGATTTATACAATCCCAAATTAAGTTATTAAGATTGAAATTACTTATATATTAATTATAATGATAATTTATAACTTGTAATCACAATTCACAAGTTATGAATTATCATTATAATTTAGATCATATGATTTAACATTGTGTTATATAACCGTTAGTTGTTGATATGATCTGATTAGTATTATCATATAGGACTATATGATAATATAATAATTATCATTGTATGACATTGTTAATGTTTTAACTTAATATAAGTCAGTTAGTTTTTATATTGACTATTAATTTTTTTTTAATACCAAAAATAAAACGATAATACTTTTTTATTCGAGATCATATTATAGTGCATGCTTAGATCATATGAAAACATCATTATCATGTATATGATTTATATCTATCTATATTAACTTATTAAGTATGTAAATATTGACTAAATCCACATCACATGTAAGTCTTGTAATCTTATAATTATAATTTATAAAAGATCTTGAAAAATTCATGTTTGTAATTATAATTTC
The DNA here is from genome assembly GCA_028654335.1 of Alnus rubra. NCBI lineage: Eukaryota > Viridiplantae > Streptophyta > Magnoliopsida > Fagales > Betulaceae > Alnus > Alnus rubra. Next base: position 3,013,987 of record JAJPGS010001499.1, on the reverse strand, counting down.
TTATATTTCTGTTTGTATTTGTTTAAATGTAATATTATTTTATTTTTGTAGTTGAAAATTTGTAATTTCTTATATTTCTAATTGTATTTGTTTAAAAGTAATTTTATTTTATTTCTTTAGTTATGTAATTGTGTATTTCGATTTTATATTCATTGGCAATTGCTTAATGTAAAATCCTGGATTACTGATAGTGCAATTTGCACACTATGTGAAATTCGTGATTTAATTTTTTTTTTTTTTTTTTTTTATGCTAAGATCAATAATTTCGAATTATGAAATGGGCCGAGCTCGAGCCGAGTACTCGAGCTCGGGATCGACCAAAATGGTCGAGCTCGAGCTCGAGCTCGGACAACATTTTTTCTACACGAGCCGGTCTCGCACATAGTTTTCCAACTCGTGTCGAGCTCGAGCTCGACTATAACTTAAACGAGCCGATCCCGGACAGGCAATACCCGCTCAGGATCGGCTCGTTTACACCCCTAAGCATATGTAAGAAAATGTTATATACCATATTTTTTATTCTAAATTATCTTTCAATGTATATGTTACAATTCTAACAAACTCTTTTATATATATATATATATATATTAACAATTACTTAATAAAAATTGGTTAAAATTATCACATCAATATTATAAAATAATTACTTATTGAACGAATACGTTGCAAACAAAGTGATTTAGTGCTCTCTAAATAAGGTTGAAAGATGAGAAGTCTTAAAAGAGGGTCATGTCTTATTCAATTAACAATCTCTTTGTCATTTCCCTTTTTTCCTTTCTGAAGTCTCATTTAAAAATTGAATTCTTCTCCAGTTTTATGATTTTCTTTTGCCACAAATACAGTTCAGGTCCTAAAATCAGTAATTCCATATTTGTTACCGTTCTTTATGCTAAAAGAAGTTTTTCAAAATTAAAATTAACTCTGTTTGAAATTCTCATATCCTTCTCATTCCCTTATTTTTATTTCTCAAAAAAAAAAAATATAAACTTTAAAACATTTTTTTTAACTTTTTTTACTGTTTATATTAGATCAACTTTTTTTTATTACTATTTAAATAAAAAAATTTACTACAATATAAATTCCTTTCACTTTTTCATATAATTTTTTTTTTTTTTTACTTTATATCGTACTAATTATATTTTACGATTACTAAAAACAAAAAATTATGAGGAGAGAAAATTTCAAACAGGCATGTCGCAAGAGGGGTGTCTGGTGGCGGTGGCTGATGCGTAAACGATATTGGTTCTTGCAAGTTGCAATCTCCGTGTAGGGAAAATGACTCTTGCACAACAGTGTAAGGTATTAGAGACATGGGGTGGATTCCTTGTGATAAGGTATTAGAGGCATGGAGTGAGTCCCATGTGATGGGTTCCACCACAAGAGAGGGTGCGTGGAACACGTGCTGTGGAGAAGGGGTTTGGGGACGAAGAGGAGGAGGTTGGAGAGAGCAGAAAGAGGTCCGTGGATGGAGAGAAAGTTGACGAAGAGCAGCACATTGGGCTTGAGAGCCACGTATCCGTCTAAAGGCGTTGGCGTTGGAGGTTTGTCGAGTGGGCGGAGGTGAGGGAATGGTTTCAAGTTTCAACCAGGCATTTCGTATGTGGCAAAGAAACAAAACACGTCATCGGTGACGATTCAATCACAACGACACTTCTTCCCTACACGTGGCGGTAAAGAAAAGGAAGATGACTTGGGTCTCTCGCACACGCCGGCCGTTTCTTTATATAAAACACGGCGATGCCTCTTCGTCTTCATTCACAAATCACACTGTTTGTTCCACTCTCTCTGTTCGTCTCTGCGTCCTTATTACCAGTCCATATCAGCAGCGTCTAGCATACGCGGTTCGAGGAAAGCGTGAAAATGGCGGACGGAATTCGATTCTTCGAACTGAATACCGGAGCTAAGATCCCCTCGGTAGGGCTCGGCACGTGGCAGTCAGACCCTGGCCTCGTCGGTGAAGCCGTCGCCACCGCCATCAAGGTCTTCTTCTTGTTCACCTTCTTTATTTCTCACCGAATGACGATGACGATGACGATCATGATCATGATTTATTTGATTCTCTCTCATCCAAACTTGTTTACTTATGCTGCAGGTTGGGTACCGCCATATCGATTGTGCTCAGATCTACGGCAATGAGAAGGAGGTGAGTTTTAAATTATCACATGTTCCAAACCGGTAGAAAAATGTATATTTAGGGTAGGTTTAGGTTTGCCATTTTTTTATATTATATTCTACTATTTTGTATTATATTTAAGATTGTGAATAGGTAGAGAACTTATTTTTTAAATTATATTTGAATGGTTTAATAAATTTGAGACAAAATTAAAAAAAAAAATTGAATAATAGGATTTGAATTTTTAAAAAACAACCCAAAACATGTTTTAAAAAAAAAAAAAAGAATTGTTATTCAAACATGCATTTAATCATTTAAATTATATTTAAAAAAAAAAAAACATTTTAATGATTTCCATGGTTGTTGAGTGTTCCCAGTACCATATAAGTTATGTAACTATGACTAATTTCTCTGTGGTTGATCTAATAAGCTTGTTGATTAGAAAAGAATTGATGTGAAATTAATTGTTTTCTAATGCATAGGAAATAATTGGTAACCCATTGCCTAATCCTCATTTGTTGTAGATTGGTTCGGTCCTGAAGAAGTTGTTTGAAGATGGGGTGGTGAAGCGTGAGGATATGTGGATTACCTCCAAACTCTGGTTTGTTTTATTTCCAATATTTAGTATCCCCTTAATGCTACTGCTGCGTGTTTTATGCCTTAATGAGTGAGTCTTTGATCTTATCCAGTTTTATTTTTTGCATTCTATAACTGAGGTGATCCAACAGGTGTACTGATCATGCACCCGAAGATGTTCCGCAGGCATTGGATAGAACTTTGCGAGACTTGCAGCTTGATTATATTGATTTGTACCTTGTAAGTATTACTGGTTAAAGCTTTGTTCAATTTTGGGTCTGTTGAAACTTGATATAAGAGTTTTTTGCATTAATTCACCCTGTAGTCTTTGGGGTCTAATTGATGGAAAAATTGCCTAGACCTACCTAGTTGAAGGTGAAATAGAAGAGGGTCTTGTAATTGTTGATGCCCTCGCATATACATTACAAATTATGCCCAAATCATGAAATTCCCTGACTCTAGTTTGCTTGCTTCTAATTTTCCTGGAAAATTACAGTTCAGTGATAATAGTGTTTTACATCATTATTTTTCAACTTGAGAATATTTTATTGAGGACATTATTCAACTGCAACTAAATAAGGCTGCTTGGTTTTTTAAGATACATTGGCCAGTACCGATGAGGAAGGATTCAATAGGCTTTAAGCCTGAAAACCTTGTTCAACCAGATATACCTAGCACATGGAAGGCAATGGAAGCACTCTATGATTCTGGCAAGGCTCGAGCTCTTGGAGTTAGCAATTTCTCTTCAAAGAAAATGGCAGATTTGATCGAGGTAGCACGGGTTTCTCCTGCTGTTGTCCAGGTGGAATGCCATCCTTCGTGGCAGCAGACCAAGCTACGTGAATTTTGTAAATCCAAGGGAGTTCACCTATCTGTGAGTAGGCAAATTTTGAATTGCTTTTAGGCTTGAAGATAGTTCATCTATCTTTGATGAGCCAAATCTTAATTTCCCTTGTAAGCTTGTGTTATGCAGAAGTTCAATTAAAACTATGATACTTTTTATGTAGGGATATTCGCCTTTAGGTTCTCCTGGCACCACATGGTTGAAGAGTGATGTCCTCAAGAATCCGATCCTAGTTAGTGTTGCGGAGAAACTAGGCAAGACTCCTGCACAAGTTGCCATTCGTTGGGGCCTGCAAATGGGTCATAGTGTGCTTCCAAAGAGTACACACGAGGGAAGGATCAAGGAGAACTTTGATGTCTTCGACTGGTCTATACCTGAAGACTTGTTTGCCAAGTTCTCTGAAATTGAGCAGGCAAGTACTCGGTTAAATGTCATCTTTATGGTTTTTACTTCTCGAATCAATACACTTCTTTTCCATGAGCAATTAATATATATATATGTTTCCAGCTCAGACACTGCAAACACTTCCTACTAATATGTTATAAGTGAAATAGCCCTTGAAATTTGAGAAATGCTATGTACTACACCCTTATTCACTGGACTGATGTGACAGTTTTCATCAACCTTTAACTTCTTTTTTTTTTTTTTTTTTTTAACAAGGGTTGATCCAAGTGTTAATGAATACTGCCACATCAGTTTAGTGTGATAGATGTGAGATGGGGTGTAGTATATAAGATGACTCTTGAAATTTTGTTGCTATTGCTTATCCTTTACAATATGCTAATTCCCTCTACTATGCTTTAACCGGGTTTCATTGGAGATTATTATGATAAGGTCCAAATGACCATATTAAAATGAAATGTTTCATGATGATTATTGGGGACTCATAATTGTCATAAAACTCTTTCTCCTTAAATTGTGCAGGCAAGACTGGTTAAAGGGACCTCATTTGTCCATCAAACTTTTGGCGCATACAGGACTGTTGAGGAATTATGGGATGGTGAAATCTGAGTTTATTGGAGAGAGGGGTGCCAGGTTATGTTATATCATTTTCTGTTTTGGGGAGGGGCTATGTATGTTTTTTGTTACATCTTTCTGTTGTCATAGACGCTACTAGATTGGCTTTGTTTCTGCTTGACATGCAGTTCAGTTCAGTGAATTTTGAGTTTTTGAAATGTGATCATGGCTGCCTCTTTCTTTAGGCTAATTATGCGGTCTAAATTAAAGGCCCATTAATAGTAATAATATAATTAAGGCCTCCTTCCGTAGAAAAGAATTGTTTGAGGCTCCAATGGACAGGCTTTGTAGCTAATTTCTACATACCAATCTAATTATCTGTCCAAATTGACGTGGCTTTTAATGAAATTGAAAGATTACTCACGGAGTTATTTTATATTTTTCCAAGATAATAATTGATATTTCATTAAGATCACTGCATGCCGATTTTGTAATTACAGTGTGGCATCAAGCACTTTAATTAACTATAATATCAGTGTAGACAGATACATAATTACATACCCTCATCTTTTGTTGTTGTTACCGATAATTAATTTATTCTACTTAATATAATATTATGATACTTTTTTAAGTTGTTTTTTTTTTTTTCACTAATTAACAAGAAAAAGTTGTAATATATTTGTATTGCTGTCTAATTATGCTTAATTTCTCAACCAGAGCATATGAGCCATGTTTATATTTGGTGGGCCGTAAAGGGAATATGAATGACACAAATGTTGGACTCCTCCATTGTTGAGATACAGATAAGATATTATACCTTGAACGATAATAATTCCTAAGAGTTGATTTGCAAAAGATAATGTGTTTTTTTTTTTTTTTTTTTAAATAAAAAAAAAATAAAAAATTGATGAAATTCGTGGATCCGAAGGCCCATATATATATAGCTCAAGGCAGAACCATCAATACACTGCCTAGAACCTTGATATTGAGGGTACTAAAAAATGTATTGTTATGCGTTGTATATACAGTTACAAGATTTTCCAAAACCCACGAAATTGAAATTAGGGTTTTTATATCCCCGAACAACGAGCTTATTGGAAGCATTATTATACAATTTTTTAGTTGTTACATGATTTCATGATGCTCATGATCAAAAGCCCCTTAAGAATAAATTAAATTGATTTATGTATCCGAATGATGTGGTTACTGTTTGTTTGTTGCGAATAGGGGTGGGCGCGGGCCGGATTGGACCGGATTTGCATGTTTTTCACAACCCACCCCGCAGTGAACGGGTTTGAAAATCGAGATCCGCAACCCGCATAGTAAATGGTCACCCCGATGGGCCTTGAATAGTGCGGATTGGGACGGGTTCATGCGGGTTCGGGTATTCCTCTTCTTTTTCTTTTTTTTTTTTGCCCAAAACCAAAAAAATAATTTCCAATCTTGCTAACCCAGTTCAAAATTTGAAAATCTCAATTGAATCAACCTCACTAGCAAACAAGAACAAGAAGAAATAACCAAAATTACCAACAAATCCAACTATAAATAACTTTTTTATTCTTGTTTGTGATTGTAGATTGAATGGGTATGTGTATGTGAGAATGTAGAGATTGAAGTGTATATGAGAATGTAATAAGAATAGAGATGAAATGGATGGTGCAAAACTGTATTGAATGAAATCAAAGGTACACAACCTGGGCAATTCGTGACTCTAGTAGTGACTTTTATAATTTTTTTGGAGAAAATTTGATGAAATCAAAGGCACACCCCTATTCGTGACTCTTATAATTTTTTTGGGAAAAATTTGATGAAATCAAAGGCACACCCATTGTCATGACTCTTATAATTTTTTTGGGAAAAACTTGATAGTACGAGTATAAAGGAATTGCGGGGCAGGGCGGGTGTGCGGGTGGGAAAAAATTTAATACCGCAACCCGCCCTATAAAATCACGGGTTGGCATATTTAGGATCCGCACTTTTTTAGAAATATCTTATATCCGTTATTGACGGGGCGGGGCGGGGAGGGTTCGCGGGTACGGGCGAGTTTTGCCACCCCTAGTTGCGAACCCTTTGTCTTTAAAAATTATCGTTGTCTTAAAGAGTGGTTGTTTGGTTTGATTTTGATAGAAAGTCTGAATGATATATAATACATATATCTTATATATGACGTATTTTTGTCATTTTTTTTTATCGTAAAACGGGGATTTTGCAACCCAATAGCAGATTGAAAAACAAAATTGAAACATTTGGAGACATTATAAAAATGACGGTAATTAGAGGGGTAAAAATAGTAAACCCTTTTTGTTTTTGTTTTGTTTGTTTGTGTTTGAATTTTTTTTTGCCCTGTGTCAGGCTCCTATAAGCTATATAAAGGATAGAGAATCCAATTATATACTTGAGCTTCCTTGGTAGAATCAAATTTGTCTTTGATAATAACTGTAACGACCTAAGGAAAAACGCTAGTCACATCTGCGCTATCACCCCAAAATGACTGGTCAATTTGAAGCTTCCCTAGAATCCATTACAAAGCCCAGTTTCACCTAGTAACTAGACAATGTGAGACTTAACACTCATCTATCTCTTATAAATCATTCATTCTATGTGAGTTATTCATCTCTTCTCAATATGGGACCGGGGTGTTACAATAACTCTATGAGAAATGATCATTGCACTCTTTTAACACAACACCCGCACAATAGGCTGATGTGGAAAGGGTGTTTTTATTTTTATTTTTTATTTTGTTGAAAACCGGTTGGAGGGGAAATGAAACGCAGCACCCCCCCCCCCTCACCCTCTCTTTCTGAAATTTCATCTCCGTACAGTCCGTCATCCGGTTGTCTCTTTGCCAGCGCTACTTCATCGGAGTTCTCCTCCTCCATCGAAACCTCCGCCCGCAGCCTCTCTCTCTCTCTCTCTCTGTGCATCGTTCGTACAATGCTGCCTCCTCCGTTGTCCGGTCGTCTCCTTGCCGGCGCCACTTCATCGAAGTTCTCCTCCTCCGTCAAAACCACCACCCCCTCTCTCTCTCTCTCTCTCTCTCTCTCTCTCTCTGCATCGTTCGTACAATGATGCCTCCTCCGTTGTCCGGTCGTCTCCTTGCCGGCGCCACTTCATCGAAGTTCTCCTCCTCCGTCAAAACCACCACCCCCCTCTCTCTCTCTCTCTCTCTCCCGCTCGCTCACTCGCCGGTAGTCCCTGTCCCTCTCAGGGGCTTCTCTCTCGGCGATCAGCCTCCTCCGTTGTCCGGCGTTCCGTCTCCGACAGATTTGGCGGCCGGATCTGTCTTCGGCGATGCTAAAAAAACAGGTTCTCTCTCTCTCTCTGGTTGGATCTGTTGGTACAAACATGGGTGAAATTTTTTGCTTCACACGGTGGAGGTAGCCAACCCATAATGGGACACAATGCCAAATTTTTTTTTATTATTTTTTTTTTATTTTTTTTTATGCCAGAAATTATTTTAGTAGGACTACTTTCTGCACACCCACGCCTGAAATCTGAAAGAAACAGACCCCATTTCATGCCTATTTATGAACTAAAAATCAATTCCATGTAACTTCTTGAAATTTGAAAAATCAATTCCATACCCCATTTGTTGTATGAAATACGGCCCTCTCATGGGGCTAAGCTTCGAAAAATCAATTTCATGCCTATTTATGATTAGCTTTGATTACTATATGGTTTATGATTAGCTTCTTTGGGTGTACCTTTATTGATTAATCTATATAAATATATAGCATTAGTGCGCCACCAAAGTCCACAGATTTGACAAAAACTTAATTTAACTGCAACGTGTTTATATGTAATTTTAATTTTTGATTTTTTACTTTCACTCTCAATTATCATTAGCTCAGAAAAGTTTTTCTGCTCTATATTATGTTATTGAGCAAAAGTTTTTCTGCCAACATAGATATATAAAAATATACATCTAAAAATACTCTATAGTTATTGAAGAGTAAATCCAACTTTAATTATGACGGCAAAGGTTCATGCTCTTTTAGGTTGTTTTGCCTCTGTTTTGTTGAGGTTGTAGTATCATTTTTTTTTTGAAACATGATTGTGAACTCAGAGTTTTGCTTGATTGTGAGAGCGCTATTAGTTTTTCATCTGCTGTGTTGTTTTGAGTGTATAGCTTAACAGTTTTGTCTTTATTTTGTTGAGGTTGTAGCTTTGGTTTCTTAGATTCCAGTGTTTACTAGAGAGTTGTATTGACTTTGTTTGGTTAATGAAGCTTTAATTCATCCAAAAAAAAAAAAAAAATTCTTCTGCTGAATCATTTTTGTCATGCTTGCTTTACAATATGTAGTCATGCTTGATGCTCAGTTGTTTTTTTTGTAGTTTTGTTTGGTTGTTTGCCTAGGGACAATCTCTGGTTGTAAGGTGTTTTGCTTGGGGTTGTTTCCCTTTGTTTTTACAGTTGATTCTTTTGTCAATATATAGATCTAATTATTCTATATATATATATATATATATATATATATATATATATATATATATATATATATATATATATATATATATAGGCTCTTGAGAAGTGTTAGCTTAAGGCAATAATCATCTGCCTGCCCAATCTCTGCTAGACTCTTCTGGTTAGTTTATGATTCTCATCTTGACTTAAACTTGCCCATTTCTCTTTTAATATATATGTGTGTGTTAAAGAAATAGGGACAACATTTTTGAAATTGACTATGTTTAACAGTGCCAGCAGCAACTCTTTTGTTTCAAAAAATTAAACAAGTTGATTTATCAAAAACTCCTTGTTATCTGCCTAGCTATTATCTCTAGAATAATATGGGTAATTAAGTAATTGTCAATGAAATTAAATTGTGAGAAATAACTTTAATAATGGCTCCCTTTTTTGGGGATTTTGTCCTTGCTTGTCTATATTATGTTTCTAATAGATGCATGTAGTGTGTGGACCTTTATCTTCATCAATCATCCTACTTGTATTATATGTAGCTCATAGGAATACACTAGAATCGTTAATGTAGCACCAAAGACCCCATGATTACAATTATAAAGAGGGCGGAATACTTAATTGAAAAATTAGCTAAATTTGGAGCCACGCATGAGAGTATTGCTAGGGCCACAACTTTTTAGGCACCCATAAATAGATAGTTGCCTTTCATTATTTGTGCCAAAATTAGGGAGTAAAGTGCCAAAATTTAAAGTTTAATGGAAGGATTGCAAACAATGAGTAGTCGTATGAGGTGATAAATTATAATTTTACCTAATTGTTAATATGAAAAATAGGTTTAAGACTAATATAATATGCCCGAAAAGTTTAATTAATTCATTACGACATTACATTTGTTGGTTATTCAAATATTCAAATATTTTTTTTAGGATCATATATATATGAACCTGGAATGGAACTTTATTCATGGTGCGTGTAACGCCCCGAATTTGAACCTGCAAATTCGTAAGCAAAAACCTCCGGTTTTTAAAGTTTTTCTAACACGTTAGAAAAAATGCATGTGAAATCACACACTCTATTAAAAATGCATGTAGAAATCATATACTCTAAGGCAGGGCGGTTCAATATATTTTGGGGCTTAAAGCGAGAATTTTAAACGAGGCTTCTAAGGATTTTTTTTTTTTTTCCTATTCTATGTGGGAATTTTAGAGTCTCCTAATAGGAAAGAAAATACACTATATTTTTGTCGGTATTAATTGTTGTCTTCTTGAGCCTCTAATTATTTATTTTTTATTAAAGTTAAAGAGATTTCAAAGAAGAGACCATGCTTCTTTTATTTTTTTCAAAACCGTTCGATTGAGCCCATTTTTTTTTTCTTCAAACAAACCTATCTTTGGGGGCCTTATTTGATTGAGAAAAAACCATTTCAGCTTATGATTAGACCTTCTTTTTTTCAAACAAACTTGTCTTTATGGCTTTATTCCACTAGAAAAAAAAAACCGTTTTAGATTATAATTAGGCTTTTTCTTTTCCAAATAAACTTGTTTTTGGGGCCTTAGGCAACCGCCTAACTTGCCTAGTGGATGAGCCTGAAGTGCTCTAAGGACACATGTAATTTTAATAGATAGGGTTTGAGGAATTTTTTCCAAACCAATTTGGAGGCCATTGCTCCCTTGGTTTTCAATTTTTTTTTTTTTAAATGTTATTAAGTTAAACATGTGTATTATTTTATTTTATTTTTGCTTGAAAACTATAAACTTAAGCTTGACCTCTTGTTCATACTTTTGACCCCTCGAATGAAAAATTATGGTTTCGTCCATGGCGCATTGGTCCAGATAGGTCTGACCTACAAAAATCTTCGGATCTGTGGATAATGTACCACATCATTAAAGGAATAAGAATAATGGTTTGTTATGTGGATGGTGTCCATCGTTTTGTACCCCCTTCCTCTTGGCCTGCAAATCATACAAAAAAAAACTCCACGGACATCATGTGTCTGAAGAGCCTAGAAGGCAGCACAGCGCCGCCAATGAAAGCAAGCGATCCTTCGCAAAGGCTTTGCTAGGACTTGGGGATGTATCGAAGCAAAATGGCTTGATGCCCAAAATGTGCACACGTTGGTCTTTGAAATCGATGCCCGGAAGCTTTTTCCCACACCGAAAGAATGAGAGAAGCTGGAAGTAAACACTGGCTATAAAAGAAAAACGGAGACGTTGAGCAAGGCATACCTTTCTCGGCCTTTTGGCTAAGATCAAGTGTAGTATCTGTTCTTATCAGTTTAATATCTGATATGTGACCCATCGGGTCACACGATATTAAATTAATTTCTTGAGGGGGAAGGCTCGCCACAGTAGCTTGCTATTGGGGTCTTCAAGCGTCGCCCATGCGTTGCACTATTGCACGGGCCTGGCGCACCCCACCCAAACCTAGTTCAAATCTTTTTCTTCTTTTATTTGAGCTACTGAGCTTCTTTATAAATTCACAGCCCAATAACTTAGTTTCAATTCTTGTGTGTGCAAGGAGGCCTGCGACAATCCAAAGCATCTAGGGGAAAAAAGGAAAAAAGAAGTTAATCTCAACACAAAGGAAAAAGAAAAGGAAATAATGGAAAACTCTTATTGATAAGCCTAAGATGGCTCTAATTGATGGCTCTATTCTTGTTTCAGTTCTTGATTGAATTTTCTGACTTACTGATGATTTTATAATGTTATTATTAAAGCTAATATTTAATATAGACTATATACTCTTATGTAAATTAAACATATCAATCAGAATCGCCATTAGACTTCAATACCATCGCTACACAAAACATTTGAAAGGTAGATTAAAAAAATTTGAAAAAATTGAGATTGAAGTGGGAAATAAGTGTGGTGTATAACACTATTCATTTACTTTTTAGAGAACCATACAATATATCGATGGGCTGTAAGGCCGGTCTGCTAAGAAAGCCTAAGGAGGCCTAAAAGATATACATATCAGTCTACTGAAATGCCCATATACTGATGGACATACACGACAAATTCAGATTCTTATGGTTTGATCAGCATATTAATCAACAAAAGAATTAAGAAACTATTGGAAGACCATACTACATGCCAAAGGGCCTCTAAAGCTTGACTATTAAGAAAGCTCAACGAGGCCTAACAGATATACATACCAGTGAGGCCAAGACCATATTTGGACCAAGCTTGGTAGATAAGTCACAAGTCTACACCAGATTTGAAACTTACAACAAGATGCACCTTTGTCTTAATGGAATACATAACAGTCGATCCTCTCCTGCTAGGTCAAATAACAACATCCCATGTAAGAAATCACCCTATCTATATATAGAGGGCAAAACTCCTCCATCGGCCAAGTAATGACTCTAGAAAAACTCACTCACCCTTTCAGGCACTCACACCTATTTATTGATCCCTATGCACCACCATACTACCATAGGCATTCTCTTACATTTTGCGTACTGCCAGACACATTTTTTCAAGCTTTACACTCTCATTGAGGGCTTAACCTGGCTTGGGGGTTGAAGTGCCTCCAGTTTTTTGGGACCAGCAAACTTTTTTAACGACCTCTTTCTTATTTTGCAAAAAAAAAAAAAAAAAAAAAACCTCCTCCTAAAAGACAGTTTGAGGTTAATGATACAAATTATATTGAAAAAGGTACTCGTAAAGAATGATGCTTTTCTTCTTCTTATTTTTTTTTTTTTTTGCTAATATTATCAGTTATTTTAGATTATTGAGGACATCGTGGTCCCACAGTCTCACACCCTTACAATTATTAATTATTAATTTTTATTTTTTATATCTTATTCTAAACCCTTACGCCCCCCCCCCCCCCCCAATCTTATTCCATAATTGTAGGTCACTTATGCCTCCCATGCCCCTAAGTTTCACTGTTGTGACTTGTATTTTATGATATACTAGCTCGTAACCCGTGCTATGCACGGGATTCTTTTTTATAATTTAGTTTAAGGAAAAAAAAATAGAAGAAGAGAAGCATAGAAAATATAGATAAAAAATGAAAACTAAAAAATACTAATATAATATAATAGTGTTATCTTTTCTTTATTACACAAAGTAATAAAAAACTACTTAATAAACATAATAAACTAAAAAAATATCATACCCCGTACAAAAAACAACCATAGTAAACTTTCTCTCACCATCATTTTCTTGAATTTAGTGTAAAATTTACAAAAGATAAAATAAGCAATTTGAATGAAAAATAATATATTAATTACATAAAAAATAAGGAAAAAAAAAAGAGGAAACGAAATAAGAGAACCATAGAAAATATAGACAAAAAATGAAAAATAAAAAATACTAAAAGAATAGAATAGAGTTTTCTTTTCCGTATACTTTTTCAATTCATATGAAACCTTGAAAATTAATATTGTCTATCAATTAAGCACGTTAACAATGTGCATTATACATGGAAAAAAAAAATTCAGTGAACAATGTAAATTAAAAAATCGTCATACCTAGTACCCAAAACAACAATTAATGTAAACTCTCTCTCCATGGTTTCCTTGAATTCAATGTAAAATTTAGAAAAGAAAAAAGCAATTTGAACAAAAAAATAATATAAATTAGGAAATCGGGACAAAAAAATGTAAAGAAAGAACAAAATCATAGAAAATAAAGTAAAAAAAAAATGTAAAATGATAACCACTAATATAATAGAAAATAACTATTTTTTTATATACTTTTTTCAGTTCCAATGAAATTTATAGGTATAGGAAGAAACTACGGTCAAATAGATATTTTTTAATTCGATCATCATTCTTGTATATAGCGTAAAAGAAACTACTTTTTCAACAAAAATAAAAAATAATATAAATTATCAATGCAAAAATAAGGATAGAAAATCAAATCAAAAAAACAGAAGCACATAAAATAAATACAAACATATTATTTACAATTCTATTGAACACAATCCTGGCAAACTTAAAAGGCAAACTAAAAAAACAAAGGCTATAGCAGTATTACAAATAAAAAGGTTCCAAAAATGGCAAAAACTTTGCTCTCTTTGCTTTGAGCACCACTATCCGGTAATGTAAACAATATTGCAGTTTTGCATAGCC